>JAAEAF010000218.1:0-13511 GCA_011037195.1 Triatoma infestans
TTTTTGTATTTATTTAAAGTTCAGACTAAAAATATATAATAATTTATAGTAAATTACATGATATGGAAGGGATTAGCACAGTGGACTTAGACGCGGAGGACCCGGATTCGAGTCCATCCTTGCTGCCCTTTGATTTTCTTTTCCTAGGAGTCTCTTCAGCTCACTATACGGTAATGGTCAGTGTTATCTGTAACGAGGGAACACTGTCCGAAGGCTGGTAGTGCACTGAGAAGGTTCTGGGCGCCCATGACCATAGATGTTGATGCGTCTTAAATAAAAAAAAAAAAAATTGATACGTTGTTTTCACTTCTAACGAAGTTCTGAACAAAGTCAAGTGACTTCCCCACTGCAAATTCTTTTTAAACTTCCTAAAAAAAAACAAAAAAAAACTATAATATTTATACTTACATTTTTCAATCAAGTCTGTCGATTCAAATATTTCCACATCATTGGGAAATTGGTTTTGAGTTGAAGTTGTAGAAAATGAATATTATAGTTTTTTAAAAAAGAATTAAAAAGAATTGTCAGTGTTATTAGGGCACATCCCGGAGAGTTCTTTTGAGAAATTTGATTTGATTTTGTTCTGAACTTCTTTAAAAATAAATTATATACTATATAATTTGTTCAATTTTGTCCACAGTCTGCACTTTAAATGAATGTAAATGTTTTTACCGTGTCCTAAGAAATTCTTGTTAATGGGAAATAATAAGATAACGGTAATTTTAGCATAGGAAATTTTTAAAGTTCTATCAAAAGGATAGTTTTGCTCACCTAGTGAATGTCAAAATACTTAGGTTGTGAATCTGTAGATCCAAGAGTTTTGCTGTTCAAAGTAAAGACATTAATATTTGCATTTATCTATTATTAAGTTCAATTTAATCTTCCATAGTTAAAAGCCCAGGGCTCAAAGAATGTAACATGAACTTGGAGATCATAGATTAGGAATTAATGAGTAGTAGCATGTCATTCTTCAATGGATTAATTCTATATATTTTTCAAATAGAGGGGAGACAAACTAAACCTGCATAAATATATAACTGGGAAAGTTATGATGTAAGTCAGTACAGTTATTTAAATTTATATGTATAACCTAGAGATTTCGGGCGTATATATCTCAAATCTTTGTAAACCACCTTTAACTGGGCCAGCAAAATGGACAATTGACTTGCCAACCATAAAAATGCAATCATATTTTACATAAAGAGATAGGGAAATTGCTATTTTTAAGAAAACCTCTCCATGCAGATAGGTAAATTTAACTATACTTATCACCTCTTCAAACCGCTATCCAATCTATATTTTCACTATTAATAACCTCCCATTTCTAGAAATAAATAATTTTGCACTTAACAAGATTAACCGATTAGATTCTATAATTCGCAAATGATAATAATAATAATAATAACTTTATTGGCTTATAACTATTACATTGATGCCAAGAGTTGAGAAAGTAATATAAAGTAAATAGCAATTATTACCTAAGTAACCACAAATTAAAGTTTAGTGAAAAGAGAGAGGGAGAATGAGAAAAAAAATACATATAATGTATATCAATATGTCGAACATAGAAAAAGTTAAGTGAAAATATATAATGATAACATCAATACATAAAATAACAACCTCTATCTTACAAATACGAAATAAATATATCATTTCACTCTCAATAAACAAAAAAATCAGTAATGACACATAATTGGTACTGTAGAGATACATAAGACACTAAAAAAATAATTAATCTTCAAAAACATAATCTTTAAAATATTTTTAGGATTAAAATAGTTTAAAAGATAATAACACAGATTTTTTTTATAAAGGTGACCAAGCCGCCAGGCTCTGCCAGGACCAGTGGTTTTTGTTGCCAAAAGCCAGTAAGGTTCACAAGCGTCCAAAAAACGAGGAAAATGTAAAGTGTTGTAAAGCCAGGACTCAGAGATACACATAATATCAGCTTGAATCAGTTTTTCAATTTTCAAGGGAGTTAGTGTATACATGGACTTAAGGCCGTGAGCATTCCAGAAAATAATTTTAACTTCTCTTGGAGATTTTATATGTTTTTTGGGCGAGGATAAACTTTATAAGGGTATGACAAATAAACTTTGTAAGTCTATCCTTAAGAAGAGTTCTACCCATTTTATACAATCCATACATTTCTTTGGACATGTCTTCAAAAACAAAAATTTTCATTTTAGTGTCCCCCAGCAGAAGAATTATTGAACAAATCAGAAGTTTGTATCTCTCTATTTAATCGGCATGCCTTTAGAAAATTGTTTTTATCAACACTTATTAAAAACTACAAAATAATCGTCGAACCATCAGCAGCATTATGAGTTTTAAGGCGATAATCATTATCTAATAGTTGTTCATTTAAATTAAATCTAACTGCATCTGCTATGATTTTAATTAAGACAAAAATTATTTTCGTTATCTTGAGGCATTATATTAAGTAGTCTGATTTTCTTTGATTTGCCAAAACCTTGAAGGGTATCAAACTTAGCGTTTAACATTTTATTGTTATTATCGATTAACTTGTTTACATTTTTTAATTGAGGAAACTTGCTCATTTAATTTTGTAAAATTATCTTCCAATATAGATACTTTATTATTTAAATTTATCTGAAGATCGTTAATGTTGTTTATAATATTATCTGTTTCAAACTTGCTTTCACATTATAGAGATTTCATATTTTCATTTAAATTATCAAGTTTGTTTAAAACAATCGGATAGAAGTTCTCCTCCCTGCCACAAGGTTTACTATTATCGGTAAGGGTAGAGCCCTCTCGTAGAGACGCTTTACTACCACTAGGGACTACGAGCTACTCTCTAACCAAATCCCTCCGTGTGTTTACGTGGACTTTATCAATTATCATCTTTAAACAAAGATACACGATTAATTTTTCCTATAGAATTTCGAAATGGAAAGCTTCTAATCACAATTTGACAAAGAACAACTATCACCACTCTATAGAAAATCTTTCACTGAACAGATTTATGTAAAATTATAATATCATACCTTTCAATTCAAATTCGCTGAATTCACAGAACAGAAATAGTACGTGTGTACGGGTCCCAATGCTACTTTACACCTCATAATTCGCGAATGATTAAAACAATTTATCAATTATTTACTGCAGTAGAAGGATGAGATTCATCCTTCCAACTCAGCCAATACCAATGTAATACCAATGTCAGCGGCATAGAATCAACATAAATAAATTATTATCCTTTTATTTGGTTTCAATAGAAATACTTTTTTTTAATAATTGAATCATAAGTGTTCTCAAGATATTTTGAACAAATTAAATTACTAAATTAATAAACAAACAATTAGAATAATTTTTTATTATTATTCTATTTCACTAATTTCTTGAAATTATTTATTTCATATTTACAAACATAAATAGATATTGTCGAAAACTGGCCCATTTGAAAAGTATCACGTTTATATCGAACATTTTTCTGAAAAACTTGACTGTGGAGTAGTTTGTCAATTTAAATTTCAATTTGAACAAGATTTATTGAACATTGACATATAGGGCTCCACAAAAAGATGAATGCTCAGTTATACAAAGAAATCTCCGCTATAATGCATTAATTGGAGTGCAAAAAAAACCATATGATGTTTCAAAGTTGCGGGTTGTTGAGTGTTGCACCAAAAGAGATTTTTCTTTTTATCCAACACAGTTCGCCTCAATTTAGGACCACCGACTAGATTTGATATAAACGGTTCACTAAGTCTCTAATGAAGCAGACTATGACGAGATAAAGATCGCTAAATTTTCATGAAATAACTAGTGTAGATTTAGTAGAGTATACTAGCCAAAAAATAATGCTAAATACTGGTTATGTCAGATAATGTTTAAAAATGTATACGGCCACTATAATAACCTTCGGAACTTCCAGTCCAGGTAGAGCAGAGTCGGTAAGTGAATTCTTAACATGCTTATTATTGCAGATTGCATTTGTGTAGATATATGTGAATTTCCCCTACAAAAGAAAAAAAAGTCTGGTGTGAAACACGCACACAACTTTCTCTTACGCTAGTTTTCAGAATTGTACCTAATTGACCAATTTTTTAGTTTGTGTACTAAGTTTGATGAAATGCCTTGGCGTTTGTCGAAAACGAAATAAAATGTTCAGTAAAAGCGCACTTGCGGTTTACTACTTTTCTTCAGTAAAAACGCACTTCTGGTCATCCGATGTTTTTAAAACTCACAATTTCAACAACACATTTCATTCTTATTAATATTATTTAGATGATAGAATTGTATAGTAAACTGAAAAAGCACCTTAGAGGAAATCCAAAACCCACCCTTCGCTCAAAAGTGCCCTTCAATGAATTTTTCAAGTGAAATTTTTTAAATAAAAGTGGTAGATCTTTGTGTGTGTAGTTGATATATCAAGTTTGAAGAAAATCGTCGAAACTGCAAGAAAATTGGAAAATACCAAAAACTGAATATTATTTTAGTGTTTTAAAGTAAAAATGTATACCATTGTGTAGGTTACTGACCTAGCCTGTTCATTTATTTTATTTTTGACGTATTATAGTTGAATTCACTTATGTTTATATTATGTTAACCTTGTAATGCTTTTGTCAACTTTATTGCCTATTTCATGTTTTGGTTTTTACCAGAGTATCTCTATTGCATTTGATTAACATAAATTAAATTTGTTTTAGCCTATTCTGGTCAGTGAGGTGCAGTATTGTTCGTCAGCTAGGGAATGTCAGTTTCGGCAAGTGTTGAATGTAAGAAAGTTAACGATTTCAAGTGTAATTAGTATTTCATTTCACGTGTCATTAGAATTTTTTTTTTTCTTTGTGGGTATCAAATATCAAAAATTCCCAGAAATTCCTTTTGTGAAAAAGACGTATAATATTTTCGAGTAAAGATGAAACAACTTATAATGTAAATACACCAAATTATATAGGTGGCTATTGGTTGATGGACTATGAAGACACGAGAAGCTTGCCAAATTCAATTATTACTAGTGAAGCCGATGTTTCCTCATTTAATGATAGGTTGAGGACCGTCAGTATAACAGTCGCAAAGCATTACTATGTCACTCACTTTGACCAGGGGCAGATGTGGATGCTATATTAAACGATTTTAGACGGCAAGAAGGATCAAAAATAGATCTGGCGGAATACTGTACAATTTTTCGAAGCTTTTACATTATTATTCGATAATGATTTAATTGAAAAAATTGTAAAGTGGTCAAATTCCCGCGGGCTGAAAGTTACTAATTGCGACATATGTTTCCAATAATTCAAATCTGAAAACGTGGAAGGACGTCATAGTCGACGAAATGAAGTTTTCAGTACTGGAATGATAGTTTTTAGGAACACTTAGCCGCAACTAATTCAGGCTTGTTCACCTGTTCAGCTCAAAAGAAAAAAAAAAATGATGCTGCAGAGGATAATCACAGCCGTCTCGGCGATATTTCTGGTTCTTGATGTTAAATTCTATTTCCGCCGTGTAATTATTATAAAGCTCTATTATTAGCGGCGAATTTTCGGTACCTCTTTCCTTTTCACTTTATCATTTTTATTATACCCTAAAATTCAGTCTTTCTAGCATATTGGTTTGTAGCATACTTTCAGCTTCGTCAGCTGCTCGCCTAATATGGTCGGCCAAGCTTACTTAGTTTTTTATACACTATTCCTAGATATTTAGCGGATGACATTGTAAATGCAGTTTCATCGCCGGCCTGCAACTGGAAGGTAAGCAGTGGCTACAGGATATAAACTGTTTTCATAGCTTTAATGATGCTGCCGTTACAGTTATTCGTAATATGTTAGGTTCAGCGGACGTCGCATTAGAATGGCTGGCGACGACGATCACGTGCGGGCTGGGGCACGTGATTCCCGGGTTTGGAAACTTATGAACGCATATCTATTTGGATTAGAGCGCATGCTTCTTAATTATTAGTTAGGGTAATGAATTTGATACTATATTGTAAGTTTAGGATGTAATTACAATAGAAATTCATTAAAATACACGAAGGCACAATTACTTCACGTTTGTTTACCTGCTCAGGGTAAACAAATATTAGGCATCCAGCGGAAAATCACAGGCATCTCGACGATAAATTGGGATTTTGATGTAAAATTCTATATTCGTCGATGTGTTATAAAGCAGTAAAATTTGCGTCTGTGGTCCCGCTACCAGATGACACTTCACTTTATTATTGTTATTATACTCAAATATTCAGTGTTTCTAGTATGTTGGTTTCTAGCATCAATTCAGTCTCGCGCAGCTGCTCGTCTAATATGTTCGGCGAAGCTCATATTAGTTTGGAACTTCATCCGAAGATATTTAGCGGCTGGCTTTGAAAATATAGTTTCTTGGACGACTCGCAACTAGAAGGTAAGCCAAGGCTACATGACACAATCTGTTTTCATAGAAATTTGAAAAACTATAAGCGCAGGTCATTTTGGATTAGAGTGCATATTTCTAAATGTATTTCTGGTAAAAATGCAATTTAACGGAATCGCAATACTTCCACTTACTAGGAGTAAAAGAAAATAAAAATTGCCCATTACAACTATAATAATTGCAGTAAAACCGTAGTTATGTTATTGTTTCATACCATATTTTTGCACATGGTAAATCCTCATTCCCTGAGGATTCCGTTATTTCAAATTATTATTCTTCTTACGCAGAAACTGTTGCAATGATGGTTATAAATTTTTCCCCGAATTACACTATTAATTGATTATTATATTTTTCTACAGGTTGTGCGGTTGCTAACGGGAGTGCTTTGTATTGTTTATTATCAAAATAAATGCTCATTTTAACTAGTGCGTTAAAAAAAAAATTAGTCCACGGACATTCCAAATTTCGCGCATAATAGTAATGCGTCCTAGAATTGTGCGATTATAATATTTTAAACTGTGTCTTGTGTCCAGTGTAATGAAGTGAAAGAAGCAAGGACATCGAAGGATATGTAACTGGAAGAGATTGTTACATATTCCAACCTACAGCATTAAAGGTAGGCTGGGGAATTATAGTGGTCCATGTTTATGTTGTCTCTGGGTTCTCCATAATAGTATTGGTATAAAAATCTTAGAATGAAATGAACTCGGTTTAAATAAATTCAAAATAATTATAATTCATTAAAATTATGTCAAGTCGCTTGAATGTTTGCTACATAAATTCTATATTCTTAGTGCTTGTTAGAGATTGAATATTTGATACTAATGAAAATTGTGATGTATTACTGATTCCTTGTGATATTATGTTTAGCAAAAATCTTCACTCTGGAAAATTCTTAGACTTTTCAGAATTTACTTTTCCATTACAAATAGTTTCCTTTATAAAATCGTCAAATACGTAAATAAGGTTTTATGTAATTTATGACAACAATGATATCTTGCATGATACAGTTATGAATGTAATAATGGGAATTATAATTATTTAATTAAACATTTATATGGCCACTATTAATATCCCTCTTCGGAACTTCCAGTCCAGGTAGAGCAGAGTCGGTAAGTGAATTCTTAACATGTTTATTATTGCATGTTGATTTGTGTAGATATATGTGAATTTCCCCTACAATAGAAACACAAAAGTCTGGTGTGAAGCACGCACACAACTTTCTCTTACGCTAGTTTTCAGAATTGTACCTAATTGACCAATTTTTTAGTTTGTGTACTAAGTTTGATGAAATGCCTTGGCGTTTGTCGAAAACGAAATAAAATGTTCAGTAAAAGCGTACTTGCGGTTTACTAGTTTTCTTCAGTAAAAACGCACTTCTGGTCATCCGATGTTTTTAAAACTCACAATTTCAACAACACATTCCATTCTTATTAATATTATTTAGATGATAGAATTGTATAGTAAACTGAAAAAGCACCTTAGAGGAAATCCTAAACCCACCCTTCGCTCAAAAGTGCCCTTCAATGAATTTTTCAAGTGAAATTTTTTAAATAAAAGTGGTAGATCTTTGTGTGTGTAGTTGATATATCAAGTTTGAAGAAAATCGTCGAAACTGCAAGAAAATTGGAAAATACCAAAAACTGAATATTATTTTAGTGTTTTAAAGTAAAAATATATACCATTGTGTAGGTTACTGACCTAGCCTGTTCATTTATTTTATTTTTGACGTATTATAGTTGAATTCACTTATGTTTATATTATGTTAATCTTGTAATGCTTTTGTCAACTTTATTGCCTATTTCATGTTTTGGTTTTTACCAGAGTATCTCTATTGCATTTGATTAACATAAATTAATATTTGTTTTAGCCTATTCTGGTCAGTGAGGTGCAGTATTGTTCGTCAGCTAGGGAATGTCAGTTTCGGCAAGTGTTGAATGTAAAAAAGTTAACGATTTCAAGAGTAATTAGTATTTCATTTCACGTGTCATTAGAATTTTTTTTTTTCTTTGTGGGTATCAAATATCAAAAATTCCCAGAAATTCCTTTTGTGAAAAAGACGTATAATATTTTCGAGTAAAGATGAAACAACTTATAATGTAAATACACCAAATTATATAGGTGGCTATTGGTTGATGGACTATGAAGACACGAGTATCTTGCCAAATTCAATTATTACTAGTGAAGCCGATGTTTCCTCATTTAATGATAGGTGTAGGACCGTCAATATAACAGTCGCAAAGCATTACTATGTCACTCACTTTGGCCAGGGGCAGATGTGGATGCTATATTAAACGATTTTTGACGGCAAGAAGGATCAAAAATAGATCTGGCGGAATACTGTACAATTTTTCGAAGCTTTTACATTATTATTCGATAATGATTTAATTGAAAAAATTGTAAAGTGGTCAAATTCCCGCGGGCTGAAAGTTACTAATTGCGACATATGTTTCCAATAATTCAAATCTGAAAACGTGGAAGGACGTCATAGTCGACGAAATGAAGTTTTCAGTACTGGAATGATAGTTTTTAGGAACACTTAGCCGCAACTAATTCAGGCTTGTTCACCTGTTCAGCTCAAAAGAAAAAAAAAAATGATGCTGCAGAGGATAATCACAGCCGTCTCGGCGATATTTCTGGTTCTTGATGTTAAATTCTATTTCCGCCGTGTAATTATTATAAAGCTCTAATATTAGCGGCGAATTTTCGGTACCTCTTTCCTTTTCACTTTATCATTTTTATTATACCCAAAAATTCAGTCTTTCTAGCATATTGGTTTGTAGCATACTTTCAGCTTTGTCAGCTGCTCGCCTAATATGGTCGGCCAAGCTTACTTAGTTTTTTATACACTATTCCGAGATATTTAGCGGATGACATTATAAATGCAGTTTTATCGCCGGCCTGCAACTGGAAGGTAAGCAGTGGCTACATGATATAAACTGTTTTCATAGCATCAATGATGCTGCCGTTACAGTTATTCCGTAATATGTTAGGTTCAGCGGACGTCGCATTAGAATGGCTGGCGACGACGATCACGTGCGGGCTGGGGCACGTGATTCCCGGGTTGGGAAACGTATGAACGCATATCTTTTTGGATTAGAGCGCATGCTTCTTAATTATTAGTTAGGGTAATGAATTTGATACTATATTGTAAGTTTAGGATGTAATTACAATAGAAATTCATTAAAATACACGAAGGCACAATTACTTCACGTTTGTTTACCTGCTCAGGGTAAACAAATATTAGGCATCCAGCGGAAAATCACAGGCATCTCGACGATAAATTGGGATTTTGATGTAAAATTCTATATTCGTCGATGTGTTATAAAGCTGTAAAATTTGCGTCTGTGGTCCCGCTACCAGATGACATTTCACTTTATTATTGTTATTATACTCAAATATTCAGTGTTTCTAGTATGTTGGTTTCTAGCATCAATTCAGTCTCGTCAGCTGCTCGTCTAATATGTTCGGCGAAGCTCATATTAGTTTGGAACTTCATCCGAAGGTATTTAGCGGCTGGCTTTGAAGATATAGTTTCTTGGACGACTCGCAACTAGAAGGTAAGCCAAGGCTACATGACACAATCTGTTTTCATAGAAATTGGAAAAACTATAAACGCAGGTCATTTTGGATTAGAGTGCATATTTCTAAATGTATTTCTGGTAAAAATGCAATTTAACGGAATCGCAATACATCCACTTACTAGGAGTAAAAGAAAATAAAAATTGCCCATTACAACTATAATAATTGCAGTAAAACCGTAGTTATGTTATTGTTTCATACCATATTTTTGCACATGGTAAATCCTCATTCCCTGAGGATTCCGTTATTTCAAATTATTATTCTTCTTACGCAGAAACTTCTGCAATGATGGTTATAAATTTTTCCCCGAATTACACTATTAATTGATTATTATATTTTTCTACAGGTTGTGCGGTTGCTAACGGGAGTGCTTTGTATTGTTTATTATCAAAATAAATGCTCATTTTAACTAGTGCGTTAAAAAAAAAATTAGTCCACGGACATTCCAAATTTCGCGCATAATAGTAATGCGTCCTAGAATTGTGCGACTATAATATTTTAAACTGTGTCTTGTGTCCAGTGTAATGAAGTGAAAGAAGCAAGGACATCGAAGGATATGTAACTGCAAGAGATTGTTACATATTCCAACCTACAGCATTAAAGGTAGGCTGGGGAATTATAGTGGTCCATGTTTATGTTGTCTCTGGATTCTCCATAATAGTATTGGTATAAAAATCTTAGAATGAAATGAACTCGGTTTAAATAAATTCAAAATAATTATAATTCATTCAAATTATGTCAAGTCGCATGAATGTTTGCTACATAAATTCTATATTACTTAGTGCTTGTTAGAGATTGAATATTTGATAGTAGTGAAAATGTGATGTATTACTAATTCCTTGTGATATTATGTTTAGCAAAATCTTCACTCTGGAAAATTCTTAGACTTTTCAGAATTTACTTTTCCATTCCAAATAGTTTCCTTAATAAAATCGTCAAATACGTAAATAAGGTTTTATATAATTTATGACAACAATGATATCTTGCATGATACGGTTATGAATTTAATAATTGGAATTATAATTATTTAATTAAACATTTATATGGCCACTATTAATATCCTTCTTCGGAACTTCCAGTCCAGGTAGAGCAGAGTCGGTAAGTGAATTCTTAACATGTTTATTATTGCAGATTGCATTTGTGTAGATATATGTGAATTTCCCCTACAAAAGAAAAAAAAAGTCTGGTGTGAAACACGCACACAACTTTCTCTTACTCCAGTTTTCAGAATTGTACCTAATTGACCATTTTTTTAGTTTGTCTTGCAAGTTTGATGAAATGCCTTGGCGTTTGTAGAAAACGAAATAAAATGTTCAGTAAAAGCGCACTTACGGTTTACTAATTTTCTTCAGTAAAAACGCACTTGTGGTCATCGGATTTTTATGAAAACTCAGAATTTCAACAACACATTTCATTCTAATTAATATTATTTACATGATAGAATTGTATAGTAAACTGAAAAAGCACCATAGAGGAAATCCTAACCTCAACGTTCTCACAAAAGAGCCCTTCAATGAATTTTTCAAGAGAAATTTTTTAAATAAAAGTTGTAGATGATTGTATGTGTAGTTGATATATCATGTTTGAAGAAAATTGTCGAAAGTGCAAGAAAATTGGAAAATACCAAAAAAGTGAATAATATTTTAGTGTTTTAAAGAGTGTGTTTTAAAGTAAAAGTGTATACCATTGTGTAGGTTACTGGCCTAGCCTGTTCATTTATTTTATTTTTGAGGTAGGTATAGTTGAATTCACTTTTGTTTATATTATGATAATCTTGTAATGCTTTTGTCAACTTTATTGCCTATTTCATGTTTTGGTTTGTACCAGAGTTTCTCTATTGGATTTAATTAACATAAATTAATATTTGTTTTAGCCTATTCTAGTCAGTGAGGTGCAGTATTGTTGGTCAGCTTCGGAATGTCAGTTTCGGCAAGTGTTGAAAGTAAAAAAGTTATCGATTTCAAGAGTAATTAGTATTTCATTTCACGTGTCATTAGAATTTTTTTTTTTTCTTTGTGGGTATCAAATATCAAAAATTCCCAGAAATTCCTTTTGTGAAAAAGACGTATAATATTTTCGAGTAAAGATGAAACAACTTATAATGTAAATACACCAAATATATATAGGTGGCTATTGGTTGATGGACTATGAAGACACGAGAAGCTTGCCAAATTCAATTATTACTAGTGAAGTCGATGTTTCCTCATTTAATGATAGGTTTAGGACCGTCAATATAACAGTCGCAAAGCATTACTATGTCACTCACTTTGGCCAGGGGCAGATGTGGATGCTATATTAAACGATTTTAGACGGCAAGAAGGATCAAAAATAGATCTGGCGGAATACTGTACAATTTTTCGAAGCTTTTACATTATTATTCGATAATGATTTAATTGAAAAAATTGTAAAGTGGTCAAATTCCCGCGGGCTGAAAGTTACTAATTGCGACATATGTTTCCAATAATTCAAATCTGAAAACGTGGAAGGACGTCATAGTCGACGAAATGAAGTTTTCAGTACTGGAATGATAGTTTTTAGGAACACTTAGCCGCAACTAATTCAGGCTTGTTCACCTGTTCAGCTCAAAAGAAAAAAAAAAATGATGCTGCAGTGGATAATCACAGCCGTCTCGGCGATATTTCTGGTTCTTGATGTTAAATTCTATTTCCGCCGTGTAATTATTATAAAGCTCTAATATTAGCGGCGAATTTTCGGTACCTCTTTCCTTTTCACTTTATCATTTTTATTATACCCTAAAATTCAGTCTTTCTAGCATATTGGTTTGTAGCATACTTTCAGCTTCGTCAGCTGCTCGCCTAATATGGTCGGCCAAGCTTACTTAGTTTTTTATACACTATTCCGAGATATTTAGCGGATGACATTATAAATGCAGTTTTATCGCCGGCCTGCAACTGGAAGGTAAGCAGTGGCTACATGATATAAACTGTTTTCATAGCATCAATGATGCTGCCGTTACAGTTATTCCGTAATATGTTAGGTTCAGCGGACGTCGCATTAGAATGGCTGGCGACGACGATCACGTGCGGGCTGGGGCACGTGATTCCCGGGTTGGGAAACGTATGAACGCATATCTTTTTGGATTAGAGCGCATGCTTCTTAATTCTTAGTTAGGGTAATGAATTTGATACTATATTGTATGTTTAGGATGTAATTACAATAGAAATTCATTAAAATACACGAAGGCACAATTACTTCACGTTTGTTTACCTGCTCAGGGTAAACAAATATTAGGCATCCAGCGGAAAATCACAGGCATCTCGACGATAAATTGGGATTTTGATGTAAAAGTCTATATTCGTCGATGTGTTATAAAGCAGTAAAATTTGCGTCTGTGGTCCCGCTACCAGATGACATTTCACTTTATTATTGTTATTATACTCAAATATTCAGTGTTTCTAGTATGTTGGTTTCTAGCATCAATTCAGTCTCGTCAGCTGCTCGTCTAATATGTTCGGCGAAGCTCATATTAGTTTGGAACTTCATCCGAAGATATTTAGCGGCTGGCTTTGAAAATATAGTTTCTTGGACGACTC
>JAAEAF010000219.1:0-12954 GCA_011037195.1 Triatoma infestans
CAAGAAGATGAATTTAGGAAGGATATTAACTGAGTCCTAGATAACTTGTTACAGCCAAAATAAAATAGTCTAAGTTCCAGAAGAATAGTACACTCCGCAATAAAATAGAAGACGTCTTCCATGGACCGGGAGTTACATAGATGACAGAGTTCCACATTTCTTTCTAGAAAAGGGCAGTAATTGAAATAGAGCAACTCACACCTTAGTTTAAGTAACCAAAGACGGGTTTAAGAGAGACCACAATGATTTGAATCTGAAAACCTGAAAAACTAAAGAGTGTGATCTAAATCTTTATACAACAAAAACCATGTTGAAGATTCAGGCGTGCCTCTCACACTCCTCCAAATGCCTGGAATTTATAACAGAAAGAAGCTTTTTCATCTGACCTTGCCCAAGTTCCTTATTTTCAAGTGAAAATTCAAACGCACAATTATAACTTCGAGATAAGGAATTCCATTGAGAAAACCAAGATGTATTTTAAATAATTATTTGAAGAGCTGTAGTTTTAGAAAAACGGACATCTGTGAAATTTAGTACTTTGGTTACATAATTGAAGTGTAACTTTAAAGTATAGGAGAAAAGTTAACTTACATAAGTCTCGCAATAGAAGATATAATTTGGAGTAGAGGTAAGTAGGGCAAATAATTTCTTATTAAAAAATCTTTGAACCATTTCAATAACTTTAAAACATTGAAACCCTGAGCCTTGACACCTGACAAGCATAACATAACACTGGACGCGTAACAGTACGCGAGAAACTGTACTTAGCAGAAAGCGGAACTAGGTCCTGCATAATAAAGCCTTCCCATAATCTATTCAAAGCTAATTTAGCAACTGAACTCAGTTGATGAACTGTGGAGTACCCAGAGGGAAAGCTGCCTGATATACACTAAGTGAATCATTTCTGTGACAGACATTTTAATGCTTCGCAGAAGGAGAGCTGAGAAAATTTTGGCGACAGCATCGAGACAGGAGATGCCTGTATAGCTAGAGACATCATTCACGTCAAATAGCGGAAAAATCAGGTACTTACTAAAGGAGTTAGGAGTAACACCCAGTCGAAAATATAATAAAGAAATTCCATCTTTGATAATTTTACGATCTCGGAATCCGTTCTACGAAATAAGTTAAGAAGAGAAAATGATTTATTTCTCGGTCGGAGACATTTAGCATTAAACCAGGGGTTTTTACGTACTAAACTTAAACTAAAAGAAGAAGAGACATTGGAAGTTGGAGAGGATGATTTAACTGCATTGACCAGAGAATCTAGATACTCCTGTGGACCTAATGTAGATGCAGAAAAAGATTTCATTAATTCATCTAAATTCTTTTTATAAATGTCTGCTTTACTGTTACGCCAAATTAACTGGGTAATAAAGGGAGAACAGCAACAGTATCGATAGAAACAGAGTTATCACAAATGTTGAAAAGAATGGGGAAGTGATCAGAGAACGATTTCGGCAAAACATGAAAATTAACAACGAGTGAGATTAAATCAAGAGGGAAACAGCATGGGTCATTCACTGAGCCGCCCATCTTGCTCACAAAATTTTTTATTCAATCATTTCAATTCAAAAAAAGTAATAACATTCAATTACATCACTTTCAGAAATAACGGTACTTTCACTTCAGTTAGAGAAAAAAGTTGAGAAAATGGAAATGAATTGAAGAAATCCAATTCATTTCTCCTACTTTTATTACTTTCTTGTACTGCTGCAAGAATTAGTATTGGAACCGTGTCAAATTTTAATATTGAGTTTACTCCATACTAGTTTAAAAAGTATTTCTACATTTAAATGAATACTTTTGAACGAAAAAGTAGTTTTAAGAAAATGGCGTGTATGTATTTGTATGTATGTGAACAGCATGGCATAAAAACCAAAAATTCGTAGAAAGTCAATGTTGAGATGTTGACATACCGCTGACAAAGTTGACTCCATAGGATCCGACAGGAAGTTACGTACCAAAATTCCTCAACCAGAAATCAATCAATCAATAAAGATTGAATGTCTTGTTTCAATACCTAAATAATTAATGGAATAATTTCAATTTTACTTTCTCTGACTCTGGTAAGAGGAAGTATTATAATAATATCTGATTTTCTATATTGAGTTTTCACCTGAAACAGTGAAATTGAATGTTTCACTTGAACAGTTTTTGGCGAATGATCTGTATGCATGTGGTTTGTGTGTGAACAAAATATTTCAGCTCTAAGTTCTAATTAGATACTCCAGTTAGGTTTAGGTACTACCACAGAATTTGACAGGAATTTTTTTTTTTTTAGTTTTTGCGATTTTTTTATAATTTCTTATAATTAACCAACCTCAAGAACAAAATTCGTCAATTATAAAAATCATTCAATTCATCTGCAACAGTTATTAAATATGAGGAGGCCGGTTCAATTGACAAGTTTTTAAACTAGTTATTCATGTTTTTCTTATTTCACAAACTAAGAACAAAAGTAAAATAAACTAGAAAATTAAAAATATAAACTCATTAACATAATCTTACTGAGATATTCAAAAAATAAATACGGTCATCTGGCTGTACATCCGAAATTCTACGTCACTCTCCCTTCTTTAGCCCTATTTGGCTTACCACTCAGCTGTTAGGGAGCCCTCTCTAGATGAAGCAATTTTTAATTTATAAAAATTGATGAAATTTTTTTAATTTAAAACTGCTCATTAAAATAACATATCCACTATTACTGAAAGGTAAAAATAATTTTGATAATTATTGTGCAATAATTTTTACAGCTGCATATCAAACATTTCTCTGGTAGTTTGGCCTCTTGAAACTTATTACTATGGAGGTACGATTTTTTTCATGGCATTCGGTGACCTAACCGCTTCGGTGTTAATTTACTTTTTCTATCTTCCTGTGTTTTACCATTTACAATACACTTCGCTGTTTGAGGTAATGTATTCAATTTTTAATGTAAACAATACTTATGTGTGGCCGTTGTTAATTAAACAAGTTAAAAAAATTAGTTGGCTGGGGCCAAAGAAGAAACTTCTTATTTTTTAAAAAAGTTCCTGAGGAAGGACACCAAAGGTGTCCGAAACGTCGAATAAACTTTTTTAAAAAATAAAAAGGTTCTTCTTTGGTCCCACCCAACTAATTTTTTAGCTTATTCAATTTTTAGTTTAGATTATTGGAAATCATATAGTTTGGAAAAACTTATTCTTTAACTTATTTCTTTGTTTAAGACTACTGTATGTTTGTTTAAATGTTTAGTATTTAGAGAGAAGATTTAACAGGATATGTCGAAAAATTGTTTCGGCTGTTTATATAGAAACTCAGGTAATGAATTACATTGCATTTACACACATATACGGAATGTATAAAAACCAGTAAAGTATTTGTTGTAACTAATTGCAGATATTTTATATGATGGTCATTATGTATACATCTTGTAAAGCGATTACTCAAGGTATGTACACTTAAGAGTATAGTAATATAATTTAATGTTATCTAGAAACGAGGTCTTTCTAACCGAGGAAAGATAGTAACGGTTAGGATGCCTATCTCTAACTGCCTAATTTGAGGAGAATATGTGAGTGGACAATGAGTCATCTGTAATAGAAAACATCGTTACGCCTGATTCACGTTTTTGTGATTTCCGACCGAGTTCGGAAATAGCTATTGGTGACTTTGATATAGATGCTCAGTATCCATTAATGAGCATTCCCTTATTAACGATATTTTCTTGTAGACAATGTGAGCAGATCGATTAGCATCGTTTAGAGCAGTTTCGAGCATCCGATATGCTCTCCGATATAACATTCCATTATATCCTCACTTAAATGATATTAAGTAACCAAAAAGTCTTTGCTTTTTGACGTTTAAATAAATAATTATTATACTTTTGATTTTAAATATTAGTAAAAAGCAGAATTTTTTTACAATTCATTTTGCTCCATCTTTCAATCCGCAACCTTACGTTCAAAACTTCATTTTAAATGCAATCCAAAAATTGGGGCCAACGTTGGTAACTAGTTTGCTTTTGATGTTTACAGCGTCCATACATTGCGTCAGACTCAGTCGGCTTATAGAACTTAGTACAAGTTTTATAAATTGGTTCAAAACAATTAATTCCAAAGTGAATATAATCTCTCTCTTAAATATTTCATCGGTAATAGAGATAAGCTCAGTTACTTTCTTGCAGAGAGCTAATCCCAGATATGGAAATCACTATTGGTACACTTGCTGCAGGTACTCAGGATATTTTTACTTTCTCTTATTAAAGTGCCACACCACATGTTGCTTAACACTTTTTTATGGAACATATGAATGCACTGTTGAGACACAAAATCAAAGAAGATCTAAAGGGAAATATGCTACCGGAGAAAGAAATGATAAGAGAGTTTTATTGAATTTGCTGAGATAATAACCTTTTTTATATGGTCCTCAAAGGCTTCCTTTTTTATAATAAATACAGAAAAGAAACGAGAAAATGGACATGAAGTTAGTCTAGATGAAAGTTAGAAAGAAATCGACTATTATAACACACAAAAAAAAAATCATTGTACAAGATGTAGACATAGGGAATCGAATTAATATACGAAACTACTATTGACCCTAAAACTAGTTCTAGAATTATTAGGAAATAAAAAACAAAATCCTATAATACATAGAAATATGTATATTCAACGTTTTGGAAAATATTTTGAAAGTTATTTTCCAAAGGCGAGAATGCTAGCACTAGTCAACCACAGGGATAGCTGAGAAACATTACATTCCAAAAATAAATCAGGACCAAGATTGAATTGGATTCACAAAAGTATAGCACTTTGTGACAAAAAACTGGAAAGAATAAACAGATGAAATCTGTATTTAGAAATTTGTAAATTTACATATTAATTGAGTTGAAAAATAGCAGATTTACTGGAGTGAAAAACTTAAAAGATCCAGGCATAAAAGGATGCCTGACAACAAATGAGTTAGAATAGAGTAGAAAATTTGAATAATGAGGATTAAAATATTAAGCTTAGATTCAAATAAAAATCACTGACAATACTCACTATTTCTTTAATTTTTTTTTTTTTTTTCTTCTCCACAGTTGTTTTTTAATTCAAATCACACTACTAGAACCTGTTCATTATTTCTGGTACGGGTAATTAACTTTTCTGTTTTATTGATCGAAATATCATTAAATAATTATTTTCCCTTTTGATTCTTTATATTCATCTCTTCTTTTCCATTTTTTTTTTTTTAATATTTCGCTTTTCTTCGATCTTCTTTATTTTTTTTTTAACATTTCACTTGCCTTTTTTAATATTTGAGTTAATTTCATTGTCTTGGTTTTCAAAGTTTAGTTTTCCATTCAATTTTGATTTCTCCAATTTAACTTTGTTATCACCTCACAGTCTTTACAACGATTTTCGGATAATTGATTTTAAACGAAATCTGGAGGGGATGCGATTATAGACTTATCTGTAAATTGACAACTTTTCCGTTAGATAATGCTAGATGGTAATGAATAGATTTATATCTATTTCAAGTTCAAAGTAGATTTTATATTATATTGTATTATATTATTATATTATATTCGCAATTGTAATTCGTCATCGAACATTTTTTTTAAAGAAAACTTATTGCTATTTGCTTTCAGTTATAATGATACCATACTATATCTTCACTCCCTCGATATGCTTGATTTGTACCGTTTACACATGTTTGGTAAGCAAGATTTTCGTATTAATAAATACTTTTTTGTATATAACTTTAGTTTCAAAATGCATGTCCTTGTTTTACATTGACTATGAAGTATTGCATTATTTTATGAATTGTATTTTATGAAGTAATTATTGTAAAGTAGCAATTTTCATTAGGGTGGAATACGTGGTGAATCATTAAATATAAGAAACTAGTATTGATCCTTTAAACTAGTTCTAGAATTATTAGGAAATAAAAAACAAAATCATGTACATAGAAATATTACGAAGATTGATAACAAAGTTAAATTGGAGAAATCAAAATTGAATGAAAAACTAGACTTGAAAACCAAGACAACGAAATTAACTCAAATATAAAAAAATCTGGTGTGAAACACTCACACAACTTTCTCTTTCTCCAGTTTCCAAAATTATAATTGACAAATTTTATTGTTAGTATACCAAATTTAATTAAATTCTTCGAAAACTGAAAAAAATGTTCAGTAAAAGCGCACTTTCGGTTTACTAATTTTCTTCAAACTTGGAATTTTGGCCATCTACTTATTTATTTCTAATTAACTTTGTTTGGATGATAGAATTGTATAAACAACTATGATAGCACTTAGAGAAAAACCTAACCCCACCCCTTACCTAACTGCCCTTAAATGAATTTTCCCGGAGAAGCCTTTCAAATAAAAGTTGTACCTCTTTGTATGTGTACTTGATATACCAAATTTGAAGAAAATCGTGGGAGCCATTTATGAAAAAATCGCAAAAAAGTAAAAACAAAAATTAGTAAAGTGGTACTTCCGGTTGAGGAATTTTGACAGATAACGTACAGTCAGATCCCATGGATATACCTAAACAGTATATTAAGTTCCAACTTTCTACGGTTTTGTTTTTTTGAGCTATGCTGTTCACACACACAGACCATTTGCTAAAAATCATTTTTTTGGACACTGGGGACCTCAAAACGGATATTTCCGGTGAAAACACGATATCGAAAATTTGAGTCGATTACAATCTCCTCTTACTATTGGTAAGAGAAAGTAAAAAAGGCAAATGAAATGTTAAAAAAAAAAAAAATCAATAAGATGGAAGAAAAGCGAAGTATTCAAAAAACAAAGATGGAAAAGAAGAGATGAATATAAAGAATCAAAAAAACGAATTTTTTTTTTAATGATATTTCGATTAATAAAACAGAAAAGGAAAGAATTACCCATACCAGAAATATTGAACAGGTTCTTGCAGTATGCTTTGAATTAAAAACAACGGTGGAGAAAAAAAAAAAAAAATTAAAGAAATAGTGAGTATTGTCAGTGATTTTTATCAAGCTTTTTATTAAGCTTAATATGTTAATTCTCATTATTCAAATTTTCTACTCTTTTCTAACTCATTTACTGGCGGGCATCCTTTTATACCTGAATCTTTTAAGTTTTTCACTCCAGTAAATCTGCTATTTTTCAACTCAATTAATATGTAAATTTACAAATTCCTTAATACAGATTTCATCTGTTTATTCTTTTCAGTTTTTTTTCACAAAGTGCTATACTTTTGTGAATCCAATTCAGTCTTGGTTCTGATTTATTTTTGGAATGTAATTTTTCCACAGTCCCTGTGGTTGACTAGTGCTTCATTCTCGCTTTTGGAAAAATATTTTCTCGATAATGCCCACCGATTTTCGGATAATTGATTGTAAACGAATTCTGGAAGGGTTGTGATTATAGACGTATCTGTAAATTGACAACTTTTAGGTTAGATAATGCTAGATGGTAATGAATAGATTTATATCTATTTCAAGTTCAAAGTAGATTTTGTATTAAATTTTAATATTATTATTTTTTTAAGAAGTCTCTTTACAATGCAATTGTAATTCGTCATTAAAACTTTTTTTTTTAATGAAAACTTATTGCTATTTGCTTTCAGTTATAATGATACCATACTATATCTTCACTCCCTCGATATGCTTGATTTGTACCGTTTACACATGTTTGGTAAGCAAGATTTTCGTATTAATAAATACTTTTTTGTATATAACTTCAGTTTCAAAATGCATTTCCTTGTTTTACATTTACTATGAAGTATTGCATTATTTTATGTATTGTATTCCTTTATTTTAATGAGCACAATAATACTGATTATAATTAGGAAGTAATTACTGTAAGTAGTAATTTTCATTAGGGTGGAATACGTGGTGTCATTTGGACGGACTTTGTACAATCATTATTCATGTTTGCCTCAGTTATTCTAGTCATCATCCTAGGCATACAGAAGTTTGATAATGGAATTGCAGACGTATTTGCTTTATCAAGTAAAGGAGGTAGACTTGATATTTTCAGGTAATTACTCAGCAAAAATGTTACTTGCAAACATTAAAATAATAATAGTTTTAATAAATGCATGATCACTATAAAATTAAATTCCCATAATTTTATTATATATCTATTCTTTTTTATTCAATACAGAAATAATACATACTAAAGTTTCCTAAAAAAAGGTATAGTGGCAACAATAGGTAGATTGAAATCAAGTTATGCTTGTGCTTATTTACC
Source organism: Triatoma infestans (assembly GCA_011037195.1). Lineage (NCBI taxonomy): Eukaryota > Metazoa > Arthropoda > Insecta > Hemiptera > Reduviidae > Triatoma > Triatoma infestans. Next base: position 8,210 of record JAAEAF010000219.1, read on the forward strand.
TAGAATTAAGTAGACAATCACTACTTTATACGAGAGATGTTCTGAACAAGAGAACTTCGAACATGATATGATATACCCATCTATATCGGATAAAATGTGACATATTATTTAGCTAGCTTAATAAATAAATATTTCCAAACCTCTATTTCAAATGGAATGATAATTCTGTAATAGTATAGACATTTTGAAACTATTATATGAATTCCTGTCTGAAAGCAGTTCACATAGACATTAATATATGCTTTTATTTCTATATTCATTTATCTGTTTCTTACCTATATAATACTACTAATTACTAAGTTAGTTTGGTTAACCTTAATTCTTAATTAAAGTTATTACTGCGATAAGTTCAAGTTCAGTACCAGAACTGACTAGTCGATGAAATGAGTAGAGGGATTTTGGGCGAGCTGGCACACTTTTTTTGAGCAGCCAATCAGATTGCAGCATTTCTCCCCACCCCTCCTAAGCCACGCCCACCGACCAATCACCGAACTCGATGAGCCCTTAAGCCACGCCCCTCACCACGCCCACTGGCCAATCATCGAACTGGACGAGCGCTTAGGCCACGCCCACTTACCCCCACCACTTCCCCGCCGGCCAATCATCGAACTCGACGAGCACTTAAGCCACGCCCACTAACCCCCACCACTTATTCGAACTGGACTAGCCCTAAGCCATGCCCACTTGCCCCCACCACTTCCCCGTTATCGAACTCGACGAGCACTTAGACCACGCCCACTTACCCCCTCTCCTTAAACTATCATCCAAATCGATGACTCCATTTTCTTTCCACCCCCACCCCTTAACTTATCGTCCAATCCGATGACCGTGTTTCCTTCTCCCAACTCCTTGACCTAACATCCAATGACTCCATTACCCCCACCCCTTAACCTAACATTCATACCGATGACCCCTACCACTTAGTTTAGCATCCAATTCGATTACCCACTCCTTAGCCTAATATCTAAATAGATGGCTCCATTTTCTTTTCACCCCCACTCCTTAAACTCTCATCCAAACCGATGACTCCATTTTCTTTCCACCTCCATGGTCAATCCATCGGCACAACAAGATGGCGGAACCTAACACTGTAACACACCACCCCTCTCCTGACTCAAGGCTGGAGGGGTATTTTTATTTTTATTTTATGTGAAAAAACTTGTCTTACCTGCGATTCGATCCTACAATCTATAGGTTGGAAGTCGCATCACCCTAACCACTCGGCCATAGTAGTCCTCTCGCTAGCTGTAGTTTTCAACGTACACTTAACGCCCGCACTATCATAATTTTATTTCCGCTCAACCCACTCACAAAAAAATTAAATAAAAAAAAAAATATGGCGGAGATGCATTCAACTGTCACACATAATAATAATAATAAAGAAATTCACAAAAACATAAAAAACAATATGGCGGAGTGACATCCAACTTTCACCACGCAATCAAAATAATAAAAAGATTGACTTACCCCTTCCAGCTCCCTGCTGCTGCTGCTGCTGATATTAACACGACGCGCACTTACACAGAACTGAACTACATTCGACAATACAATGTACTATAGTAACGTTTATCCCCACTCCCCTATGACGTCATTGCTAATTGGGGCATGCGCATATCTGCCGCCGCCTTATAGATTACAAATATTGATTTTATTATATTGTATAACAAAAACCACTGCCTTTTCAATATATTATTCGTATGACGTCACACAGCAATAGTATTGCCAGTGCCTTATTTATTACCACTGCCTTCTAGACAAATCCCCCATTCAGATAACGTCACACACTATAGTGTTTCCTTGCCAATCGCAATATATCGATTACAAATATCGATTATCCATATCAATTAATATCGATTTTATGATTATAATTTATTAATAAAAAACTAACGAAACCACTGCCTTTTCAATATATTATTCGTGTGACGTCACAGCCAATAGCATTGCCAGTGCCTTATTTATTACCACTACCTTCTAGACAATTTCTGTTCAGATAACGTCACACAGTCTATAGTGTTTCACTGCCAATCGCAATATATCGATTACAACGATCGATTATTCATATTGATTAATATCGATCTTATAAATAAAATTTATTAATAAGAAAAACACTATCTATTTTCTTCTACCAGTTATTGCATCATCTTTTGAAATTAAACTTTGTACTAATAAAATATATATATCTATTCTTACCTTAATCACTTTGTATTTTTATTGAACTTCAGAACAACATATATCTTGCCTGTCCGAACATGTTAGTTATTTATTAAGAAAAATACAAAGAAACTACACTGAGTCATCCAGGAAATGATTTATTAATATTTAATCCTATTATTTAAAAATACAACTTTGTACTCATTACCTTTCTTGCCTGTTCGGACATGTTAGCACAGGTCTTATTAACATGTTTAGTAATACTTAATCCTATTATGTAAAAATTAAACTTTGTACTCATTACCTTTCTTGCCTGTCCGGACATGTTAGCACAGGTCTTATTAACATGTTTAGTAATACTTAATCCTATTATGTAAAAATAAAACTTTGCACTCATTACCTTTCTTGCCTGTCCGGACCTGTTACCACAGGTCTTAGCAGGTTTGTAATACTTAATCCTATTATGTAAAAATTAAACTTTGTACTCATTACCTTTCTTGCCTGTCCGGACATGTTACCACAGGTCTTAGCATGTTTGTAATACTTAATCCTATTATATAAAAATAAATCTTTGTACTCATTACCTTTCTTGCCTGTCCGGACATGTTACCACAGGTCTTCTTAGCATGTTTCTTAATACTTAATCCTATTATGAAAAAGATTTGTATATACAATGAGTCATCATGCATGTCTCAACATGCATCAGCCTGCATTTATTTTTCATAGTTTCTATATTAATTTTGTTTACCCCTCTTTGTTCAGCATTCGCTTTAAGCTTTCTCACCACGTCAAGGTGGGGGTAATCGAGAAAGTTTTATAATAAAATAAAATATAAGGAAATTAATAAAAACAAAATAAAATATTTTTTTTACTCATTTATTGAAACATAATGCAAAATATTTACAGAAAAAACAGAAAACAAACTTCAAATTTAAAATAAAAATTAACTTCTTCTTAATACAAAATACAACTTAGGAAAATACAAGTAGACAGAGAAATGTTCACTATCGAATTTAATTTTCTAGGGTTTGCCTTAATACACATTCAAACATTGTACAATCCATTCAAGGTTTACGGGCTTTTTACACCTCGCCAGTGACCAGCAGTCAGGTTTACGGATATTTCTACCACTCCAGTGACCGACATTCAAGGTTTGCGGGCAATTTAATGCATCGCCAGTGACCACATTCATACACACATCAAGGCAAAAATATTTCTGTATCATTCCAACCAAACTTACTATTCAGCCAGTTGGTAATGACTTGAATTCGATACTGCGTACATTTCTCTCTACATGTGTTATGTTTAATACAGTGGTTGCCTTTTTCTACTGCTTGAAGTGAATCAATTTTCGGACAACCATAATCTTCCAAGTTGATTACACAACAGTTGTACACATTTTGTAAGAGAAATCTTTTCTTATCATATCCCTTAACAAATACAAATTTATAGTTACAATCAATACATTTGAAAATATCTCTAATCACTTCATATTCAACTTCCCCATCATTCCATCTAATTTTATGATAATAATTTTCTAACCAATAATTGGTTCTTCTACTTTTATCTGTTTGTTTATGTTGTATTGGCGGTTTGAATATCCAGTGCCGAACAGTTTGATAGTTGTAATCAAAAAGTGATAGCTCTTTAACAATATAACCTCCTACACCATCCACAAAGCACTGGAAGTCAGCAATCAGTACGCCTGTCTGAGCCATACTGAACACTGAGCCAACAATTCACATCTTTTTATACCATACGCCGTACAATGCCAGTTAGAGGGTTATATTCTACCACCCTATCATGTATAATAAGACAATATGCCGTTGTGTTGGCCGGGAATGGATTTTTTTATTCAAATTCTAATCTTACGTCAACTGGACCCGTTTTGATAGATTCAGACTGTTTAGAACAATCTATTACAATTAAGGGTGTTATCAATATTCTTCTTACAATTGTCTAAACCTGGAGAAATATTAGATTTGTACCTTTTTTAGTTCGGCATTATGCCTTAAGCCTCTTCACCGCGTCAAGGTAAAGGTACATCGAAGAGGTTATTTTTTTATTTATTTAATAGTTACAAATACAATGAAATTGAAACAGAAAAATGAAGTAATCTTTATTGACAAACTAAAAGAATTTTCTCAAAATAAATAAAAGAACTTTCCACAATATTATAAAAAAAATGTTCACACATGCCATTCAAAGTTTGGAGGTGTTTCCACCACGCCAGTGACTTCATTCAGGGTTTAGGGGTGTTTCCACCACGCCATTGACCCAACATTCAAAACACAATTTAAATGAAACGTAAGTCATGTCGTCTTCCCTTCACACCCAAGTAAACTAATGAAACAAATTCTGTATCATCGTTATTGTAGCGGTCGATAAACTCCAATGATAATTCAGATCGCTGCGGTAAAAATATTTTCAGCTCATCGCCATCACTCTTCGCCAAACAAGCTACAGTTCTATCTCCATACTTGGTTTTAACCCTTTCAAGTTGGACAATAATGTATGGCTCACCAACAACAAGTTCTGTCACAGGACAAAAGGTCCGTTTCTCATTTAGCTCACTCAACACTTTTTGGAATTCC
>JAAEAF010000220.1:0-323692 GCA_011037195.1 Triatoma infestans
TAAATCCTTCACGTTACGAGTCCTCTCCAATGGTTTGCCATCAATGAGGTACTGATATGATATAAAAGTCTTTTTGCGATCAAAAGAAATGACTTGGCATTTTTTAACATTTAGCTCCATGCCATTACTGCAGCACCAGTCAGAAATAATACCAGCCAGAAATATGAACAATAACTTATGACTTCCAGTGGATATTCACTTCCCCTAGGATTTTTCTTCAAATAGGCATCTCAGGAGTCCTTACGCGTTGGACTAGTAGCGAGCGCACTCATCTTTGGTAAGAGAATTCAGGCTTCGATTCACGTGAGGGCAAAGTCGGTATGATCCAGTTTCGTGAGAAAAATGGGAAGCTACAGTCCGTATCGCACCTAGGTCAGAAGTAAACAACGAGGGAACTGCAGCGTGATTACTGCACGTCTCCTAATATATCGCCGTTTGGCTAGCCTTGGTCCTTTTATGGACTGTTGTAGCATAGGATTTTTTTTTAATCCTCAGGATTTATTGAAGCTCAATACTATATACGTAATTTAGTTGGTAGGTAGAACTATTCAAGGTTTACTGAACTTGCATTTTAGAAAAAGATTTAACATCATAGATTTTTCCGAACCACCAGCCCTCCTCCAGAATCAATTTGCCTGGAATGATATTTTGAATAAAAATTACTCCCATAGGTGTATGTAATATTGTAAAAATCGTAAAAAAAAAAAAAAAACAGTAGTAAATTCGTGCTTTCGATTGATAGATGATTCTGACTGAAACAATCACGATAGATGCGAAAAATGCATCATCTCTAACGGATTAAAATACGTTTAGGTTTCCTGCAATTTTTGTTTTTTTTATTAATTTTCCTCTCACAAACACATACACATAGACAAGCGCCCATTCGCTAAAAAGAAATTTTTCTTCATATATAGCCAGAAGAGAAAGTGGAAAAAAAAATTGACGAAAGACTTGTTTTTGGTTAAACTGATTCGAAGGCAGTAAACAGTAAATAAGATAAATTGCGTCACACAGACTACGCAGTCAGACACACAGCCAGAGATATACAAACAAATCTAAAATAGAAATATGGAGAAAGAAAACTATGTCAAAAAGCCAGAAGCGTGACTTGTTAGAAAATGTAATACAATTTTTTTTATTATAATTTATTTTATTATTACTTATTGATTATTCAATTGGTTTCCTGTTTATTTATTTCACATTATTCCATATAATTATGGATTATGATTGAAAAAAAACTGTTTAAATATCTATTATTATTTGATTTTGTATTAGATCGGTAGTAATCATACAGTATATTATTCGATTACTATTATTTATAGAACAATGTAGAAACTATAACCTTTAATGGAAATGTCAAAACTTGATTTTGTAACGATTGTAAAATATAAGTTCATTTAATGAAGTTTTTCCAAATAATTTATACACGATTATTCTCTTAACTTTTTCCTGCTTCAATAAGGTACTGAAACATAATTTCGCAGAATAAAATTAAGTATGTGTAGGTGCACTATGCATTTGGCTTACAGAATGGCTTGAATATAATCATACTATCAATAGATATAATAGTAAATTATTATAAATCTTTAAAAAAATTGCTAACTGTAATATTATTAATAAAAAATATATATACTAATACAGGTTTAGTAAATTATTACTGAATTATAACAAACAATTCTCACACGATCAACCCCCTTCATACAACGTCAAATCAGTTGCCCAAAAGATAGCGTGTAGGTAGGGTCTAACTCAATAAAATGTAAGTAATAAAAACTAGTTTTACATATTTGTCATACATCTTATACAACAAATAACAGTAATATTAATAAATATTTTCATTACACAGATCAAAAACTATGCCAGCCGGTATAAATCCTATCATATATAATCAACCCATTAGAATACACGTGGTGCACCATATTTGAAAAATATAATATCTCAATCATCCATAAAATTTAACTAAATTCACAACTTAAACAGCAATCAGAACAAGCAGTCTAAATATAAAAAGAATAATAACTAAATTCGAAATTGGAAAATTTGAAACTAATAAAGAATTTTGTTATATATTTCTGGCCAACAGCATAAACTACTATCCAACTTACAAAACATATAGTAAAAATCATTATAACTCTTTAAGGTGAGTATTTAGTTGTGGACCAAAAAATCAAATAAATAATAATAGAAAATTGTACTTATTGTTTTGTATACTTGAATAAAAACACCATCTGTAAAAAAATGTTTTTCCTTTCTTCCAGACAATGTATATTATTACATATAATTTCATCCTTTTGATAATGGCATGTATTAACGCTGAAACGTCAAGAACAAAAAGGCAACGAATGTTAAATTAACATCTAAATAAAATATATATCTGGCTGTAAATTGGTTCATCATTCTCATCCCAATTAATCATCTGAAACTACTATAAAACAGCCAATCAACAACACCATACAGAAATAAACAAGATAAAAATTAAGTATGTGTAGGTGCACTATGCATTTGGCTTACTGAATGGCTTGAATATTAAGCCATTAGTATCGTACGTTAGGAGAGCTTACAGGGATAGATAATGCTGATTAGAGAATTTGATTTTTAGCATAATGTAACTTTATACTGATTTAGTTTCATTCTGTTAATAAAGCACTTTAGAAGAAAAACATAACCCCACCACTCCCCCAAAAAATCCCTGTTAAATGAATCTTCCCGGAGAAATGATTCAAATAAAAGTTGTAGTTCCTTGCATGTGCAGTTGATGACCCCAAGTTAAAAGAAAATCGTTTGAGCCATTTCCAAGAAAATCTCAAAAACTAAAAAAATTCTTTTATTAAAATCGCACTTCCGGTCAACCGATCAAACACAGTCATTTGACAACTTATTTGAATCTGATTTATATTATATAGACATAGAATGGTATAATGAACTGAAATAGCACTTTAGAAGAAAACCATAACCGCACGCCTCCATAAAAAAAAAAACCTCTTAATATGTTAAGAGGTAAAATGTTTCAAATAAAAGTTGTAGTTCTTTATATTTGTAGGTAATATTCGAAGTTCAATAAAAATCGTTATGATATATTTTTGAGAAAATCGCAAAAAACTATAAAAAAACTATTCAGTAGAGTTTGGATCTAATCGGGTCCCATGGTAGCACCTAAAACTAAATATCAAGTCTGAGCTTTCTGGTATACTCTGTTTTGGGGTGATGCTGACCTGACCACACACACACACACACAGACCAATTTCTAAAAACTACCTTTTCGGTCGCAGGGGACCTCAAAACGTACACTTCCGGTGACAACTCGATATCGAAAATTTGACACGATCGCAATATTTACTCTTGAAGAAATAAAAATGGGTATTTGTGGCGGTAATTTCCAAATGTTATTATGTGGTTGGTTCAACATTATTAGCGGCTGTCTTCTGGCCTATAATGTAATAAATCTACCATCTGTCAGGGTGGATTATTTGTCCTTAAATGGCGGCTGGAGGCAGACGCTCGTAAGAACTTTTTTTGCAACGCTTAATAATGCCTTCACCACACTTTTAATTTGTAATGAATGGCTAAAATTAAAACAAAAAACACCATTTTGTATCAAGTTTTTCCAGAATACAAATAAAACGTTTATAACGGATGAATGCATTCAATTCTCTGCCTTTCAGGGTTATATTTCAATAACAGTACAGTGTATTTTGTATAACAACTTCATAACAAAGCAAAATAAACAATAATAGAGAGTGATGCTCTATGGCTGTTTATTGTAATAATAACCTAACAAAAATATTATTAACAAAAAACAACCCAAAAAAACCTGTTTCTAAGAAAGCCCTCAAAATAAAAATGTCAAAACAGATTATGAAATCAAAAAATTAAAACATTCTTTTCTTTTTTAAAGAAAAAAAAAAGTAGTCTAGAAATGAATACAGGATTAGTATAAAATTTCAGGAAGCTATCAGTGATTTCAAAAAGAGTCGGCAATCCTTTGTTGTTTTTTACATATACATATCTACATCGCTTGAGCTGTCTAGTTGAGCTGCTCTCTAGTACTAAAATCTTTATTAGGAACATTTTTTTTTTTACTTTCTCTTATCTGCGGTAAATGGAGATATTGCGATCGTAATTCAAATTTTCGTAATCTACTTCTTCCACCGGAAATTGTAATGTTTGATGTTCCCTGAAAACGAAAAAAATAATCTGATGTAAAACACACAGACGAACTTCCCTTAGTGTAATTTAGTGTAGTTTTGATTTATACAGATATTAACCCAGCTGAAAATTTCACATATAACTGAAACTGAGACTGAGCATTAAAGCGACAAACTTTAGGACTTACGGTGTATACGGCCATTGTAGCATCCGGAAGATTTTGTGGTTTGGACCTAGCTAGGTATACGTAGGAGACCTACTTGTCGATTGCGCAGCGGTTTGCTTCAGTCTACGATAGTCAATTTCAATCCATCTTTAATTTAGTAGAAATAGACGTCAACGATTGAATAGACAGGTTGGGATGGGTTGTTGAATTGAAGGCTAATACTAGGAAATTAAAAAAGAAGTTGCATTCAAGGAGTTATCTTAATGGCAGATGGCAAGGGATTGGCGTTTAGCACTTTCAAGAGCTCCCCCGCCCGACATAACAAATTCTTACTTGAGAAAACAAGTGCTATCTAGCTCGGATAATGCTATTGTGCGCCTTAGCGAGGAATACTCAGATGTCAGTGTCGAGTGACGAGAAAAATGGGGTGACTCTGTCGGAAGTGTGGGAGAGTAAGTGAAACGCCGGCACATGTGCTTGGAAATTGTCCCCATAACTCGAAGGACAACAAGTAAAGAAACAAGATTACTCGGCTACTAACGAAAAAAGTTTACCTGTTCGAATGCAGCGACGAAGATTGAAGGGGAGAAAAGAACAATGTATGAGAAATGCATTCCCCCCTAACTGAAAGAGAAATTCTTGGACAAATTCGGGGAGAGAGTGAGGTGAGAGGGGTCTTTGGTTTGGTGCAAGAGGCGTGATCCCTAGATTGACCTTCGGATTAGGAATGGAGCTAGGAAGCATCAACTGCTGGGATCTAGCGACTTTGGCAGAATCCATAATACTGCAACTCCCTCAGGTACTGTACTCGTAATCCTGTTAATAAATTGTCTCTTTAGAAAAGGTGCTGTTCAACTTTACCTTTTTCGTTCTAGTCTTTCGAGTGTTAAGTTTATGTGCTTATTTTTGTGTATCTTTATTAATTTATATTTTTATTTGCTGCTTATTTATTTTCCGGCCACTTTCTTATTTATTAATGTATTGTTAATAAAGTTGTTCATGCTGTACTTACTCTTCTTAATTTTATTATTCAATTGATAACAATTTGTACAACGATTAAGTCTTAATTGATATATGTATGATTGACTATACTCTGTAGTTTTAATATCTCTTTGACTGCCTAAGTAGGCTGTGATTGTAGAACCCAATATGATCGGGCAGCACCTTCTTTAATTACGTTTGTAAATGCTAAATAAAGTTGTTTTCTCTCTGCATACATGCATCAGAAATATAATAAAACCTACTGTACTTCATATAAACCGATTTTCTTCAAACTAGGAATTTTGGCCGCATATTAAATTCTTATTAATATAATATAGACAATCAAATCGTCTAATATACTGAAATATCACTTAGACGAGGCGCCTAAAGGGTGTGAAGGTGGTTGGTTTTGAAATGGTGAATGACATAGAAGTAGTGTGGTGCTGCATGCACCAAAATGGCACCCTCCACTTCAAGTTACCAGCTTTTATTAGTTAAAATGTCATCGTCAGCGGATGAAGATGCTCTTGTCCTTCTTCAAATTACTAACTTAAACAATGCTAAAATAAAATGCAAACAAAAATGCATTGGATTCGCCCATTATGTGGAAAAAGTATAAAAAAATCAAATAGAAGGTAAGGATTTAAAAGTGATTTGCATCTTGACGACCAGTTTAAAAATATTTTCGTAACATGTTACAAAAATAAATTGGTGTGAAACACTCACAAGACTTTCACTTTCTGCGAAATGGCAATGGTATCTTCACACTTACAATTCTTATTAGTGTTTAAAACCATCGGCATTTTTATGGAGAAAATCACAAAATCTAAAAAACTTATTCAGTTGAGTCGCACTTCCGCTCAACCGATTTTCTTCAAACTGGGAATTTTAGCAACTTGTATAATTCTAATTTAAGGGAAGGGAATAGCTAAGTGGTTAGCGTACTGGACTCCCACGCGGAGGATCCGGGTTCGAGTCCAGCTGTACTACCCTTAGATTTTTTCTTCCTAGGGGCCTCTACAACTCACTGTCTGGTGATGGACAGTGTTGTCTGTAACGAGAGAACACTGTCCGGAGGCCGGCAGTGCCCTAAGAAGGCTCCGGCCGCCAATGACCATAGATGTAGACGCGCCTTAATAATAATAATAAAAATAATAATAATAAAATTTAATTTTTATTATTTAGTTGACAGAATTGTATAGCCCATTGTTGAATTAAAATGGCACATTAGAAAAAACAACACCATCTCTCCCCTAAAAGTGCCCAATTTTTCCGGAGAAATGTTTCAAATAAAAGTTGTAGCTTTTTGTATATGTAGTTGATATTACAAGTTGACAGAAAATTGTTGGAGCCGTTTTAGAGAAAATAGAAGAAAACTGAAAACTACTTTCAGGGAAGCGCACTTCTGGTCATCCAATTTACTTCAAACTCGGGACATCGACAACATGTTTAATTGTAACTAATATTATTTAGATGATAGAATTGAGTAACGAACTGAAAAGCACTTTAGAGGAACCATAACCGCACCCCTCTCCAAAAAGTGTCCTTAAATGAATTTTCCCAGAGTAATGTTACAAAGAAAAGTTGTATGTATCATATATTAAAAAATATGTGTAATTGATATTTCACATTTTCGAGCAAAAAGTGTAAAAACGATTAGTAAAGTAGTGCTTCCAGTCGAGGAATTTCGGCAGACAAGTTACTGGTTAGATCCACCATGTTGATACCTAAACGGAGTATCAATTTGAACTTTCTGCATTTTTCGTTTTTGAGCTATGCTGAGCACATTATATGTAAACACATACACACTCACACACACACACAGACCATTTCGTTTTGGGCTTCTAGGAAAGGGTTAGGGTTATCTTTACTTAGCAAGTGCTATTTCAGTTTATTATATAATTTTATCATTTAAAAATATTGATTAGAATTAAATATGTTGCCAAAATTCCGAGTTTGAAAAAATCAGATGACCGAAAGTGCACTTAAAGAGTTTTCAGTTTTCTGCTATGGTCTCTAAAACGGCTCGAACGATTTTCTTTAAAATTTTCCAAGAGCTACAATTTTTATTTGAAACATTTCTCCAGGAAAATTCACTTAAGGAAACTTTTGGAGAAGTGGTGGGGTCATGTTTTCCTCTAATACGTTATTTCAGTTCAACAATGTGCTATACAATTCTGCTAAATAATATAATTACAACTATATACGTAAGTTACCATCTCAGTTTGAAGAAAATCGTTTGACCGAAAGTGCGACTTAACTGATAGGTATTTCAGTTTTTTGTCAGATTTTTTATGGTGTTGCGAGAAACTAGATTTTGAGTGAATCTCTTGCCATCTTTAAAGCACTCTTTTAATACTTTATGGACTGCGTTACCTGCGTAAAATTAAAACAATATAATATAGCTAAAAACTCCATGCCAAGAAAAGTATTCTACCCGAAAATTAGGAATTCCTTAAAGAAATATTTGTGATTATCAATTTTATTTTCTTCCATTAGTATAAACGGTCAAATACAAAATGGCGGCCTTGATCTTGGATCTTGCATATCTTCGTAATACTCTTTCCTTTCTTTTCCACCAATGGAAAGAAAATTCTTAATTTTTTCTTTATAGCTCACAATAATTATAATAAAACAATAAATATTATGTTGAAAATTACTTGATTTGTGCATTTTTTTTTAATAACAAATTTTTATTGCACAATTTGATAATTTATAAAATACCTACGCAGGAAAAATGTGTAAAAAAGTTCTAAACTAGATTTTTCATAGAAATAATTAACCAGTCAAAGAATAGAAGTAAAGGGGTCAAATGTGGGCGTGGTCAACATAATTGTAAATTTCTGATTGGACTAATATATACGCCCACATGTCACGCTTCTATTCTACACTATGATTGGTTAATTATTTATATGAAAAAAACAGTTCAGAATTTTTTTACTAATTTTCCTTTTTACCAAATTTCTTCAAGGAATTCATAATTTTCAGATAAAACACTTTTCTTAGACTTGGAGTTCATTAATTGTTCCTAATTTTATGGAGATAGTGGCGCAGTCCAAACGGATTGAGAGGCTCGCCCACGGCACCTGACACACACTTCTACTCACTCTTTCTCTGCGTGTATTCCAGTTAGATCTACGAGTTGGCTGGTATGTTCTTTCAAGTGGACAAAAATAATAAATTTATACACCAAACATTGTAGGATCAGTTCAAAATCGTCGATCCAAAAAGTCGGTAGAGACTGCTATTGTTTCCTTCAATTTTTAGCGATTTTCTCGAAAACGACTCAAACGATTTTTGCTTTAAACTTAGCGTTCTTAAATTACTAAGTCATTCCCATTTTATTGAGATTTTTTTCTTTTCAAATTTAATCGTACTTTCCGCATTAAGAGCAAGTCGTGTTTCAATGATTTAAGATTCCTATAGAATTGAGAATAAATTTAATAAGCTAGTTTACGTTGTTTATTTATTTATTTAGATTTTTTATTTAGTTTTATTTATTAAACTTATTTTAAGACTGAAAGAAACTGGATTCTTTTGAATGCTCTTAGTTTTTTTTTTTTTAACATTTGATTCTTTTCATTTTTATTGATAAAATTGCTCAAAGAATATTTGATGTCTATTGAATGGCTTCATATAACAAAAGTGCCCCAAAGAGGAGAAATATATGTAATAGAGAAGCTCCTTTAAATGGGGAATAAGTTTACAAAATACAACAGAGAGGAAGTTCCTGGTTTAACAATTGAATGCCCGGATGAAAGAGCAACCCCCATGTGGGAAATAGCTTGTACACAGAGTGGAGGATAGCTGGTGTTTTGTTGTTGCTGCTGCTGTAAAGTGCGTATTAGCAAAAATACTGGGGGCCGAACTACATGTTATTGTTGCTGGGAAGGATCATGTTACCAACCCGCAGGATCTGCATGATTTTTTTTGTTTTTTATTTTTAATTGGTTTTTGTTATTTCGCTCACAACTACTAATAAATCATTTAAGAACCCATCCGTTTTATTAATTAGTACTAAAGTTACTATAATTACTACAATAATAATAAGAGAGCCGGGATTAACTCAGTTGTAGCGTACTGAAGTCGCAAGATCCCGGCTTAGTGCTGCTGCTCTTACATTTTCGCGCCTATAAGTCTCTACAGCTTATTACTGTTTGGTGATGGGCATGTTGTGGCCTCTAACGAGAGAACATTGTCCAGGCGCCAATATGGTCAGATATTAATGGGCCTCAATTAAAATAAAAATGAAAAACTTTTCCCACGGCCCACTCTAGTGCTTCAATTATTTTTAAACTTGGAATATATATACATAACATAGGGGCCTTTTTTGGAATAAGTGAAGCAAAGAAAAAAATAATAATAATAATAAGAAACAGGGCGCTAATAACCAAGAAGTTGATGCGCCGAAAGAAAAACAAAAAAAATAATAATAAGAAACAGGAAAATGCCCTGATTGTGACACAGAACTTCGGATCCCTAAAATACATTTTTCCGGAAAAATGTTTTCAAATTTGCGGTTACATTGTAAATTCCAGGTTTAAAGGAAAAACCCATTAAAACCATTTTGCGAGAAAATTGAGAAAAACTGAAAACAATTTCACACTAGGTTTTCACCGGGAATGTTGAGGTCCCTGTATACGAATGGTTTTTGGCGAATGGTCTGTGTGTGTGTGGTGTGTGTTTTTTAACAGAATATCTCAAAAACGAAAAGTCACAGGAAGCTCAAACTTGCTATTCCGTTCAGGTACTACCAGGCTTTCGGCAAAATCCATCAACCGGCAGCACGACTTTATTCAATTTTTCCCCAGTTTTTTCGCATTACATACATTTTGATTTTCTTCAAAATGGCTCCACGCGATTTTTCTTTAAGTTACATACAATATCTGCACCTACAAAACTACATATCACTTTAATTTGAAAAATCTCACGGGGAAAACTGATTTTTGGGGGGTTTCTGGGGGAATAGTAACTTCAAGCTTTTTTCTAAAGTACCACTTCAGTACCATGGATGATTCTATCGCCTATATAATAAATTTACATTAGATGTACAGGTACAAATTTCAAGAAAATCAGGTTTTGAGTTTTCGGTGTTGCATGTTTCATGCCAATTTTTTTTTGTTAAAGCAGTAAGTAGATATTATCCTGTAGAAGGCTTCCAGTTCGTCAGGAGTAGTGGAATAACTTATTTCTAAATTACGATAAAACTTGTCAACCTAGTGTACCCAATGAATAAGGGAAGGAAGAAATAGGACCAGGGCTGTAGTTGGAAACCTTACTTGTATAAAGTATAGGTGATTTGTGTATGTGTTTGTATAGGTGGGTGATGGATACTTGGAACAACTTCCGTAATATTGTAAGTGAGGTAAGTCTATAGTTTTCTACAAAGTTTGTTCAGTATTATTTACTAGCTACACACTACTATACGTACATAATACGGATTTGTATTACAATCAAATATTGATATAAGTATGAAAGTTGTTTTCATAAAAGTGTTCCAACACAAAAATATAACAAAACAAAATCAGGTGTGAAACACTCACTCAACTTTCATTTACTCCTCTTAATAAAGGACAAAATGAATTTTATTGCCCTTCCGGTATACCGATTTTCTGCAAATTTGGAATTCTATCAATGCTTCCAATGTGTATTTATATTATACAGGTGGAAAAACATGTATTCTATTGAAGGGTAGTTTACAGGAAAGTATAGTGCTGTACTGTTCCTTTTGTGGGTCTATCAGTTTGGTTTAAAATTATACAGCACAGAAGTCTTGTTGGTTTTTAACAGAGGGCGCTCTACACAACTCCTGTCAGTTATACAAGTATAAACCTTACTACCTTGTATTATGGCCCAGCCCAACTAGACATTGTAAAAGTTGCAAGTTAAAGAAAATTTGTTAATTCAATTGTATTAGTATTAGTTAAGTCGCATCAGTGTTTCACACCTGATTTTTTTGTTTGTATCAATTGATATACAGCTTCCGTAAAAAGTGAACCTTTGAAATCTGCGACACTAAATCTGAACACTAAATTTTGTTTCATACATAATCAAAGAATCGAAGATTGCGATACTGCTTCATACACAACTGCCAAAAAATAGATTACCAACGTTCTAAAATTAAAAATTTAATAATATCCTACAAAGGAGATGACGCATCACAAAATCCCGTCAAAAAAAAAAAAGAAGTAAAAGAAGCTATTTCTATACTTAGACACCTGTTACAATAGAAATAAAAAGAGGTGGGGATAAATCTATTAAAAATTAAAACAATAGATAACAAAAATATAATGAAAATAAAAATCAAAATGTAAACAATAAAGAAGAGCCTTGGTAACCCCTCACATTGTTCCCATTCTTCTCTTTATAATAAAACAATTTTATATCTAATATAATAATGAAATAAATATAATACTAATAACTTTTATATAAGCTTTTTATATCGAGAAGGCAGTGTGTGCGCGGTGACGTTATTAACTCCTTTAGCGGAGACTAGAATCACCTTAGGATGTATAGTTGTATAGCCAACTTCCCCTTTAAAAATAAAGGGAATGTTTGTATCTGACTGTTTTTTTTTTTTTAATTATTCACAGGGTATGTGTGAAATAATTTTTGTGGTCTAATGAAATCTTGTCAAGTCTTAAGTTTCTATAATGTCCAGCAGTGAATTCTGTTCGCAAAATTTTTTGTAGCCCTGTTTAATTCCACTTCAAATTAATTTCTACTCTAAAAAAAAAGAAAGCGGAATCTATAAGATTCCATGCAACTGTACTGAAGTTACAGTAGATAGAACAGTCCAAAAAGAGAATATTCACAAGCAACTTAAAGAGCACATTCATTGTGCTAAACATGACAAAACAGGGTATGGTCACCATTTGTAGAACTTTCGTCACTATAAGTTGAACATGCAATCAATTTTGAGGACACCAAAATACTTTTCCCAAAAAAACAATTATTATGAACGTATCGTAAGAGATGTAATTATAGACATTGAGAAAAAAAGGAAAACTGCTTAGAAGATGATGAATATCGTCTAAGCAGAAATGGTTGTCCCTCCTCAGAAAATACGAAAGAAAAAATGAAAACCTGGCATATAATAGCCAAATCACCTGCAAGGTGGAGAGGGTTGAAGCCGGTACTGTTTTGATTTTTTCATCATTCGCTCTTGATTTTGTCAATGTTGGCTAGTAATCAAGCCAAAAAGAAACTACCCTGAAGAAGGCTGTTGCCGAAACGTCAGTCGTTTAATACCAAATCATGTAACATTATTTCAAACCAAAGACCTTAATGTTTTCAACATTTTTCCGAGTATATCCGGATTATAGGACCAATTCTGAACAGGAGGTTGAACTATACTCTGAACTGTCATTTTAAAATATATCATAAGGATATATCATCGTATGATACTTGACCCAATTTATAGGGTGTGATATATTAGGACATTAGGTGTGTGGTAAAAATTCCAAGTTTGAGAAAAAACATTTTTTAGCGAATTTTAGTGAGAATTAAAATTTCAGAACTCTCCTAGCTTATAATTCCCGTTTAAGTACTACAATCGCTTCCTCTACGAAGGTTTCGTTGAAAAACTGGTCGTTTTTTGGGAAGACTGTAACGTTAAGGACCTTTTGAAGTTTGATTGTAGCAATAGTTGCAGTAAGTCGTGTGAATATTTCCAACAGATATTAAATCTCTAATTAAATAAACTCTAAATTTGCGATCATTTACTTTCCTACGCCATGACTTTGGCTATTCAGCCCAATATAAAAGAACTTTGGCTGCCCTGGCGATTGATGTGTTCGTTTAGTTGGATATCCAAGGGGCACGTGAGAATAATCTCGGATGCGAACAACTTCACCCTTCTCCATTTGCTATCGTGTAAAATGTTAAAAATTGGTTTTTTATCACAAATACAAGTTTTGTGGGTCTGTTGAATAAGAAAAGATTGGTATTATTTTGGTATTTGTTTTGATTGGTTGTTTTGGTTATCTGTATAGTCAGTGTAACTCAAAAAGAAAAATCGCCGTAACTAATAGCAAAATTTTACTATGAATCTTTAATTAAAAATCTCTTCAGAGCTACGATCAATAAACGTCAAATTGGAATTTTTAATTATAAAGTTCAAACTTCCGCAATTTTCACGGAAACAGTTTCCGGTCTGTGATTGAAATCTTACAAGGTTAAGAACAAAAAAGTTTTCAACAAATGTTTAATACAGCAAGAGAGAGAGAGAGAGAGAGAGAGAAAAATTCTCTCAAAAACTTTATAAAATGAAATTTATAGTTTCTCAATTTATTTTATTTATTATCGAAATATTAACTTTATTTATTTATTATTTCACATCTAGGTCACGCTATTAAAACATCTTTTTTATTCTCTCATAGAAGTGAGAGTTATTGAAAATAATATTGGACGTTTAAATATATATTAGAAATATTTACATATATAAATTAATAATAATTATATTTAGTTATTAGTGGCTGTAGAACAATTTTTTTTTTTTACTTTCTTTAAAGGCCCGTTACTCTTTTTAAGATTATATACGCATGCTTAAAGAATCAGGTCCTTCTCACAAGTTATTCACCAGTAAGCTGTAGTTAATCTATCAAAATGTATTATTAAATACAGGTTCAATCTCATGACTTATTATTATCGTGTATACTTTTTTTCCTACTTTCTCTTGATTCATATTATTTTAATTATTTTTACATTTTTTTATCTTCTGTTGTATGAGAAAATTTGCGATCATTTATTTTCCTACACCATGACTTCGGCTATTCAGCCAATCTGCGTCGCGCGGCCCAGTATAAAAGAACTTTGGCTGCGCTGGCGATTGATGTTGTTCGTTTAGTTGGATATCCAGGGGGCACGTGAGAACAACCTCGGACGCGAACAACTTCAACCCCCATTTACGATCGTGTTTTTAGTCCCAGCCAGTATGGTTTTATTTCGGGAAGATCGACGACAGATGCGATATCTAAGATCCTTGAATAGTGCATGGTAGTGGGCACAAATAGGTCCTCACAGTATTCGCGGACATAGCTGGGGCCTTTGATAATGTCTGGTGGCCGACTGTTTTGGAGTCACTCAGAAGAAGAGATTGTCCGCCAAATCTTCTGAAATTAGTTCAAAGCTACCTAACCCAAAAAGTGGCGTTGCTAGTGACTCAAGCCGGCGAGATTTTAAGGCCAATAACCAAAGGTAATCCGCAGGGCTCGGTGGTGGGCCCGTTCCTGTGGAACCTAGTTATGGATGAATTGATAGAGCATATAGAGAATATGAATTATTGTGATTCAGTTGCATACGCTGACGACCTCGCAATAGTTGTCCATGGAGATCTTCATCGGGAGTTAGAGAAGCTTGCTAGCGCTGTTGTGTCCCGGAAAAGAATTGGTGTCAAGGGGAGAAGCTGCAGATTTCGTTTGAGAAGTCTAAAGTGATGCTAATGAAAGGCAAGCTTCATCCCAGTCGTCCTCCCTAGATCAGGGTGGACGAACAAAGAATAGTCCATGTAACCCAGTTTGAGTACCTGGGTGTGCTGCTGGATTGGAAGCTTTCTTTTATGCCCCATATTCAGCGGGGTTGCCTCCAGATGTTTCAACTTGTACCAGGGGATCAAAAGAGTAGCCCGTGGTGAGTGGGAGCTGAAGACTGGTGTGGCTCTGACCATCTATAAGGGCATGATAGAGAATGTTGCAACGTACGCAGCTGCCTGTTTGGGTGAGAAGCTTGACATCAGTCCTACAGCGACACTCTATTACGGATGTAAAGAGCCATTTTGTGCTCTGTAACAAGGGCCTATGCGAAATCCTCCACGGTCTCCTCGCACAGATAAGGGCCCTTAGCCGTAATCATAAGAAAGGGGAAATGATTATCCTTGATGTTCAGGAGTTGTCCAGTCAGATGCCTCCTGAAAAAGATCCAGGAGTATGAAATTGGGAAGTGGCAGAGCCGCTGAGATGAAGCAGAGAAAGGGAGAACCACATATGTGTTCTTCCCGAATCTCCATCATGTCGATTCGATGGTTGGAGCTTTCCCAAGCCCTAACACCATATTTCACGGGCCATGGGGAATTCAATTCAAAACTCATGAGCTGGGATTGAAAGATTCCCCAAATTGTGAATGTAGTTATGAGACACGGTGCACCACGTTCTCTTCCGGGGTGCTCTCCTCGACGAGGCGAGAATCCATATGGAATTCAAACTGATAAGTAGGGGAGAGAACTAGCCGGAAGACTGTAGAGAATTGTCAAAAAATGCAAAGAATTTTTAAGACTTTATGAAGTTGCGGTACTAAGAAGGACTAGACGGATAAGCAGAGGTCCGCTCCCCCGTGGCAAGGGACGGTAATTTACCTAATATGTAGGTAAGGCCAAGTGATCATAGGCACCGATTTTGGCGCTATGCGCTAGGTACGGTGGCCTGGAGTGTGTGAATAATAATAAATTTACGATCGCGTCAATTGTAAAAAATAGTTTTTTTTTCATCACAAATACAAGTTTTGTGGCTCTACTGAATACAAAAAAATCTGTTGTGAAACACTCACACAACTTTCTCTTACTCCTGTTCTCAAAATTATAATTGATAAATGTTACTAGTTTGTGTACCAAGTTTAACAAAATTCATCGAAAACTGAAAAAACTGTTCAGTAAAGGCGCACTTCCGGCTTACTAATGTTCTTAAAACTTGGAATTTTGGCCATCTATTTATTTTAATTAATTTTGTTTGGCTGATAGAATTGTATAATCAACTAGAATTGTATAATCAGCTGTAACCACACCCTTCCCTTAAAAGTGCCCTTAAATGAATTTTCTCAGAGAAATGTTTTAAATAAAAGATGTAGATCTTTGCATGTTAATTTTATAGAAGAAGTTTCAAGAAAATCGTCGGAGCCATTTTGAAGTAAACTGAATCAAGTGAAAAAATCATTTAGTAAAGTGGTAAAGTAAACACATTTCCGGTTATCCATTTTTTCAAACTCGGAATTTCACCAACATATTTGATTCTAACTAACATTATTTAGATGACAGAATT
This sequence comes from Triatoma infestans, assembly GCA_011037195.1. Taxonomy (NCBI): domain Eukaryota; kingdom Metazoa; phylum Arthropoda; class Insecta; order Hemiptera; family Reduviidae; genus Triatoma; species Triatoma infestans. The sequence continues at coordinate 16,324 of JAAEAF010000220.1, forward strand.
GTCTAATAGACTGAAATAGCAGTTAAGATGAAAACCTAACCTCGCCCCTCCGTCAGAAGTGCCCTTAAATGAATTTTCCCGGAGGAATGTTTCAAATAAAAGTTGTAGCTCTTTGTATGTGTAGTTGATATATCAAGTTTAAAGAAAATCGTCGGAGCCATTTTTGAGAAAATCGCAAAAACGAAAAACAAACAACTAGTAAAGTGGTATTTCCGGTTGAGGAATTTAGTCAGATAACGCACGGTCAGATCCCATGGTGATACCTAAACGTAATACCAAGTTTCAACTTTCTAAGGTTTTTCGTTTGAGCTATGCTGTTCACATACACATATACACACACAGACCATTTGCTAAAAAGCACTTTTTTGGACTCAGGGGACCTCAAAACGGATACTTCCGGTGAAAACTTGATATCGAAAATTTGACACGATTACAATACTTCCTCTTACTAGGAGGAGTAAGAGAAAGTAAAAATTGGTTATATCGGTACTAGGTCTATGTTTTTTGAAGGCTTCGAAAAACACAAAAGCAGCAAACATGGAAAAATTCTTTGAAAACATATAATTTATTAACAAAATATTCCAAGAGAAACCTAGAGTTGTGCGTCCGTATAGCAGAACATAATCAATAACCCCTGTGTACCATTTTAATGGGCCGGAATTAATAAAGAATTGACTGGAAGAGGGGAGAGTGTTTAATGAATGAAATGATAAAATTGCACTCATTTACAAGCTGCCAATTTAATCTGACACTAGATGGTTGTTAAAATATTCAAATTAGTTAAGTAAGATAAACAAACAGACCAGGTGGCATAAATATATATACATTTATTTATTTATTTATTGCAGAGAACATTTACGTATTAAAATGATGGTAAAGTTAATTACAATTCAATGTTTTTACTTTCTCTTACTCTTAGCAAAAGTATTGCGATCGCGTTAAATTATCGAAATTGAGTTTTCATCGGAAATCCATGATTTGAACGCCCCCCCCTAATTACGAAGAAAAGTTTTTCGACGATTGTCTGTATGTGTGTGTGTGTGTGTGTGTGTGTGTGTGTTTGTGTGAGAGTGTGTTGTATGTATGTTTGGGAACAAAATATCTCAAAAAATAATAATTGGAGGAAGCTCAAATTTAAGCCTGAGTTTAGGTACTTACTGATAAGCGCTTCTGATAAGAAGGCTTCGAGTAAAATCCATCAACCCAAAAAGTGTAACTAATTGTGTTGTTTTTCGCAATTTTCACGAAAACGGCTCCGACGATTTTCTTTAAACTTCGAATACGGATTTGGGTCATTTCCTGGAAAAATTGAATTGGGGGAGGGGGAATTCCAAGAGGAGCTATACGAGTTTAGCTTTGCTCTTAGGTACCACTTCAGTACTCTGTGTGTGTGTGTTTTACTGCCACCTAGATAGTTGTATCATTAGAAGCATAACTGGAATTGCAAATGTGAAGAAACTAGATTAATTTTCTTGAAAACGCCTAAAATGATTTCCTTTGAGCGCTAAATAATAATTGCACAAAATGAAAGCTATATTTGTAACATTATCCCGAAAAACTTGATTTTAGGTAGTTTTGCGTTAAATTTCAAATATTTTGTTTTAGGCGCTCTTTTTTAAACAACTGCAATATAAACATCTTCACCCTGCCCTGAGTAAGTCACTTCTTCTACATTTAATAAGTATCAGAAAAAAGGAGCAAAATATTTGAAGGTCAAAGAAAATTTAGTCATTTTATATTATATAATTGTGATACAATTATCTGAAACTGGAATCGGCAGTGCAATCGTGTCAAATTTGGGAAATTGAATTTTTATCAATAATAATAATAATAATAATGTTTTGAAGTCCCCTGAATACGAACCTCAACAGTGAGGTTTGATATATGTGTGTGAACCAAAATATCTGAACAATGGAAAACTGTAGGAAAGCTCAAATTTGATGTTCCATATCTAAGGGAAACTGAACTTCCGCTTATGAAACGAAAGTTTCAGGTTTTATTGACTAAATTTCTTTTTTAGTTTTCCTAAAAACGATTCCACCGACTTTCTTTATACTTCCATATACTTTCTACAGAAGTGAATTCATATCATTTTTATTTGAAACGATTTCCGGGGAAAACTGATATTTTTTTTTTACAGAGTTTCTGAGGAATGTGTGTGTTTCTTTTAAAAAAAATATTTCAAATGTTATTAATAGCGGCATCTCTTAGATTGAATATAATACTCATCCACTAGTTGCGGAGAAGCAACCTGACTTTTTTGTTGTTTTTTTGTCGTGTCACCCACACACACACAATACACGAAGGAAGCAAAATACGCGTATCATCAACATTAAATCCTCCCGCAATCCTATCAACACACTTTTTACGATCAGAGTACCGTTTTCTTCATGTAAACTATATATATATATATATAAAAAGTTTATGAATAAACTAAATGAATATTGTGTGGCCTCATAATATTCATATTTATATAAAACTCTCTCATAGTTTCATTTCTGTTTTTAGTGTATAAAATAAAACATTTAATCTAAACACTATAAAATAATTTTTAATACTGTACATTGGATTATAATAAGATGAAGTTTATAAGAAGATATAACCTCAATACTGTTATAATGTTAGTATGCAATACAAAGGATAAAAAACATAAAATCGTATAAAAATAATAGAAGAGTTTTTTAAGTGTTTTCTACGTAGATTTTTATGTAGATTGTACACTGTGCATGCATTCAGTTCATTATTACTAAATAACTTGTTCTAGAAGAACAAGAACAGAAAGCAAACACCCTCATTAGATATAGATACAACAAACAGGCTGATATAAAGCCACGGCTAACTAGCCAAGTATCCATGGTAACAAAGGAAGGCCTATCCTGGCTACCTAGTTGGTGGTACATTGGTTGCCTTATAAAAATCTATAAGAATACGCAGGTGCAAATATCCGTGTGAGTTTCTATGTGTGTGTGAGAAAGGTGTAGTTAGATACAGTTAGAGGAAGTAGGTTATAAAACTGAATCTCCTGCGACGATCTATAAGATATCTATTTAGCTCCCTGGTGGTGGTGCTGTCACAGTGGTGAATAAACAGCATATAGTCGTCTTCTTAGAGTGCACAATGCGTTAATCTTAGTTACGGTTTGTATGTGGCGGTGTTCAGCCAGTAGAGTATGTTGGGTAGGTTAAATCAAATAGTCTCCCATTTCAACAACCATCATGGGAAGGAATTAGTTCAGTGATAGCGCATTAACTCCCACGCTGAAGTCCCAGGTTTGAGGACAGGAATGCTGCCCTTGGATTTACTATTCTTGGAAGCATCTACAGCTCCACCACCAAGTGTCCTACTAATGACAATGTGATGGCTGTAACGAGAGTACACTACCTGAAGACCGGCGGTGCACTGAGGAGGCTCCAATTTGTTGTTAGGCTAGAATAAGCACACGAATAATAATAGACGCCGCGGACCAAGTTTTGGGCGAAAGAACTTATAGCAGGAATGCCGAATGGTTTGATGAAGAATGTGCCGAGACTATTGAACAAAAGAATAGAGACAGGAAGAAAATGCTTCAGAGAGACACAAGGAACAATAAAGAAAAATACTGTCAGAGTAGGAAACGAGCGACCATATTGTGCAGGAAAAAGAAAAGAGAGTGGTTACGAAAGAAAACAAGTGATATGGAGGTAATGAGGGAAAAGGGGAAGAAAAAAGATTCTATCAATCAGTGAGAAAAATAAGGAAAGGTTTCCAGCCCAAAATCAACATAAGCCGCAATAAGGAAAGAATGCTTCTTGGCGAGGAGTGATGGCGAGATGGGCTGAATATTTCGGTGAAATTCTAAGCAATGTACTTATGTGCGTGATTTGGACATGGTAAGAAGACAAGCCACTATTTGTGAAATAGAGACTGAGGTAGATACCCGAGTTGACCCTGACATGGAACCACCATCATATGATGAATTTGAGACTGCATTTGAACTTTTAAAAAATGACAGAGCCCCCGGGGAAGATAATATCCCAACAGAAGTGGGTGGTGAACTCTTGAACCAAAGACATTATGATTTGGTTTTCAAGATATGGGAGAAGGAAGAGATGCCGGTGGAATGGTACACGGGCCTCATAATCCCTATTTTTAAAAGAGGTGACAAGACCGTTTGTGGTAATTATAGGGGAATAACTCTGTTAAATGTAATATATAAAATATTCTCAAATCTACTGACGGCAAGACTTAAGGTGTACTCTGAAAGAATCCTGACAGATTACCAGTGGGGATTCAGAGCCAACAGAAGCACGACTGATCAGATCTTTGTTTTGAGGCAAATATTAGAGAAATGTTATGAGCGCAACATAGACGTTCACCTGCTCTTTATAGATTACAAACAGGCTATCGATCGAGTAGATTGGAACCAATTAATTGTAGCCTTAAAGCATTTTGGTATTCCTCAAAAATTAATCAACCTCAATTAATTTGACCATGCTCCATACCAGGGGCCGAGTGCTTGTTGGAAATAAAGTAAGCAAAGAGTTCCAGTTCAACGGCAGAGTAAGGTAAGGAGACGCCCTCTCTGCGATTCTCTTCAACCTAGTCCTGCACAAAGCCTTGCTAAAAACCGACCCAAAAGGCAGTCTGGCACATCGATCTACTCAAGTTCTTGGGTATGCTGATGACCCAAGAGAAATTTTGGTTGAAATTGACGCAGAAAGGTTGGTCTAATGATGAATGAAATGAAGACAAAATATATGGTAGTGTCTGCATCCGAGGCAAGAAGGGCGAATAGTGATATGCTCTTTAGAGACATGAAGTTTGAAGCAGTTCAACACTTCGCGTACCTTGGGGTTGAAATAAACAGTGACAGTAAGGTAACCGAAGAAATAAGAAAAAGAATAATGGCAGGAAATAGAGCATATTACGGCCTCGTTGGACTGTTTAAATTGTCCCTTCTTTCAAAGCCAACAAAACTGAAACTATATAAGTCACTAGTTAGGCCCGTGGTTGTTATGGAGCAGAAACCTGGACACTTAAGAGCGCTGATGAAGCAATGTTGCGAATTTTCGAAAGGAAGATACTCAGGCGTATCTTCGGTCCCGTTCGCACGCAAGAAACATGGCGTATTAGAAATAATCAGGAATTGGATGAACTAATTGCGCATGAAGATATAATTCGATTTATAAAGGCCAGAAGAATCAGTTGGCTGGGGCATGTGATAAGACTTGAGGATGACCGAATGGCAAAAAAGGTAATGGGAGAGAATTTTGCTGGAAAGAGAAAAAGAGGACGCCCTAGGAAGCGTTGGATTGATGACCTGGAAGCAGATTTGGACAGGATTGGAATGGTCGAAAGGCGAAGGCAGGCGCATGACCGGGATGTCTGGAGGGGAATTGTTAGGGAGGCCAAAGTCCATCTCGGACTGTAGCCGAAAAGAAAGAAAAAAGAAAAGCACACTGTTGCCGAGATCACTGCTGAAGTTAGTCCACTAACCCCAACAGTAAAAGTTTTAATTACCTTTCTCCTCAAAAGGTTGGTCTACTGGCTAAGTGTACTCGCTTTTGTTGCGAGGAATTCAGGTTCAATTTACGTGAAGATGAAGTCGGTGTTAAAACAGCATTGTGACACAAAAGAAGTGGAGAGCTACAGTTATTAGCAAACCTAGATAGTGAGGCCAGAAATAAACGACTCCGTTGAAACCACGGTATGCTTACCACATAACCCGCCCAATAAAAATCGCCGTCTAGTAAGCCCTGGCCTTTTAAGGTAATTTTCGTCTAGTTTCATATTACTGCTTTAATTTTTCTTGACAGAGCACCATAAATATAGATGAAGAAGAACTGCACACTTTGTTGATTATTAGAATATCCAAGGCAGCGCTTCTATCAGCTACTTTCAATTCTTGAAATGACAGTTTATGGTTAAACCCAAAGTCAAAGATCTTTTCGATTGAACCTCAAAAAGAATTTTACCAGAAAAATTGAAGTTTTGGAGCTTCTTCCTGTCAAGTTTTGAGGTATGTTAATGTTTTTGTTTTGTTTTCAGGGAATCTCAAAACATATATTTCCCGTAAAAAGTTGCAATTCGGAAATTTTCACTACTTTAGGCGCTTTCTCTTATAGTAGGTAAGAGAAAATTAAAAAATAAAGCTAAGCTAAAGTTTCTAAAAATCAACAGATGTATCACAGATGTTTAACAGAAACTTAATAAAAATGAATCAACTCTAACTATTAAATCAGCTGTTTCAATTAATCATCAATTCTCAAAAGTAAAATGTATGGAGAGACAAATGGTCTTTTATTCTACTTTTTTCCTCATTCTACAATTTCTCTTTAAAAGAAACACGAGACACGGTAAAAAAAAATTAGGTTGAAGGGACTTCATTTAAAGGGATTACAAGTAAAATCTGATATTAACTATAAAGTAATGATAATACTGACAAATTGGCCTCTCTTAGTTCTTTAGTTTTTAATTTTATTATTTCACATTACTTTCTCTTACTGCTGTGTGTATGTGTGAGAGTAAAAAAAAATTAAAAAACAAAAAATTACAGGAAGGTGAAGATACTACCACCGCATCTGACAGGAGGATTTCGGCCAAAATTCATCAACCGGAAATGTAACATTGTTAATTTTTCCTTTTTCCTTCAGTTTTATGCGATTTTCTCAAAAAATGGTTCCAACATGAATATTCTCAGCACACCACATTAATGTCTATCAGTTTTATATGAAATATTTTACGAGAAAAATTATTATTAAGGAGGGTTCTCGGGGAATAGTTACTTAAAGTTAAGATTTTCTCTAAAATACACATCATACAATGTATGATAAATTAGAAGCATTGCTAAAATTCCAAATTTGATGAATATAGGTTAACCGGAAATGCAACTTTTACAGAATTGGTTTATGGGTAACAACGATTTTCTTTAAACTTGAAATGCGAACTGCACCGTTACCAACGTGACACTTTTTTAGAAATATTATTTGCTAGAAAAACTGATTTTGGGGTTGCTGCTGTGACAGCTGAGACGTCAAGATTTTTAAATGTTATTGTGCTGCAGTGTTATTAGTTTTTTGGAGAAAAGAAATCGGAAATCTGACACGCTAGCAATCTTTTTTATTATAGTATTAATACGAAGTAACAATGGAATATAATTCCTTCGAAAACTATGAATTAAACTAGGACGAAAAAGATAGTTGACTGTGGTAGGTTACAGGAGCCAGAGCTTTATATGTTTATTGTATTAGGAATGTAACTTTTAATTAATGAAAAGCACAATGGAATTTAATAAATAAACTTTAAATTTTAATTAAATTATTAATTTTTTATTTTCTAATTGAAATTTACAACTGTAAAAGATAATATATATATGTACAACACAAGTAAATGTGATATAGACGAGGTATAAATTAGCGTGATTAACGTGAATATTGGTCACCCTGTGGTGGCCAACATTAATTCTTCAAGCAATGATCTCGTGGCCATCGGCGCCTGAGCCGTCGAGCTGAATGATGTCCGAAAAGTGATCGAGAAGAAAGGAGTTGTTGTACGAGAGGGTTCAGGGTGCGAGCTCAGGTTCTTGGAAGTTGATGTAACTGGATTCAGCGAGATTGACTATGTAATGGAACTTTGAGATCAGTAAGTAGAGTAAGGTTTGAAAGCATAGAAAGGAGCGTTAGCTATTCGTCGAAGAATTTTTGATTGCAAGGTTTGTATTCGGTTTAGGCTGGATTTTTTGGCAGAGCCGTAGAGTTCTACTCCTTAAGTCCATAAGGATAAAGGTGGTATAGCCTTTATTCTGTAGTTATTTAATTCCATTAAAGGGAAAACCGAAAATTCATTAGATTGTACAAAGCCCGCATAACCTATATGAATTGCGTTTCATCTATTTATTTATTTATGAAGACTAAGGGACTTTTCTGTTGATCAAAGAAATCATCGATTAAAAATTGACAATCAAAGACATGGAAGTAATCAAACGACGATTAATTTTGCAAATCGGTTGAATTTGTCAAGATCCTAAAAAAAAATCTAGTGTGAAACACTCACATGTAATTACTGTAATTTACACAGTTATAATTGACAAATTTTCTTTAAACTTAATTTACTGAAATTAAGATGAAATTATAAGTCTACCACTCCCCCCCCCCTCCACCAAACCCCATTAAAGAATTTTTTCCAGAAAAATGTTACCAACTAAAGTCATAAACCCTATATATATATATACATAGTATTTGAATGATGATATTCACATACAAACAGACATACATACACACATTTTTCAAAAAAAATCGCAAAACCTCAAAACATATATTTCCGGGCAAAAACTCAATTTCAAACATTTCATACACTTGTAATACTTTCTCTTTTTAAGAGAAAGTAAAAATCACGCACATCTTTCTCATATTGCAACTGTAATTGACACATTTTCTTGAAACTTGAAATTTTTATTAAATATAAGTTGGACATTAAAAACACAAATTTATGTACAGTGGTGGGGAAGCCGTTACATTCTATATTACAATTAAAAAGTGCCTTTATGAGTGCCAAAAAGATTTTTTGTTTTTTTAATTAATACAGTCGTATTTCCGGTAGACGGATTTTCATCGAAATTTCGTAACAGGTAAATGGAATATTTCTTTTCGTGCTCTGGCCACGTAAAACCACTTACTTCCATAGATAAACCTCATTTCAAAGGCACTGTACGATCGTAAATACTTCCTCTGACAGCAGTAAGCGAAAGTAAAAATATACAAGTTTACGTATATCACTACAGAAATAGAGGTAAAAATAAGAAATCTAACAGATGTAAAAAAGAAAATAAGGTAGACTATAATAGAATTAAGTTTTCTTTATACTGTCAATTTGTATGTCCAAGGATAATAATAAATTCAACTTGTAAAGATTTTCAATATTTAATTAACCGGTTGATTAAATGTCACGTGTTAGGGATCTAACTTCTTTTTAATCTTCATTGCCATCTATATTGTGAGTTAATGAGTGAAAGTGATTTTTTGCTTTAATTAGCTGCTGTGTTTAATAAATATGAATGAAATTTTCTTTTGTAAATAATTTATAGAGAATATTAAATTTAATGTGTTTAGATGGTAGTTATCTATTAATTGTCATTTAATTAGATAAGTAGTTTCAAAGAAATTAAAGAAACTACCTTTAATTAGCGCTTTTTTTTTGTGGCGCAATTCAGTTTTTCTCCATATAAAATATGAATTGTACCAAAAACTTTTCATACTTGGTATTCATTTTTGCTTTCTCTTCTAGTAAGATAAAGTATTGCGATGATGGGAGATTTTCGAAATTTGAGTTTTCACAGGAAGTAAATGTTTTGATGTTCCCTGAGTACGAAATAAATGTTTTTAGCAAATGGTTCTCGAATTGGTTCTGGGAGAACAGTAGAATTCAGCGCTTAAGTACCAATTCAGTATAACTTATGGAATACTGCCACCAACATAATATTAATACACATTAGAAGTATTGAAAGAATTCCAAATTTGAAAAAATCGGTTTACCAGAAATGCAATATTACAGAAAAGGTTTTTGGATTTTTTTTTAAATTTTCTCATGAAAACGGTTACAACGATTTTCTACAAACTAGAGGACTGCATGCTGCACAGACAGAAACGTCATCACTTTTATTTGAAACATTTTTCTGAAAAATCGTTTTTTTAGGTGGTTCTGTGGAAATGGGACGTTAAAATCCAGATGTGTTTGTTCATTATTAATGTGTTTGTTCTTCACTTCAAATCATTGTCATAACTGCCTCTGTTGGTAGGATGACACTAATCCCGCCCCCACTAACAGAATTTGAAATTCAAAGATAATTTTTTATTATATATATATATATATATGTATAAAGGAGTGAAAGAAAGTCGTGTAAGTGTTACACAAAGAAATTTTTTTCCGCAAACAGCGAGGACGACCTTGATTTATATAATTCCGGTGAAAAACTAATTTTTTTAAAAAACTGACAGCGCAATATTTTCTATATAAATTATAAAGAGAAAGTAAAAATAAAAAAGATCGATTACTTTACTATATTTTTTTTAAGAAATTGATACTGTCCTCATTAGCATATATGTATTGATAGACTTTATAGGAATATTGAATTTTTTTATTTTATTTAGGTTAATGCATTTGATAGAAAATTACACCTTACATCTATATATAGTATTTATTTAATATGATAAGTACATAATGTGAAAGTCAACTATTATCATCAGTACTTTATTAGAAAATGGCCTAAATCAAAATAAATTAGTATCTTACGAATACCCTGACTTATATATAATATATATTTACAAAAGAAATTATAAAAAAATATTTTCACTTCACTTATTATTTTAAAAAGATCGATTTTACTTACTACTGATACTATTATTATTTATATTCGGAAAGTATCTAAAATATTATCACAAAATATATATGTAGAATATTATTACAAAAAGTAAAAAAAAAAAAAAAAATCTGGTGTGATCTTGCTCATGCTCTAATTAATACAATTTAATCGAGAAATATTCTTCAGAAATGCAACGTTACAATGTTTAGTTGGGCTGGCCATAAAAATGGTAATGGAGATTTTATCTGTATACATGAGCGACCTTATACGGACCACACTATAACAAAACCAACAAAGACGAAGTAAAAGGACACTTTTGATGGAAGCGTGACTCTTGCTGCTCCCTCAGGGTCCCTTAAAAATAAGTTTTAAAATAGCATTTTATAAGGAAAGGCCAAGTCCCCCCCCCCCCGAAATATATAAAAAGAATTTTTCTCGAAAAAGAGGGTTTCAAACAATAAAAGTGGTAATGCCAAATTAGGCATTACTTTCAGAGGGAACTAATAAAAATTAAGATGGAAAAAAAAAGAAACCAATCAACTCATATTAGTGACCTGTGATTGTAAAAACAATATGTATTTAAATTAAAAAATATATGATTGTTCTTTACAATCAATGGTCATTTATATGATTAGTGTTGGTTTCTGATTTTTTTTAGATATATATATTTTTCTAACCTATATGATGTGAATCAGAAAAAGAGGATCTTAGGTTATTAAAATAAAGGTAAAAACAAAACCTATTAATCAGCTGATTAGTGGAGTGACGTCAGATTTATTTATGGTAATTCAAATTGAAATTCCGTTACCATGGTTACTATGGGTAACACTTCTCTATATATATTTAGTACGTACGTATGTATGTACAGACTGTTTAAAGAAAATCATGGGATCGCGTGTACGGAAAAACAAAAATATCGCTAAAACTGAAAAAAATACGCGTGATACTTTCGGCTGACTGATTTTGTCCACAAAACCTTATTGTCAGGTCTAGTGATAGTGCGTACCCGAAATATCGAGTTTCTAATTTCTAAAAATCACTTGTTCGTTCGTAACTATAGGAGAGCTCAAAGCATGTTCATTCTTGTTGAAAGCTCAATTTCGAAAATTTAAACTCAATTTGCAATAATCCTTACTGCAGTAAGAGAAAGTAAAAATGAAATATGAAAGAAAATAATTTTCAAATAAAATGAGAAGAAGAAGACAAACAAAAAAAAGTGAGCAGATTTTCGCCACTGCCATCATACTTATAATAAAAATAAACAAAGAGTTTCTCTCAAGTTTAAAAGCGCCCTCTATCGTGTTTCTTGTTTCTTTTTTTTTAATTTATTTTTTACTGTTACGCTTGGTTGATCATTGATATCTCTTTGTGAAGAAATACAAAATGAATTGAGACAAAACTTATTTTTTTTTTACATTTGGAAAAAAATATAATTATAAAATAAATTGGTTAGGATGCCCGACGCCTTTGGCGGAAGAGGACAAAGGGCCGGGAATAACATGTGGTGAAATTCCCGAATAAACATTGATTAAGGTTACTATCGATTCATTTTTTTAAATATGTATTTTCCACACAGTGCTGCCAATTTTATTTGTTGTTCTCTTAAAATTTCACTGGGGGAGGGGGTGTTCGACACTGATGTTAACAATATAAATTACACCTTAGCTGTATATGACTAAACATTAAGGCTTGTGGATATCCAAAAAACAATTCTGAATGCATAGCGATTACTGAAAGTTCTATATTAAGGCCAACTATATTAAGCCAACATTTGGATGCTGCTGAAAAACTGGATTTTCTTAAAAACTTGCGTGGATAAACGGATGTATAGGGGGAGAGAAAATGAACCCTTTAATCAAATTTTTCCTTAAAATTGTCAAATTTTCTTTAAACTTCAAATTTCACTCACGGGTCTCACATAGATATAGAGGAGGTAGGGAGGACACGTACCAACCTACCAACCTAAATAGGGAAGTGAAGAGCGTGCCAATAACAGAGAACCAACCTCTTCTATTATATGTGAACCCCAAAGTTTTTATTTTTTTGGAAAAATGTTTGCAAATAAAATTAATACGTTTATACCTGGGTAGTTAGCATACCAAGTTTAATGGAAATGGTTGTAAACGTTTTTGAGATCATTTAAAAAAATCAAAAACCTAATTTTTAAATTTGCATTTCCGGTTAACCGCTTTTAGAATTCTAGAATTTAGAATTCTAGCAATGCACGTAATAATATTGAAATTATATAAATGATAGAACCATACATTGAACTGATCTAATACTTTAGAGAAAAGCTAACGTTAATTTGCCCACAGAAACCCCCCAAAAAAGCAATTTTCCCGCGAAAATTTTTCAAAATAAAAGTGATAGGTACTTATGTATGTAGATAGTGAGTATACGAAGTTTTAGAGAAAATCGTTGAAGCCATTTTAGAGAAAATCTTGAAAGTTAAGTCGCACTACCGTTGCATTTTGCCCGAAACCTTGGTGTCAGATGCGGAATACCATAATTGAGCTTGCTGCAATTTTTCGTTTTTGAGATATTTTTCATACATACATACATACAAACCATTCGCCATCAGCAATTTTATCGCACTCAGGGGTCGTCAGAACATGTATTATAACAACATATAAAATATATAAAAGAGAAAACTCAATTAAAACAATGCCAAGGAGTTGTAAGAGAAGTTTAAAGCGACAATACTAGCGCAAGCGTATGAAGAATGCACTTTATATTTTATACGTCAGGTAATTTCCCCTATCGATTTGCTTGTTTATGTCTCGAACAGAAATACTTAGAACGACAGAACAGACTAGAATAAATTCATATCATGTATAATTAAAATTCTATCATATTTAACAGTACTTACATACGTACTTAATAAAGAATGAATCGATTTGATGCGCTGTAACCATAATAGCGCTTGTCTTTATTAAAAAGCAGTTTGGTGTGATAATCAAAAGAGAGCGAGAGAGAGGGGCGGGGGAGCAAGCAAGATAGAAAGAGAGAATGAGTGAGTGAGAGATATGAATAAAGAAGGGCACTCACTGCTTCTTCTGATATTAATAATTCCGTATGCCCATCCGACCTTCTGGAATATATTTAATGGATTATAATTTACAGTCAAGAACACTTTCATAGAACACGGCAACTTTCACATATTTCGAATGTTTTATATGTTACCCATAGTAACCATGGTAACGGAATTTCAATTTGAATTACCATAAATAAATCTGACGTCACTCCACTAATCAGCTGATTAATAGGTTTTGTTTTTACCTTTATTTTAATAACCTAAGATCCTCTTTTTCTGATTCACATCATATAGGTTAGAAAAGTATATATATATCTAAAAGAAAAAATCAGAACCAATCAGACTAATCATATTAGATGACCATTGATTTGTAAAGAACAATCATGTATTTTTTAATTTAAAGTACATTATTGTTCTTTACAAATCACAGGTCATCTAATATGATTAGTCTGATTGGTTCTTTTTTTTCCATCTTAATTTTTATTAGTTCCCTCTGAAAGTAATGCCTAATTTTGGCATTACCAATAGCCCTACCAATAGTTATTATTGATAAACTTTCTTGGAATATTTACTAAATTTAACTGGATTGCTTGGAAAACCTAAACCTAAAAAAATGACTTTTGGGGGAAATATGACCTTCTTGTTCCCTTACCACCCTCCAAAATGAAAGGTTTTTAAACAAAAATGATAGGTCTATATATATGTGTGTGTAGTTAGAATACCAAGTTAAACTCGTTGGTGTCTTTATCAAGAGAATGTATGAACTATTAAAACAATAAAGTTCATTGAAGCCGCACTTCCGGTCAACCGATTTTCTTCAAAAACTCGTAATTTTGACCACATATTTAATTCTTAATAATATTATGTAGATGATAAGTAGGATCATAAAACTTACTGAAAAGAAAGTTTCGAAGAAAGCATAAACCAATCCTTCTCCCTACTAAGTTTATAGAAAATTGTTGGAGCCATTTTCCAAATAATTGCAAAAAAGTAAAATGTAATCGTTCAGTAACTTGCACTTCCTGTTGACTAAAATATTATTATTTTCCAAACTTCTGGTAGAATTTATAACGCAATATCAAGTTTCAACTTATTGGTATTTTCCGTTTTTGAGAGAGGGACTGAAAAAAAGACCAATTTGTAAATACCACAGTTTTCGGGACTCAGGGGATCTGAAATGGTGTAGTTTCGGCGAAAACACGATATCGAAAAATTTGACACGACTGCAATAATTTCAACTTAATACAGTAGGAGAAAGAACAAAAAAATAAAATAAAAAAATAAATACACCTCCAATGTCGTATCTCCCCCCCCCAATCATCTTACCCAATCCCAATAAACATTAAAGAAGAAAATCTGGAGTGAGTGTGAAACAGTCACTAACATTACACTGTTCACAGATATACTTCAAACTTGGAATGTTTACAATAGTTTATATGCTAGTTAATGTAGACAGCACACAAAGTATTTAGACAATTGGTACTGCTTTTGAAAAAATCGCGAAAAACAGAGAAAAATACCATTCAGAAACTCGCAATTCCGAGGATAGATTTTAAGCAGAAACTTTCGTGTCCAGATGCAGTAGTAACAATGTAAACAGAATACTAAGTATGAGCTATCTTGCGATTTTTCTCACACAAGTCCGTCGGAGACATGTTTTGAGAAAGATTTCTTACTTGCTCAGTACTGCCAACTTATTCACTATTTTTCCCCACAAACTACACTATGTATAAATTATAAGTACTTGTTATTTGTTTGTTTATCTATAAAACAAAAACCTCCTTTTAATAAGAATAATAATAATAAAAAGAAGAAGAAATATCCTTACACTGTTTCCTGTATACCATAAATAGTGTGCGCTCTCATGCGGACATACAACACATTATCACCTTTGCTCACTAACAACTAAACGACCTTTTGCCCTGCCATCTTCTTCACACTATTCCTTCTCCTTCCCCGCCCCTCATACACCATATTTATTTATTCTCTTAACATAGATGGATAACGAAGCCCACATTTTACTTCCTTGGTAATATTAAAAAAATAAATTTTCTAATAAGTAATTAATAATCACGATAATAATGTAAATAAAAAGATATGTACAGTAATATATATATATATATATAGAGAGAGAGAGAGAGAGAGAGAACGTGTGTGTGTGTGTGTGTGTGTGCGCGCGTACGTGGGTGGAAATAAATATCTCAAAAAGTAAAAATCACAGGAAGCTCAAACCTAGTGTTAACCTGAAACTGCGACTTTAATGTATGTTTTTCACGATTGCCTTTGTACTTCGCATACCACTTCCTGTGTACCATAAATATGCCCATCACTTTTACCATCTGCAACACTGTTTACTGAAAAATTTATTTTAGGGGAGAATTCGTGATCTGGGACATTTGTGACGTTAAATTTCAAATATGGCGAATAAAAATCAATCCACATAAAAAAAATCAAACATAACCTTCACACTACTTTCTGGTGTGAAACACTCACACTACATTCGTTTATTTCTTTTATTACAATTATCTATAAAATGACAATTTTCTTCAAACTCAAATTCTACTTATTTGTCCCAATATCAATATGGAGGTCATGATGGGTATAGGGTAGTACCGACCTGCTAATCCTGGCAGGTAGAAAGTGATGACTATATTGCGGCCCAGCAGAGTGCTCTAAAAACGCTGAACCAACTATATAATATAAAAGCTGAGGTTAATACAGACTTTTATCTGTGATGTTAGCAACCTCCAGTTAAAAGGAAATCGTTAAAAGTCATTTTCAGGAGAAAATTCCAAAAAACATGAAACCCTATTCTATAACAAAGTCGCACTTCCGGGTAGCCTAATTTCTTCAAATTCTATCATGCTTCGAATGTGTATTAATATTATCTAGGTTGTAAGAAATCACGTATTATAAATATAAAATAAAGCGGTATTTTAGAGGAAAACATGGCGGATTGGTGCACACTCCTAGAATCCCCAAAAAATCAATTTTCGTGAGAAAATGTTTCAAATAAAAGTGACTGGTATATATATATATATATATATATATGTGTGTGTGTGTGTGTGTGTGTGTGTGTGTGTGTGTGTAGATATACGAAGTTTAAAGAAAATCATTTGAGGTGTTTTCTATAAAAATATGAAAATCTGAAAAAAAAACATTGAGTGAAGTTCCGGTTGAGGGATTTTGATTTTGGCACTATCGATTTTGATCTGGTTGACAATTTCGAAAAATGGCACGATCGCAATACTTCCTACCAACTAGGAGCAATAACAGGAACTAAATAACCTCCTCCACCTGTCCACTTTTACAGTTCACCTATTGCTCCTGCTGGCTATGTGTGGTACCGTGGACTATACCATAGCGACATACCTGGAACCGCCCATGCAAGACGTAAACGTAGTCACTGTTAAACTGAACAAAATTACAAACTGTAGGATCGAACTACTAGGCCAAGCTCAAAATTAACATTCGCTATAAAAGACCACTTTAGCACCTATATGAGACTTATGGAGTGCTGAACTATTATCCTATATGAACTATTACGGAACTGCTAAATGCTCTGAAATCCACAGAATGAAAATCTACGAAACTCTTTTCCGAGAAACTTCATTTGAAGAAGTTTAATGGGAGAGGGGGAATTTATGCTTGCCTTAAAGTCATTTTATTAAATTCAGATGGTCCTATTGATGTCAAATTGAGGATAAGTAAATATTTATAGTAAAAATTATAAGATTGTAGAAAATTTGCCCCTTAAATCTGTATAAACTGCAGTAAGAGAAAGTCGTGCGAGTGTTTCACACCAGATTTTTTCTTTATCTAACAGAGAAACGTTATGCAGTAAATACATAGGCCTAGATATTGTAAATTATTACTAGCTTTATCATAAAATCTTATCACAAATGAAACATTGTCTTTTTTATCTATTTCAAGAAGCATTTAACTGCTTTTTCTTATCTAGAGCTATTACCTTTTATATATATAAAATAATTTATACACTTATAAGGTAAGTTGCGTATTCTAGGACTACTGAGAGGTAAATTAACTAGAAACATAAGGTGTATAGTTTGTAATAGAGTTAAAAGGATTTGAAATACTAAAGCACCACCTACACAATAATTATAAAAAAAAAATTAACAAGACCTCACACATAAACAAGAGAAAGGCACATACATACATATAATAACTCAAAACATCAGAGAGGGGCTGCAGTGTGCGTTGCGCGGGCACATAATTACAATACAAGTGAAATCAAAAAAGTAAACTTTAATTAGACTAAATTAAATGTTGCTTAAATATGATTAGTATTATTATTTAAATTTCGCACTTTTGGTTAATAAATGTTTACATTCTTTGGCTGCTGCCCAAAATATTGGGATCGTAAGCAAATTTCTTTGATTATGAAAGAAAAATCTCCGGTGTCGGTATGAAATAC
Source organism: Triatoma infestans (assembly GCA_011037195.1). Lineage (NCBI taxonomy): Eukaryota > Metazoa > Arthropoda > Insecta > Hemiptera > Reduviidae > Triatoma > Triatoma infestans. The sequence goes on from JAAEAF010000220.1 coordinate 34,129, forward strand.
TCACACGACTTTCTCTTACTGCGATTTACGGTTATTATTAAAAAAAAACAACAAAAAAACTGCAATAACATTTGAAATTTAACATCACATTTTCGTCATCACAATCCAAAAATCAATTTGTTGTTAGGGAACCATAGTCATTAAACTTGGTATTCATTCTGTTTAACTACTTATCACCGCCCCACACACCAAGATTTCCGGCAAGAACCATCAACCGGAGTCGCGACTTTATTGAATTTTTTGTTTTAGTTCTTCCTGATTTTCTCAACAAGGCTCCAACGATTTTCTTTAAACTTTGTAAACTATCTGCACACGAAAAATACATATCAGTTTTACTTGAATTTTCCTGGGAAATGGATTTTTTGGGGGGTTCTGGAGGAACATTAACGCGTTATGCTCTCCACTGAATTACCATTTGAGTATAATATATACTTTTATCACCTACATAATATTAACACACATTGGAAGCATTGGTAGAATTTCAGATTTGAAAAAATCAGTTTACCAAAAGTGCGATCATACAGCGTTGGTTTTTGAGTATTTTGGAGTATTTTCTTGAAAACGGTTATAACAATTTTCTTTAAACTTGGAATGCTTGCTGTTAGATAGAAACGTCATCACTTTTGTTTTAAAAAGGATTTCTGAAAAAATGGATTTTAGACGGGTATGGGGGGGGGTCTGTCCGCTATTTTACATTTAAATTTGTACAAGTTTTGTTAGTTTTGATATAGAGCGCTCCATACAGGGCAGCTCAGGTTTATAAATAAAATCCCTACCACCATGTTTATGACCAGCCCAATTAAACACTGTAATGTTGCAATTTTAAAGAAAAATGATTGATTAAACTGTATTAATTGGAGTAAAAGAAAATAGTGGGAGTGTTTCACACCAGATTGCAGCAGCTTCCACAACTGCTCCCCCTCCCCATAAAAAATCTAACTTTTCCTGGAAAAATGCCTTCAAATAAAAGTGAAGGCATTTTTACGTCTATAGACCCGTATTTGAAATTTAAAGAAAATTATTGTAGTCGTTTCCGCAAAAAGTTCGCAAGCTAAATGAATATCAGTTTGAGATGTCCTGTGCATAATTGGCATTACTTCCTGTTAGGAAGGGCAGTAAAAAAAAAAAATGTGGCATACAGTAAAAGTAAAAAGAATCTTTTTCGAAATTACAAAGTGAAAGAATAGATTATTCGAATTGATAAATATCTGAAGTTGTAATTATAGATTATTAGGGAACAAGAGAGGAATAATTAGATTTGTTAAAAGAGAATGGATTAATTTTTTTTTTAGTGGTTTTATGTTGGTAGAAATGTAAATAAGAAACCTGGTGTAGTAGCAACAGCTGATTACTATTTACGATTTTTAATGAGAAGAATAAACAGGTTAACTTGTAGTTGTTGTTGCGTGTGTATGAGTGGAATAGCTAAAATAGTTATTTTTTTTTTTCTGCATACTCTAAACAAATACAATAAACGATAACATATTGTGAGAGGAGTTTGAAATAAGTTTTAAAAGGCCGATTCGCCACCACTCACTTTTGAAACTGGAACAAAAATGTATATATCAAAAAAGGTAAAGAAGTAAGGTTAGGTTATGACCTTTCTCACACTGTTTTAAAATATGGCGAAGGTAAAAAACGGAGATCATGCAAACAGAACTGTAGTCTAGGACACTTTTGTTGTGAATGTGTGTATACAAACAGAAAGGGAAATGTAAGTAACCAATGAGAAATTTTTAAAGTGACATATACAACAATAAATGTTGTATATTTGTATTTATGTATACTAACATTATTAAAACATAGCTTTCCCTCATTGTTTATATATGTCTCCTATAATACATACGTATATACACAATCGCCATCTGTTGCTAGTAATACCATGGCTACCACTAGGTAACTAAAGTGAAACAGTTCAGAACTGTATATCTTTTGTTTCTTCAAAACAGATTACTATTAGGTAATAATACCTATCCGCATGTAGCCTCCTTCCAGTTATTTTATTATGTTCCAATTGTTTTCCTTTCTGTCTTACTTTCCCTTACCGCTGTTAAAAGTTTAATTATTCCAGATCGTGTTCAAGTTTTGGAAACCAGAGTTATTACTGGAAATATAGATGTTTTTTAAGGTCTGCATAAACATATCATATTACAATCATTTTTCTGGTGAAATCATTGAATTTAGAGGTTTCAGAGCAATTTGTAATATCCTTAAATTTCAAAAATTGTTGGCGCCGTATTTGGTACTAAAATATAATAATCATTGCGATTCTGCCTGCTTTGTGGAGGTTACATGTTCCGGCCCACCCACTTCTATGTTATTTAAGTTAGGGTATGTGAGTGAAATTTCAAGTAAAAGAATATTGACAATTTTATAAATTTTATTAATTGGAGTGAGAGAAGGTCGTGTGAATGTTTCACACCAGATTGTTTTTACTCTCTCATTGCCGTAAACTGTTGCGAACATATTCAAATTTTTTTACTTTAGTTTTACAATCGGAAATATCTCTATATTCAGTAAAACTTGATTATTTGAACTGATCGATATCTAATAGTTCACTATTTGTAGAATTCTTAAAATACTCTAAAATGAATTGCAGAATTGTTTGCTGTCCTTTACGAAATGTGCACCCCCTTTCCTTGTTATATTAGGGGTTAAAAAATTGAATAATTGGGAGACTCCAGGTAAGAATGACAGCTATTTGTATGGCAAATTACTATTTTGGTATAATGATGTTCCACTACATTATCTACCATCATCTATGTTACAAGCAATAGTGGCTTTGTTTTTAAATCTTTACAAAAAGGCGCCCATTAAATAAACAAAATTCACGACTTCCTTTTACTCTAATTCATACATAAACAGAAAGGGAAGAATCAAGAAATGTTCATTAATATTGCAACGTTACAATGTTTACTTGAGCTGGGCATAAAAATGGTGGTTTCAAACAAAAGTAATATCGTTTCTACCTTTGCAGCAAGAATCCCAAGTTCAAAGAAAATCGTTGTAACAGTTTTCAAAAAACACAAATACCTATTTTGTAAAATTCCACTTACATTAAACCCGGTTTTCTTCAAATTTGGAATGCTAGCCATGCATCTAATGTACATTATTATTATTATAAAGGTGTTAAAACCATATATTTTACTGAAATGGTACTACTTTAGAGGAAAGCAAACCGCTACTGTCTCCCCAGTACCTCTAAAAAATCAGTTTCTAGGGAAAATTTCAAATAAAAGTGATAGATATTTATGTGTGCAGATTGTATACGAAGTTGAAAGAAAATCATTGGAACCGTTTTCGTAAAAATAAAAAAAACTGAAAACAAAAAACATTCAGTAAAGTGACACTTCCGAACTATGAAATTTGCCCGAAATCATTATGTCTGATGCGGCATTTAAGTACCTAAACGGAATATTAAGTTTGAGCATTCTGCGACTTTACGTTTTTGAAATATTCTGTTAAAACACACGCACACACACACACCATTCGCTAAAAATGTTTTATTCGTATCAAGGTCCCACAAAACATGTATTTCCGGTGAAAACTCAATTCCAAAAATTTGGCACGATCGTAAAATACTTTCTCTTCTTATCAGAGAGTAAGAGAAAGTAAAAACATATGGTATGACTTTCTCTTGATGCAATTAATACAAGCATATATAAAATTTTAAAAAATTCCTAAATTTTAAATTTTCCTCCCTAATTTTAACATAAATATAGCGGTGGTTGGGGGACATTTACTTACCTAAAGAAGGTAGTAATTTGAAATTATTATACTGAATACCAGAACACAGCGCCAAACATTCAACAAGTCCTAATATCATTTGAAATTTAATGTCAAATTCTTCATAACTCTTAAAGATCAATTCTTGCAGAAACTTGTTTTAAATAAAAGTAAAATGTTTTTATAGATGCAATTAACATTCCAAGTTTAAAGAATAACGTTTTAGTCGATCCCGAGAAATCGATATACCAAAAATCGATTTTGTAAAGTCGCATTTCCACTTATAAAGATTTCCATCAAATTTAGAATTCTAAAAATGCTTCTAATATATTTAATATTACATACTTAGTCCACCGTGACATTTGCATTGAAATTGTACTTTAGAGAAAAGGATCGATCAATTTTCTTAGAGAAAAAAAAATGTTTCAAATAAAAGTGATAGGCATTTATGTCTATAAATAGTATATAATGTTTAGAGAGAAGATCGTTGGGGGCCACTGACGAAAAAACCGCGACAAACTGAACAAAAAAATTCCATTCACACTCACAAATAATTCGGGAAAAACATTGTTTCTCGTTTTTCCGGGGACTCAAAACACTGTATTTCCTGGTGGAAAACTTAAACTTCGAAAATTTGACACGGTCTAATACTTTCTCTTATCAACCAACAATAAGAGAAAGTAAAAACATTATAAAATAAAGATTAGGTGAAATGAAAGTCACGCGGAAATGTAGAAGTTAAAGTGCGTAGAATGTTATTTATTTAAAACTAACTTTGCCAATGACTGAAAAAAATGAAAATCATTTTTGATATGTATGAAGAATGACGTCAGAGTTTTTATTAATGAGTCATTCATATACATGTATATATACATACACATCGTCATAGTTCAATTTTTCATTTAAAAAAAAAAATACACTAAAAGAATGTCACAAAGACCAACCCATAAGAACAGCTATTTAAAAAAAAAATAATAGGACAGCATATCAAATGAATACAAGAAAGCTGCTACCACAAAAATAAATTATCCTGACAGTGTTTAAATAAAAAAATAAAAATAAATAAATAAATGTTTCAAAATATAAACAAGGATAGACGCCGGGCAAGAAGAAGAAAAGACAAAACAAGCCAAAGATAAACATGACCATAAAAGAAACACAAACAAACACACACACAACACACACACACAACACACACACACAACACACACACACAACACACACACACCAAAACAAGGGAGGAAAAAGTTGAAGACAAACTTTTGATGGATGAATTCTGCAAAAATCCATGACAACTGTCCGTCCTCTTATAGTCATTCCTTTCCATCACACCACTATAGAATACTACCATATCTACTGCGTGAGACTGAAGATTAAAAAGTCTACAACTATTGTTGTTCTTTTCGGTTCTAGTTTTGAAGGAGGTCTGTTTTTTTGCATAGAAATAGTAAAAAGTACAAGGAAAAGTAACTACTTTGCAGACCCAGAAAAGAATACTTTTTTCTATCCCAGTTAATAAAAAGGAAATGAAGCATTTAGCAAGAGTATTCCGGTATTAGTGGTTAAACATGAAAGAAAATGAGGGTCTTTCTTTCAAGTGAACCCCCAAGATCATGGTTTGCCTTAAGGATTACGTAAAGAATTGCACTGCACATTGAAGTTAATCAAATACAGACCAACGCCAATAGAAGATTCAAAAATCAACACCTACGGACAACCAACTTCATCAAAACAACGGAAATTTCATTAACTGATGATGGTTTCATTTAAGAAACAGTAATAACGGTTGTAATAATAAAAGCAGTTTTAGAATGGGGCTCTAAAAGTTTTTTTATCATTTCAACTTCCTAAAAATTTGATATGGAGACCACAATATCAGTACCACCGGAAGTACCGCTTTAATGAATAGATTTTCCAGTTTTTTTTTGAGATTTTCTCGCAATCGGCTCCAACGATTTTCTTTAAACTAAGCAATTTTAATTACACCTACAAAGAGCTCAACTTTCATTTGAAACACTTGTCGGAAACATTCTTTTAAGGGAGCAAGGCTGACGATATGTTTTCCTCTTAAGTGTCATTTCATTTCATTATACAATTGTATCATCAAAATAATATTAAATAGAATTAAGGTGCTCTCACAATTAGTCGGAGCTGACAGTTTCACTTGCAAAGTACGCATCACCAATTTAATGGTAAACGCTAAACACACAGACAGCTACAGATAGCGTATCACATTATACGCTATCTTAAAGATAAGAACGCTGATTATCACAAATATCAGCTTGAAGAAGAAAAGGCTTATCTTGTGGTAATCATGTACCTTCATCAGAGCACGCCACCCGAACTAATAAAGACGAACTAGCCGAACTGGGACATACATCAGTAGTGTGACTCCTGTTGTTCATCTTGTCACGAAACAATCGTTACCGTTTCCGTGGACTTAGAGCCAAAAACAAATAATAAAGTCATCTTTAATCTTGTGTTGTGCGACACAAAAATCAAAGTTGAGGAACCTTATAAACAACCTTATCGTCCAGTGCACGCGTTGCGAGGAATACGGGCACACCAAATCTTACTGTCAGCATCCTCCAAGGTGCGTGAAATGCGCAGATCACTTTACACAAGAACACAATAAACTCCTGACACTCTTCCCAAGTGCGCATTATGCCTATAATTTAGTAAAAAAGTAAACATTACCCCTACAATTTACCATTACAATTAAGGTTCCTTATTGCCCAAAAAAGGCGGGAATGAGCACTCTGGCTGCGCCCTCTCATAAACATTCTTTCAACGTACTGACTAGACAACTAAAAAACGAACTACATAAATATTACAATGAACAATATGCCAATTACACTTCGACCCTTACTACAGACGACAATTCTCTATGGGACGCTACGAAACATCTCCTCAAATATCAAACTACTTCCTCTCCTCTGCGTCACGACGATGGCTTCTGGGCAAAGTCTGACTTGGAAAAAGCTGAACTTTTTGCCACTTATCTCACCTCCATTTATGTACCTCATTCTGATATACAAGACATAAATCATACCGCTGACATTATTAAAACTCTGGACACTCCTCTTCCCCTCTCTCTCCCTCCTAATCCTATTAATCCCTCTGAAGTTACTAAAATTATCACCAACCTTCCCAAAAAGAAAAGTCCGGGCTACGACGTTATAACTTCCCGCATCATTCAACAACTCCCACGTAAGGCTGTAGTATTCCTGACAACTATCTATAATGCAGTCCTGCGAACAACTCCTTCCGAACCATGGAAATTTTCCATAATACGTATGATCCGCAAACCTAACAAGCCAGCTCACCTTCTTGCCTCTTACCGTCCCATCAATCACCTTCTCATCCTAGGCAAAATATTAGAAAAAATACTCCTCTAACGTCTCCTATCTACCCTAGAGCCTCTTCAATTTATCCCCCCATTACCAGTTTGGGTTATACCACTATCCAGCAGGCGCATCGCGTTGTAGATCCTGTCGCCATTTCCCTTGAGCAGAAACAATATTGTGTTGGCGTCTTTTTGGACATTTCCAAAGCATTTGACTGCGTCTGGCACGAAGGTCTCTTACAGAAACTCGAGAATATCCTACCAAGTAACTATTACCTCATTTAAAATCCTACCTGTCCAACCGTACCTATGAAGTCACCCAAGGATCTTTCACTTCCCTTACTTATCCCATCCTAGCCGGTGTGCCCCAAGGCAGCATACTGGCACCTTATGTACTGCTGATATTCCCGACCATCCTAACACAACCATTTTTAATTATGCCGACGACAACGCAATCCTTTCCTTTCATAATGATCCCGTATTGCTCAACGTTCTCTTCAAGCCCATCTCCAATCAGTCGAGTCCTGGTTAACAAAATCCAGAATAAAAATCTGCTCTAACAAATCCCATTATATTGTGTCCACCTTAAATAAAAAAGTTCTTCCTCCAGTTTACCTATTCAGCACTCCTATCCCCCCGGCAGACTACGTTCGTTATCTTGGTATGTTCCTAGACAAGCGACTAATCTGGAACCCACACACCAGAATTAAACGGACTTCCCTCAAGAACGCTTCAGACTACTTGCTAGACTCCTTTCAAGCGCTCCAAATTCTACTGAATAAATGTCGACTCTATACTTCACTACTCGCACCCATCTGGATGTACGGACTAGAACTTTACGGAACCACAAAACGTGCTAATCTCAACAGAATACAAACCCTGCAGTCCAAAATACTCCGACGCATAGTCGATGCTCCTTATTACGTTTCTAATCATACAATCCATACAGATCTGAAGATTCCTTTTGTTCACGATATAGCAAAGCTCCGGTACAACAAATTTCACAGTAGACTCCCGCTTCATCCCAATCCTCTCGCCCAAACCTCTCCTCCTCCACACTTCCAGCAAGGCGATTGAAACATCGTTGGCCCCGCGGCCTTCTGGGTGACTAATGGCAGTTGTCACTGGACAACTACCATTCATGACCGTCACGTCATTGTTTATATCTCCTATTAGCCTATTTACTTGTTACATATTTATTTATGTAGTTGTAAATATTCAATAAAACAATTAAAAAAAAATAGAGGAAGCCGTGTGAGCATTTCACACAAGATTTTTATTTTTTAATTCTTAAATTTTAGCATCACCTTTAATTCACATTAACAATCAATAGATAATAGAATCCTAAATTGTAATTCAATAGCATTTACGTGGAATTCTAAATAAATTTTCTTTCGAGGACATTTAAACAAACTAACTAACTTGTGTTGTATGGATTTGTGAACGATAATTTTCTGTCGAATCCCCTTTGATGACGGAAATATCAACTTCTGAGTTGCCGTTGATCTTTTTTCTTTTTCCTGAGATATTTTTTTTAACCCCGCATATTATTACGTAATTAAATTTTTTTTTATCGTTCTCTATTGACCTCAAACTTCTGTTAAAACTTAATATCGAAAATTTGATAAGAGTGCATTAAAAAAATATTTTCTCTGCAATCGTTGAATAATATGATGAATATTGCACTAAACTTAGTGAAAGAAAGTTCAACTTTCACACACAAAGTGGGTTACACACTACTTTCTCTCACTAGTGTGTGAAAGTAACATTATTCAATTATAATAAGGCCGACATCTAGCGACAACACGCGAAAACAAGAACGCAACAAATCCCAGAGATACAGCGTATTTGAGGTTATACAAAACGCAACAGATATAGAGAGAGAGGGAACATTTGACTTGACTTAAAATAGATTCTCAGTATTTGCACCCTGTGTATTTGCTGCGCTCGCTTGTATAATAAATAACGATTATAACCATCTCATTTTCTTTCTTGATGTCTCGTGGCGAATTCCTCCCGTACAACGGATTATGGAGATGGATTTAACTACATCCAAAACCTACTATTACTGCCAAAAAATGTTTGTCAAAAAATGAATGAGCCAAAAATGTTTTTTTAATACACTGTATTAAATTCCTGCATGAAGAAAAACATAACTGAAATCCTGCGTCCTAGTTTGATTATGTACGAGTATATATTAATATACGGGCATACCTGAACCACATAACATACGGGACATAAGCATTATTTTCTCTTCTAAGTTCATTATTTTTAATTTATCTCTTTCACCTGTATAACCTGTCTCATAAAAGAAGGGGTCTTATAACACAGAGAGAACGACGGAAAAAACTGAGGAATGTGTTACCCCACTGTTAAAAGTAAACTGAATTATTTTTCAGCATGACTGAGCACTTATTTAATCTTTTATTTTTTTGTATTATTTTCAGTTATTCATTACTGTTACAGGATTAAGATTAATGCGAGTGGTGGGGGAAACGTTTATTATATTTTGAAAAATGTATAGTTTAATATTTTCACATTTAGATGGCAGCAGTCTATAATATATTTCTATATTAAAAAAAAAAAACAGTTCGTTTTAATTTTTTAAGTGTAAACAAAGACTAGTATTTAGAGTATAATTTTTTAAAATTGGTCCTTAATGGTTTAAAATTATGAAACACTTCGTTTATGTACAATTTTCCAAACTGAGTTTTCACTGAAAATTCATGTTTGAAGTCTTTTGAAAAAGAAAAAAATATATATTATTGCGACTTCACTGTTTCTGTAAATGGAAAAATAAAATTCCTAAAATATTTTCGCTGTAACACTTGCTCAAACAGTTATGCTTTTTTCGAGTATATTAATCGATTAAGTTGTATCAATTTACACAATCATGCCGATTTAAACAATCAGAAGGCTATACACAATTTAAAGGCTAAGGAAAGCAGTGACATCATTGGCGAATCAATAAACAAATATCTTCTAACAGGAGTAGGTTGTGTATGGTGTAGATTCATACATAAACAAAATTGTATTACATTTTACCTTGTAAAATTGTAAATTGTATTAGATTTTACTTCAAAATAGTTATTATAAAAGTCTATTACGAGATATTATAATCTAGTTATTACGAGATTCACAGTTCAAAACTACGCGGGAAATTGTCAAATTTTTTTTTTGTTGGAAAAATAGTAATAATAAACTACATACTTCCGCTGACTCGGGTCCACGAAACCTACTTAGACAGTCTGATGTAAAAGCCCGTATTAAATTTTAAATTTGAAATAAAACGAGGTCAGGTAACGTTTCTTCTCGTAAAAAAGTAACAGCAAGTATTGCGATCAAATGTTTAAAATTGCGTTTCCACCGGAAATACAGGTTTTCAGATACCCTCAACGGAAAAATAGCAATTAGCAAATAGACTAGATGTGTTTTAACACATTATAATCCTCTCAATGCTGGTCGCAGTAGAATGAGGCTTTGCCTTCCACGTTTTCAATCTAATCTAGTCTAGTCTAACATATTACAAAAAAAAAAAAATGAAATAATGGAAGAAGCTCAGACTTGCATTCCATTATCACTAGGGGATCCGATAGGAGGTAACTTGGATGTCTATCACATACAAGCACAGATAATGAGGGAGTCGCACATTACAAATATTGGTTTTTAGGATATACTAGATACCTGGATATGACTACATATTAGAACCGCTGGGCAGCGCTACCTACCACCAGTCTTAAACATATTGGTTATCCAAATTAGACGTAAAAAAAAAAAAATCTCAGTTACTCCAGAATCTATGTAAAATTCCTGGAAATTTTTCCGGGAGGGAGAACTCTTCGGCGTAGAGCTCTGAGAAAGGCCAAGCGAACTTTTTTTGCGGATAGCGGTCGTGTGATAAGCACGCCGCGGTTCCCACGGCAGTTTAGTTCTATCCTTCGCTACTTAGGTTAGCTCGCTATCAACTGCCATAGCTCAATCACTCTTCCCAGGATGCTGGGTTAACACATATCTTTGCCCTCATGGGAATCGAACCTTGAATTCTCGTAACAAAGGTGAATGCGCTAATCGCTAGACCAACTCTTTAACGGCTTCAAGTTTCAAGAAAACATGGGATTTGATGTCGAGATAATTCCGAAAATTTTCTTAGAAACGTATTGTGTAAAGCTGAACTTCCAATTGACGGATTTGCAAAACAAAAAAAAAAAAGGAAGGGAACAGGTTAGCGTACTGGAGTCCCAGGCGGAGGACTCGGGTTCGAGTGAACATTCGAGGATCTCGGGAACATTTTGTAAAAATTATTAGGTTGAAGACAATTTTTCATTTAAATATGTGAAAACTGCAGCATAAGAAGGGAAGAGATTGGCTCAGTTGTAGCGCGTTGGACTCTCCCGGGTTCGAGTCCAGTGCTATACCTTAGATTTTTTCTACCTAGGAGCCTCTACAGCTCACTGTCCGGTGACGGAGGCGGGCAGTGCGCTGAGAAGGCTCCAGGTGCCAATGACCATAGCTGTTGACGCGCCTTAAATAAAAATAAATTGAAAAACAAATTTAGTGTGAAACACTCACACCACTTTCTCTTACTGCCAGTTTACACAGTGATTTAATCACAAATGTTTCTTCAAACTTGCGATATTCTTGTTATATGAGTGTAGCTGTCTGCAGTGTAATATCAATGGGAGAATCTACACTTAATAAAACCACCTTTTTTGAAGAAAGCTTAACCTTACACCTCATCCCAAACACCCTTAAATAAACATCCTCGAAAAAAGTTTCACACAAAAGTGATAAGTCTCTTTATATATAATTAATATAACAATGTAATGAAATCCATTGGTGTTTTTATGGAGAAAATTGTGGAAAACTGAAAAATTGTTTAGAAAACTCGCGGTCATACGAGTTTTTCAAACTCAGAATTTTGGTAACATACATAATTCTAATTAATATTATTTAGATGAAGGAATCGTTTAGTCCACTAAATTAGCACTTTGGAGAAAAACATAACCCCGCCCCTCCCCTAAAAACTATCTAAAATGAATTTTCCCAGAGAAATGTTTCAAATGAAGGTTGCAGTACTTAATATGTGTAGTTGGTATACCAAATTGAAAGAAAATAGTTGGAGCCATTTTCAAGAAAATTGCAATAAAATCCATTCAGTAGAGTGGTACTTCCAATTGGTTGTTAAGTTAATGCCGGATCCCATGGTGATACCTAAGTAAACGGAATGTCAAGTTTGAAATTTCTGCAACTTTTCGTTTTTTCGATTGAAATGATTTTTCTAAAAAGCACTTTTTCGGGCCCAGAGGACTTAAAACGTGTACTTCCGGTGAAAATTCGTTATCGAAAATTTAGCAAGATCGCAATCTTCCTCAAACAGCATTGGAAACAAATTATATTTATCATCCCCAGCGAAAATGTCATGATAGAATGTTCTAAGAATTGAAATCTTTTAAAAGATTTCACTAAGAAGATTTCAAAAAGAAATAAGAGTACTTTGATCAACATTCGAGAGTACTGTGAACAAAATGGCGATATAAATTGGCAATTTTTTAGAAGTTAAATTACAAAAAAACCACAACTTACCTGGAGAAGTTCACTGATGACATCCGATTGTATTTCATCCAACAAAGTCCCCTCGGACGCTGTATCCGAATTATCTTCATCTTTTTCAGGTACCTCTTTTACGGTCACACTTTCCGGGGGTTTTATGGCATTTTGTTGTTGTTGCTGTAGCTCTGTATCCAGTTCAACAGCAGTAATTGGCAGAATGGCAGGATTTGGAAGTAAAGGATCACTGTTGACAACAGTTGGTATTGTGGAACCGGTATTATTGTTGCAGCAGTTATTACCGATGGGAATTACAGTCAGCTGGGCTGCTGCTGATGTACCACCTTCAGTTCTTGAATCGTCCTGTACACCGTCTGCAGGCTCTTGACTTACATACCAAGACGTAGTCGCTGTTGTTGCAACTGGTGCTGCAGATGAACCACTGCCACCAGTATTGTTGTTAGTCGATGGCGTTTTTGTAGTTTCATTTCGACCACCACTTTTCGATCTAGATCTAACTTTAGTTTCCACATCTTTACATTTTTTCTGTATATAACTTTTCACACGTTTTGATTTTGATAAACTTTTCGTATTGGCCCGACTGAAGTCGCCACCTCCATTACTACTTCCGGTGCACGTAATAATATCTTCTGGATCTTCCCAGGCTGTACTAGGTTCATCATTGATACCGCTGCCACCTTTATCATTGTTTACTTTACTATCACATTGTTCTTTTGATTGCTGATTCTTATCACTTGGTGTTACCTGTAACAAAAACAAAATAAATTTAGATAATTAGTTGAGTTATGAAATTTAAATTTTTGAAAGTGACTACTTTCAAATTATTACAATAAAGGAAGAAAAATTGACATTCAGTAATCAGACATTTTAAAATGAGAATGCATTCAATGTTTACTGTTACGCTGCAAGAGGAAATGTTGCGAGCATATCAATTTTCGAAGCCTCATTTATTCGAAAACAGGCACTGACGGTTTTCATTAGCCATGGCTTAATATTATATTCAGAACTATCTCTTTTATTTGAACCATTTTCCAGGAAAACTGAATTTTGGGAGAACTGTAACCTTTCCTCTAAAATAATACCATTTCAATAAAAAGTATAATTCACCTTAATCTAAGAATTGCAGTAATGAAGAAACTCAGTTGACCCTTTAACGAAATAAGCTGCTGAGTTCCTTTTCAGCTTATCCTCGAAAACAGCTCTAACGATTTGCTTTAAACAAGAAAGTACTAGGTGGGTGAGTGATAGAAACCTAAAGTCAACTCTCTACAGGAACTTTGATAGCCATGCTTTGACGACAGATGAGAATCCGAAACCGGAACAGAAACAACCAAAATAAGTAAGCAAAAGAAGGGGTAAAATCTCAGATGTTTAAAAAATTACATTTAAAAACAAACTAAAAACTGATTCTCCGAATATGTCACGTATTGAAAATGTTTTATGGTTTATTGGCTACATCATAGAAACTTTTATTGGTGAATGGTCATTTTTTTGTAATAATAACAGTTTGAATTCGAAATTGATTACACACCGATAAAAAGATAACCTCCCCCAAAAAAAAGATCAAATAATAATTAGTTCAAACACATACGATTTTTGACAATAATATTAAGGTACTGGTTCGACTGTCTCCGTCTAAACGTTCGGCACTCATTCGGGATTGAAATGTTCCATTCACCACCACTTAATAAAATAAAAGTATCGTTACGCTACATTCAGATTAGTAACCTCCCTTAAAACATATTCAATGTCGAAAGTGCACAAACATGAAGAATCTAAAACAAAACAGTGGACAGCAATGGGCAAACTTTTCTAATATAGGTTCCAGCGTTCGTCTATCTTAGTTTCTTATTTTTAACTGAAGATAAACATTGAATGTGGGTACAAAACATGAATAAGAGAGCCTGTAAAGTGCAAAAATGGACACTTTGTGGAACTAGATTAGATGGAGTAAAAATATATTTATAAAAAGATGGTGAGTTAAAAGTTTGTCTCCCTCTGCAAGCTTGTGTTCGGAAGAGCAGTAAAGAAAACATTAATCTTGATGAACAGTTCCTTCGAAGAAGAAGTAAAAAAATGGAAGAAAAAAAATTAATACTAACATCCCATTTGTGATAAATCAAATTCAAAAACATAACCTACCCAAATATATAACCTAATATCAGTTATTATTTGGAATCTAACCAAAACAGAACCGTTAAACTCTCACCAGTTTTAGCGGCGTTAGAGAGGACGACGTAATAGATTTATTGCTATCAAAATATTATGGAAATTTACGCTACAACTTTTGACGCTATTTATTAAATTTTGAAAATCTCTTCTACGCTTTAATATGGATAAAAAAAAAAATGCGATTAACTTCATAAATAAACCTATCGAAGAAAATAAATGAAGACAAATAATATATGAGATGTCAAACTAACAAAACCAGATCGATTAGTAAAAAGGTTACGAACTGGAGGGTGAAAAAAAAATTATCTATAAAGTGGAATAACAAAAAAAAAACTACTCCAAACATTCCAAGTTAAACGTAAATAAATAGAAAATAAACAATATAAAATAAAAGAAAAAAAATAATTTCAACAGTTTCTCACGCAGTTAATTTTTCACTCACGATTTTCTAATTTTCTTTCATTTTTATATATAATACATGAAAAATAAAAAAGTTCTTAACCGTTAGAAATTTCTTTTTTTTTAACATTTTGTTCTTTTATTAGATTATTTATTTTATTTTTTGTTTTTATGGGGAGTAGTATAGTTCAGTTAGCTCTGACGTAAGGTTAATTTGTTGTGTTTTTTCTATTCTTTTTAGAAATGCTGTCGCTTTCTACATCATCAAAATACTGTAAATACTATCTCGTTTCAACTAACATCATCACTTAACATGCTATTTTCACCTATACCTAGGATTTTATCTTGTTACAGCGGAATGTAAATGAGTTTACGTAGGCTATAATCTGTTTTTATTATCCATTGCAGGGTAAGAACAGATTTCGAGTGAAATAGGTTAGGTGGTAACACAAAGTAATAAGCTTTGATTCCCGGTCCAGACTTTCTGATTTAGATGGAAAATTAACATCTTACAGACGTCTATTCAAACTTGGATTAGATGATGGATAGTTATCTTAAATTAAGTACTAGCACTTTACAAAGATGCGTAATCTCCATTTCTCCAGAATGTCTATCCGAAAATAATTTTTCTGAAAAATACTTGAATTATAAGCGGAAAATTTGTATTAGTTCAGTTAGTATGGAAAATTTAAAGAAACTCTTGGGGCCTTTTCAACAAAATCCCTACTGACGGAAACAAATACTGCCGATCATCAGATGATTCTTTCATATTCGGAGAAGGGACCCTCAAAATATATTACCTGTCAAAACTAAATTTCGAATATTTGACATTTTCGTGAAACGATAGTTTTTTAACTTCCTCTAACTCTGTCAGAGGAAGTGATTGCGATCGCATCAAATTTTCGATATCGAGTTTTCATCGGAAATTCCGAGTTTGAAAAAAATGACAAAACCGGAAGTTCCTTTTTACCGTATTTATTTCAGTTTTCTAAGATTTAATCCATAAAAATACCGCTTGATTTCATTAAATTTGTTACACTAATTATGAATACAGATACCCAAGAAAGTTTATTTAAAGATGTTTTGGTGGTGGGGGGAGGGTATGGTTTCCTCAAAAAAGGCATTTTATTAAGTTTAGATTCTCCAGTTGATATAGAGTTGACGAAAGCGAACATTTTGTAAACATTAGTAGGCTGAAGAAAATGTGTCATTTAAATATGTGAAAACTGCAGTAAGAGAACGGGAGGGATTGTCTCAGTTGTAGCGCGTTGGACTCTCCCGGTTCGAATCCAGTGCTACACTTTAAGATTTTTTCTTCCTTGGAGCCTCTATAGCTCACTGTTCGGTGATGGATAGTACTGTGTAGCGAGAGAACCTGTCCGAAAGCCGGCAGTGCACTGAGAAAGCTCCAGGCTAATGTTGATGTGCCTTCAAAAAAAATAAAATAAATAAAAAACTGCAGAAAGAGCAAGTTGTGTGATTGTTTCACACCCAATTTTTTACTAAACAAAGATTGAAAAAACAAAACTGAGAGCTGTTGGAAGATTACTGAAGGGAGATTAAAACGATCCTGGTAAAAATCCCTGATTTGGATGGCCAAATCTTCGCTCTATCTTAGTGTAAACTGCCATATGTATGTGGCACATTCAGGCGATTGTAAGGAGATCACTTTAGGGGAAAACACAACTCCCCCTAAAAAAGCTCCCTTGAATGAATTTTCCTAGAGAAAGTTTCAAATAAAAGTTGGCTGTTTGTATGTATGTGTACTCAATATAGTAAGCTCAATGAAAATCATTAGAGTTGTTTTTGAACTTTCGGTTATGGAATTTTGACAGTCCCTATCGGATCCCATGGTGGTATCTAAACGGAATGTCAAGTATGAACTTTCTGCGATTTTTCGATTATGAGCTATGCTGTTCACTTACATTCATACACACAAACACAGACCAAACCATTATTATCTCGAGGACTCAGAGGATCTCACAAATGTATTTCCGTTGAAACTCGATATCGAACATTTGACACGATCGCAATACTTTCTCTTATCAAGCAGTAGGAGAAAATAAAAAGTAAAAACTGTCAAAATTCCAATGTTTGGAGAAATATTTGCCAATTTTATAGATTATACTTAACAACAATTAGAAAAAGTCTTTTGTGAATTTTGCACAACAGATATTTGTCTTTTTTTAAAAAAAAAAACTCCAAGGTCTGCTAAGTTGGAACCTTTTTTTGGGGGGAGGGGGTCTTAAAGCTGATAAATTACTGTTTGCTTTGCCCAAATTTTTTTTTTTTAATTATCAGCTGGTTATGATCAGCTGGTAATGTGAAAAACGTGACGTCACCAAGAAGACGAGATGATATGCTCTAATATAGATTAAAATCTTGAATATTTCTTTTCTTTTTTTGTTGAAGAACCGAACAGAAAAAGTAATAACAACTAGATGGAATGAAAGACAAGACAAACTTATTCGTGCTTATTTTATATTTCTTTAGCTTAATATTTCATTTCGCGCAAAAAAAAAAGTTTGGCAAAAAATGGGGAAAAAAATAATCCCCATTAAAAATCTCAATAACCAGAGAGAGAGATTTGAATTTTTTATTTTAAACCTAATGCAAGATTTTCGCAGATTAATATGTGATTAATTGACTTTCCATTTTAGATTTGAGCAAACGAATTTAAAAAGCTTTCAGCATTGCCAACAGTAATATTTCCCACTTTAAATTTTTTTCTTTGTTTTTTTTTTTTAAGAATAATACGTCAACATTAACGTACACAAATTTTGTTTGATGAATTAAAAATGATAATAATATATTCATATTTTCTCACACACTTTTTTTAAAATTAATAATAATAGCATAAATAATTAAGAAAAAATCTAGAAAAGGTCAAAACACAGGTAATGACATTAATTCATTAAAACAACAAAATATCGATTTCTTCTTCAAATTTCTCTACCACGAGAACTTTAATTGAAGAGAATAGAAATTATTAAAATAAAAAAGCAACACTAAAATAACCTCCTTCAAAACAACTGATTTAGCCGCTAATATGGAGAAAGTTAACTTAAAAACTATATCTGGTATTTTATCCGTCCGTAGCATGCATATTTATTTTTTTATACCTGACCGGTTTCGAATTTTCATCCACCGTCAGAGTAAATTTATCAAGTTCGTGCAGAGAGTTCACTTCAACGCAATGTTTCTGGTACACTTGACACTTGATGGTTTGTTGATTGTATGTATATGCGGGAGGGTGTAAGGTTATGATACTTGGGTTTAATGACAATATAGAATTATTATAAATTATGTTTAGACATTATAAAATAGTATATAATCCCATTTCGTCATTAAACACACACACACACACACACACACATAGTAACATAACCTTATACCCTCCCACACATACATACAATCAACAAGTCAATGAGTGTAGTGTGTAACAGAAATATTAAGTTGAAGTAAACTCTTTACACGAACTTGATAAATTTACTCTGTTGTTGGATGAATCCCAAACCGGTCAGGAACAAACTGAACATGAATGAATATGCATGCTACGACGGATAAAATACCAGGTTATCCAGCATTACGGACCCGTCCACATATTTTATACATTTTTTTTTCAATTTTCTTACCCCATATGTATTGTTTAAAAATAATAAAAAGATAATTTTTTTTACTCTCACTTATGCTGGTAAAGGGACTATTACCATCGTGACAAATGGCACAATAAGCCTCTGTTGGCTGCAGTGCTGGGGGTATAGCCCGCCCGAAGTTGGCAATAATGATCGTGACAAACTTTTTTTATCGAGTTATCTCCGGAAATTATTGGTTTTGAAATCCACTGAGTCAGAAAAATGGTTTTTGAAAAATGGTGTCTAACTCTCTCTCTCTCTCTCTCTCTCTCTCTCTGTGTGTGTGTGTGTGTGTTGAACGTTTCTCCTTAGCACTGGGGGTCCCCTCGTACCTTGTAAGTTCACTCGTTTTCAAGGCTAATGTTAAAAAACGATTTACCAGAACTGACTTGACAGAATTGGTCATATCTATATCTCGCACCGCCACTTATGACAGAGATCTTTTGTCATTACAGGCAGTTAATTTTGAAACTCTATACCGATATCAATTAAAGCATCAAAAACTTTAACAAGTTTCAAAATAAATTATATAATTATTCATAATCAATAATTCAATTGTTCAATCATATAATTTATTATGTATAATCAGCGTTTATTATGTAAAAACAATGAGGGATTATGTATATTCCCTTTTCGCCTCGTGATTAGAAAAGGGATTATACATAATCTTCATTCAACACACTAAACAAAAAACAAAATAAACAAAACTTGACAGAAATAAATTCTTATGTACTGAATCCTGTTTTTTTAATTTTTTCCGGTGCATCGACTGCCATGCTCATTTGCGCCTCGTCATTTAGGCTTTCTCATTTTGTGGCCACTCGAGCTGAGATGGCACATGCTAACCTGTATGGCTTCCAAAGACAACACCTTGCTCAGCAAGGCAGGGTGGAGCCACGGGTATTCGTGGATCTACCCACAAGTCCCCTCTTATAGTAGACGAGTGTGAGTACATTGTTTGTGCCATCCCTTAACTAAGTCTTGTTAATTTGAATTTTATTTCTTTACATATTATATGGGGTATTAATTTCTTTTTTTATTGTTTCGTTCGTAATTTCATTTATTTCTTGTTTTTTTTGAAGTGTACAATACAAATTTAGTTTTTATTGTAATAATACTGTAAGTTATCCTTAAGGGAATTCATTCCCAGGACATAATAAATTTTCTTTCTTTCTTTCTGTGCAATAAATATACATATATGAACTTTTTCTCGAAAGTAACACGAACGATTTCCTTTAAACTTTGTATACACACTACTCACAGACAGACGCACATACACACACTACAAACACACAAGATGACGCTTAGCCATAGCTGGAAAACATTTAGAAAAATTATTAATTAATAGGATTTTGCACTATCTGCACCAAAGAAATCTTTTAAGCAACAAGCAATATGGGTTTACCTCACAAGCATGTTAAAACGACGCTATTGATGCAATGGTCGTAAAAAAATTTGTTATGGAATATTTCGCTAATAAGTGGCGTCTTTTATTGATATCAGTGGATATGGAGGGTACGTTTGATGCCGCATGGTGGCCTACAATTTTAAGTAACCGTAAAAAATTCGACTATCCCCTAAACATGTACAACTTAACAAGAAGTTACTTTTCAAAGCGAGTTGCCATACTGAAAACTGTCAGTGTCATGTCAGTAAAGAATATTCCAAAGGTTGTCCCCAAGCGTCATGTTGTGGTCCAGGCTTTTGGACCATCATGTTCGACGGTTTATTAAAAATTAAATTTCCAAATCATACTAGATGTGTATCAATTGCAGATGACTTCTTGATGCTGATAGCTGCTAAAGACGTTTTAGAACTGCAAGCCATTGGAAACGAAGTTCTCTCCGAAATTAGCAAATGGGCTTTTCTAAATAAAGTGCAGTTTAATCCAAGCAAAAGTAAGGTTCTACACTTTTCCAGGAAAAGAAAAGATAATAATGAACTGAAATTATTTTTTAGAGGTATGCTGTTGGAGATAGTAAAAGAGTTGAAGAAATACCTGGGTATTATCTTCGACTCCCAACTGTCTTGGCACACACGTATAGAACACATAACTTAGAAAAGCATCCAGATGGTGAATAGTTTGTCGAGAAACGCTAAGGTATATTGGGGTTTAGAACATAAAGCTCTTAAAACCATATATGAAGGAGCTTTCCTGCCTATGCTCTTTACGGTGTACCAGTTTGGGCTGAAGGACTTAAACGCCAATATAATATAGACAAAGTCAAAATGGTGCAGAGAGCTATGGCTGTTAGAATAGCACGAGGATACCGAACTATCTCATACGAGGCAGCTTGCATGGTGGCAAATATACACCTATACTTCTGAAAGCCAATGACAATCGGTGAAAGTTTCTGTGTTATTGGAGAAAATTCCAAAAACTCAAAAACCAATTCTGTAAAGTGGCACTTCCAGGCAATCGATTTTCTTAAAAAAAAAAACTCGAAATTTTGGAAACACATTTAACAATAAATAATATTCTAGAGTTCTGTGTGTTAAGTTATGGCCTCATCCTGCAGAAGTTATTGAATTTCCAGAAGTTCAAAAACGTTCAATTTTGTAGAAGGAGTAATTTTTGCAGATGGGAGCAAAGATAACTGTAAAGTAGCTTACATAACCAGCGAAAAGATCACTCGGATGCAATACAGACTTGATGGGAGCTGTTCAAACAATCAAGCCCAGCAACTTAATCTTCTAAAAGCTCTTGAATGGATAAATGAAGAGGGTTATCGGTTGGCAAGCACATTTGATTCTAAAGTGGCAACAGACTGCATTAAAACCAATAATTACCACTTCCGCTAGCGGAAAAAATTAGAAGACATATCAGGACCATTAACAAAACCAGATATTGTGGGTTTTAGCTGGGTGAAGGCATACCAAGGCCAACTAAAAAATGGCAGATCACCTTGCCAAAGATGCCTCAGGAAAGGAAGAGCTGGCAGAAAGTTATAATTTATTTCCAGTGTCGCTATTAAAGAGAAAAATGAGGGAAGCAAGCATAGTGGAATGGAATCAACAGGGGCATATGTATAGCAAGGGATCTCTGACCAGGGAATTCTTCCCCACGGTACAGGATAGGCTTGCACAAGATGATAAGTCCTAACTTACATAATGACGCAGCTATTAACGGGACACGGAAAATTTGCTGCATATCTAAGCAAATCAATCAAGATAATAGACAATCCACCTTGTTCTTGCGATTCACAAACTCTACAGACAGTAGAACATCTAATATTCGAATGCCCTCGAATTCTTCCCTTAAGAAGCCAGTTAGTGCAAAAAGTGATTCTTCGCGGTTGCAGATGGCCTAATTCCAAAAAGGATTTTCTGAGAGTAGAATGGAGACGAGAGACCAAAAGTCTTATAGAGAGTATATTCAAAATTTTGGAATAATCAATAAAAACAAACAAATGAATGAATGTATGTAGAATGAAGAAAATGAATATTGATTAAAAATAATAAACTGGATGAAAAATAAACGAAATATATGTAAGTTCGCAATCAAGAATTACTACTTTAGACTGGATAGTTAGATAATGTCATTTACAGTAATTTTATTTGATTTTGATCATTATGACTTTGTATATATATATTTTAATAAGTTTTTACTCGATTAACAAAGCATACTTAAATACTCTATTGTGTATTATAAATTAATTACTAATGCATAAATTATAACATGTAATATGGAAATGGAGCATGTTGAAATGGAAGGTTATAAAAAAAAAAACACACACATATATACATACACACACACACACACACACACACACACACACACACACACACACACACACACACACACAGGGCTATCGATTTTTATTTGAAACATATTTCTGGAAAACTTCATTTAAGAGGGACTTAATAGGGACATTTTCTTTCCTCTAAAGCGTTATTTTTTGTTTGTTATACGATTCTATCATTTCTAGAATATTATTCATTATTAAATGTG
Organism: Triatoma infestans; assembly: GCA_011037195.1. Classification (NCBI taxonomy): domain Eukaryota; kingdom Metazoa; phylum Arthropoda; class Insecta; order Hemiptera; family Reduviidae; genus Triatoma; species Triatoma infestans. The sequence goes on from JAAEAF010000220.1 coordinate 56,927, forward strand.
TTGCCAAAATTTGGAGTTTTTTTTTTGTTTTTTTTTTAAGAAAATCGGTTACTGGAAGTGCGATTTTACAGAATTGGTTTTTGAGTTTTTGGAATTTTCTCCAAAACGTCTATAACGATTTGCTTTGTCTATATAACTGCACAGATATAAACGTATCACTTTTATTTGAATTATCCACCCCCCCCCCCAACTGATTTTGAATAGTATGCGGAATTTGTGGTATAAAATTTCAAATGTTATACCCAATTGGTTCAGTGTTTTTGGTGCACTCTACCAGGCCAGAATATAATCATTTCTCTAACTGCCATGCTTTAGTAGTGGGAGGTGTACTTGTCTTCCCCCCACCTTCTCTATTTTTATGTTAGGACAATTACGTAAAATTTGGGTTTAAAGAAAATTCGCCATTTTATATATAATTGTATTAACAGGAGTAAGAGAAAGTTGTGAATGTTTCACACCAGATTATTTTTATTTTTTAGAAATTTTGAGCACACACGATCTCATGTCATGCCTGTTTGCCAACACTTAAAAGAAAGTAAAAACTAATTCTTCATATTTTATAAACAGCCTATATGATTGTTTACTTCCTACAAAAATATAGGCTAATAGTTTTGTTTAAATCTATTTAAAAAAATAAAATATATGATTTCGTTTCTCCCATTATATAGTAAAGAAAGAAAAAAAAGTATTAATAAAGAATAAAGCCGCTGGGGGCGTCGGTAAATCATGAAAGAAACTGTGAGTGAGAAGCAAGGGTAAGAGTGGGAGTGAGATAGAGTGATGGTCATGGGGTGGAGGAGCGAAAGTTGTGACATATATTTCACACAGTTTCAAATCTTTTTTATTTATTTATTTTTATTATTATTATTATTATTATATTTTGATTTCAACAAAATTCACGACTGTTTTTTTTTTTGAGGATCATTTTTATTGATCTTTTTATTTTTATTTTTTTGACTTTGTCATTATCGTTAAAAATGATGATTTATGTGGTTCTTTTTTTAATATTGCTTTTTGTTCTTTGCATTATTGTTTATTTTTTAACAAATTTATCAGGTATCGTGCTCATTGGCACTAAATGCCAATATATTTATAAAATGACGTAAATATATTTACTACCTTGAACTATCAAAAAAAGAAATCAGCAATAGATAACAATATTTGGAGCTCGAGAGTTCAATTCGATTACGTGATTTATTATAAAGATGGATTTAAGGCACTAATGAGAGTAGAGTTTTATTATCGATACTAGATCTTTCAATATCTTCCAAACAATTCTCCTGTTCCCCGTTTTCTCGGGGATAATTCAAGCTAAAATTTATCTAAGATCGCTCAGTTTCCAAAAGTTTCGCTTCCTAAAATAATTTTTTTTCCGAAAAAGAAAATTAGGGTGTGAAACACAAGATTTTCTTCTTACTGCACAGTTTAGAAGAGAGCGCCAATAATATTGAACAGGTGTGATCCAACATTTGAAATTTAATCGCAGATTCCTCAATACCCTCCTCCTCCCCCCTTAAAAGAAAAACATTTTTCCCGGAAAAAACTGCTTTATAAAATAAAAGTGTTTCATTTATTCTGTACAGTTAACAACTCAAGTTTAATCAAAAACATTGTAAACGTTTTCGTCAGCTGTAAGAGAGTGTTTCATTCATAACACATTTGTATTTATTTGTCCTCTGCACTGTTAGTTTATTTTTATTTTTTATTTTTAGAAAATCTTGGTAGATATAGTGTTCATTAGCAGTTAGCAACATGACGTCAATATTGTACTCTGTAAAATCGCACTTCCGGTTAACCAATTTTCCTCAAAATTGGAATTCTATCAATGCTTCTAATGTATCTTTATATTATTCTGGTGGCAGAACCATACATTGTACTGAAGTGGTATTTTACAGGAAATCTATAACGTCTACTGGAATAGTAATTAGTTTTTATTATATATATAATTTAATAGAATGTTCCTGTGCTGTTTTTTTTGAACACATGTAAAATTTGGTTATAAATAATAAACAGTGCTATAAATCCTAATAAAACAATTATACTGTTAAACAGCATGGGAAACATATTCATAAATTACACTAACGATCACAAAGGCAATGGGGGAGGATCATTACCAAAAGTGACAGTACCCGCGTTCATAGCCGTCTGCCATATTTACTAAAACACGTGCTGTTAAAAATTTGATTACACTTTTCTTTCTTTTTTAAGACCCTATATATCAAATTCTGTAATATAATAGTCATTTATATTAATAAAAATTTATGATGCTTAACTCTCGTGCCAGCTTGTATGTGCGCGCACTATTTGTACAAATTGTGTATTTGAACAAATTATCTTAAAAAGTCAAAATCGTCAGAAGCTCAAACGTGATATTCCCTTTATGCACCATCAACCCATCCGGTCACAAAGGATTTGATCAAAATCCATTCAATCGGAAGTGCGACTATTACGAGTTTTTTGTTTTGTTTTCTCGTACTTTCTCGAAGAGCTTCAATGATTCTCTTTACAGTTCGAATATTAAAAATCTGGTGTGAAACACTCACACAACTTTCTCTTACTCCAGTTATCAAAATTATAATTGACAAATTTTATAGTTTGTGTACCAAATTTATAGAAATTTGTCGAAAACTGAAAAAAAACTATTCAGTAAAAGCGCACTTCCGGTTTACTGTTTTTCTTCACACCCGGAATTTTGGCCAACTATTTATTTCTAATTAATTTCATTTGGATGATAGAGTTGTATAATCAAGTATGATACCACTTTAGAGGAAGCTGTAACCCTACCCCTCTCCTAAAAGTGCCCTTAAATGAATTTTCCCAGAGAAATGTTTTATATAAAAGTTGTAGATCTTTGAATGTTTAGTTTATATGTGTAGTTTCAAGAAAATCGTCGGGGCCATTTTTGAGAAAATCGCGAAAAAGTGAAAAAATCATATTTAGTAAAGTGTTAAAACAAAAGCACTTCCGGTTTTCCGATTTTTCTCAAACTCGGAATTTCAACAACATATTTAATTCTAATTAACATTATTTAAATGACCGAATTGTGTAATAACCTGAAATAGCACTTTAGAGGGTAACCTAACCCCAACCTCCCCCCCAGAAGGGCCCTTAAATCAATTTTCCCAGAGAAATGTTTCAAATAAAAGTTGTAGCTCCTTGTATATGTAGTTGATGTATCAAGTTTAAAGAAAATCCTTGGAGCCATTTTTGAGAAAAACGCAAAAAAGTAAAAAAGTCAACTAGTAAAGTGGTACTTCCGGTTGAGGAATTTTAACAGATAACGCACAGTCAGATCGCATGGTTATACCTAAACGGAATATTGAGTTTCAGTTTTCTACGGTTTTTCGTTTTTGAGCTATGCTGTTCACATACACACACACACACACACACACACACACACACACAAAGATCCTTTGCTAAAAACCACTTTTTTGGACTCAGGGGACCTCAAAACGGATATTTCCGGTGAAAACTCGATATCGAAAATTTGACACGATCACAATACTTCCTCTTACTAGGAGTAAGAGAAAGTAAAACTACATACTACATGTATATATTTGGTCTTAATAACTTTTATGTGAATCTTCTTCCCAAGGAAAATTGATTTTTCTTTTGGAGGGTGCTGAGAAAGCTGCAATGTTAAGCTTTTTACTTAAATGCAAATTCAATTTAGGTTAATGCTTATTTTTAGTAGTTTGGGTAGGAATAGGTTGTATGAATGTGCGTGCGAATGAAGTGTGGGGGGGGGTCAATGCCGGGACAGGGGTGGCAAATCTCTTGACTTTCTGCTACTGGCAGGACGTCTTCCAACATTTCTCGGGAGCCACTGTTTTCTAGGACGGGTGGGCCGGCCAGTCGGGTTTGACACCCCGGCACGTGTGTGAATGTGGATAGGTTTAGAATCTTCATAGAGTGTGGGAATATAGAGTACTCTTCTCTCTTGTAAATAGACATAAGTGAGACATAAATAGACGTAATTGTGTTTTAATGGATAAATGTATTATAAGGATGAATGTATTTATAAGAATGAATGTATTTATAAGGATGCATGTTCTTTTAAGGATGAAAGTATTTTAAGGATGAATATAAATAATACACGATCCGAATATAGATGATAAGAATGATAAGGAAATATGTCTGACTGTACTGATGATCAATTAGTTTTTGATCTGCCAAACTAATCAAGCAAAATTAAAAGAGTACGTTGAATTGAAATAACAAGATTGTATCTATTTCGTGAGATTGTTTTTTGCTTTTTGTTAGAATGTTCCAATAATATTATTAAAAGCTAAAGTTTCTATTTAAAATAGTTCAGGTGCAAAGGACCAATGATATTATACACCATTTAGGTTACAGTTCTATCACCTAAAAAATAAAAATGTACTGTAGTATTCCAAATTAGAAAATCGGTTAACAGGAAGTGCGGACTTGACAAAATGGGTTTTCGAATATTTTGGATTTTTTTTTCGAAAACGACTACAACGATTTCCTGTGCTGACTGCACAGATATAAACCTACATTTTATACATTACCACAAAAGGCTTGTGAAAGGCTTTAGGCACCAAAAATAATATTCTTCCCTTTCGCTCTATTCCGGGCTTTTAATTCACCAACGCCTTAATTCTAGTACACGAATGTATCCTTTTTAAATCCTTCAGCCATTTTTTTCTCAGTCTGCCAACCTTCCTTCTTCCGACCATTCATCAAATAGCTTCTTTCCCGACCTTCCTTTTCATTCTAATCACATGCCCTAGCCACTCCAATCATCTTCCTGATATCTATCCGACCAAATCCGTACAGAATCGTACAGATTTCTCAGTTGCTCATTACAGCTGATTTTCCATTCTCCGTTTATTCATTATCGATGTTTCACATGCGTACGTAGCGGCGGATGACCGTTTTCTAAATCCGTAGTTTATGTTTACGAGAGATGTACTTTGAGCGCAAAATATATTTTAAGAAGTAGGCATATCTACTTCCTTCCTCCATTCTTTCCTTTATCTCACATTTTATATCTCTTTTTTGCGTGAAAATAGCGCCCAAATATTTCAAGGATTTTACATTTTCGAAGTAATTTCCACAAGTATTTTTTATTTGAGCCTCCCTACGTATTCTGTTATAATAAAGAGATGCTAACTTCGTTTTTGTATGATTTATTTGCAAGCCAAATGACTTCGCACATTTCTCTAGCTGGTCATAATAATCTTCTTCATCACTATTTATTGAAACATTTAACATAAAATTTGTCATGTTATATAGAACTGTAGCAACAGTAATGAGGGCAAGTCGTGTGATCGTTTCACACAAATTTTTTTTTATTAAGATTATCTGCTCCCCTCATGAAAAAAAATTAAAAGAAAAAACAGAAAGCAATAAAATAAACACATAAATCTTTCATACAATTTTAATGGTTGCAACCACCCCCTCCCATACACAAACAAAGTGCCGTCGTCCATAAATCCACAAAGATACTATAAAACCACAAAAGAAGTTCATAAATTGATGCCTATACACACACCAGGGTGGTGGCGAACTCTTCACAATATTTATGAATTAATATTTACGACCAGTTGTGTTTATAAAAAAAACTGTCCAACAGATTTATGTATTTAAAAAAATGATTGTATGAATAAAGAAATTTTTAACGGTAGGGGGTGAAAAAAAAGATTCAGTTAGCAGTGTTGCCTGGCTAGGGGAAATAATAGAAATAAATAAATAAATTTCCCTACTCAAGTGCCGTCGCTAAGACACATGCCAAAAATATATCCGTCCTTCTACTATATTTGATAATAAATAACAATAATCATAATGGCTTCTTGTATAAATAAGTAGAATACAATAAAGAGATGACCTAAATGAGGGGATGAATATGTAGGGGTGTAAGAGCAACAGTTATGATTTACCACCTAAAACTATCCTTCTCCCTCCCCAAAGAAGGGAAATGATTTAACATCAATTGATACACAGAGAACAACAAAAAGCGGCCCAAGGAGAGGGGAGATTTAAAATTCATTCAAAAGACTAATAATAATAAAGGGGTCGCCACTTTTTCCCCTTATTTTTTATTTGATGAAATGAATGCACTTCATGGGGTAACAAACTAGATTTAAATGTTATTATTTTGTGGCCGTTTTAAACAAGGGTTAAAAAACAAGGTGGTATAAAGTGGTCATTTTGAACCCAGTAAATTAAGGCTGCTCGCTTAGTCGGAGAAAAAATCAAAATAAAGACATCACGAAGTTATAAATGAGAATTTTGCTTCAACTTGGAATTTGATCTACTTTCTGTAACTGCTGGTAAAGGAAGTATTGTCAAATTTTCTGAACTTAGAAGGCTTCGGGTGAACAATAGATGTTATCAATATCTGCTATAACAATATTCACTACAACAATCTAACCCCACCCCGCCACCAAAAAATGAATTTTCCTGCAGAAATATACCAAATAAAAGTGATAGCTCTTAATATGTATAATTGATATAAAAAGTAGAAAATCGTTAGAGCCATTTTCGGAAAAAATCGCAAAAAAGTGAAAAAAACATTCGGTAAGTGGTACTTCCGGTTAAGGAATTTTGGCAGACAACATACTGTCGGATCCCATGGTGATACTTAAACAGATTGTCAAGTTTGACCTTCTACGTGAACAGCGAACAATCGAAAAATTGCAGAAAGTTCAAACATTCTGACATTCTATTTGTCAACAAAAGGTTTGCTGACACACACACAGAAAAAGAAGCCATTTCCTAAAAACCATTTCTTTGGACTCAGAGGACCTCAAAACATTCATTTCCAGTAAAACTTGTAACCAAACTTGGGCTACCAAGCGATAGCTACTAAGTTATCGCGGAATCTGTTACAAGGAAAAAGAAAAATTTGCCTTCCAGCAAGCTCAGAGTAAGCCGGGGGGGGGGGGATTCACATAAATTATTTAACATTTCGTAGTGCAAACACCTTACATAAATGAAGGGCAGGGAATAAACACAGACAGAACGATTATTTGCTATAACCTTTATTATAGTCCAAATGCAACTACAGAAATATTTGCTAGACTATAAATGATCTGTACCTTTGTCGCTTTGCGGAACTCTTTTGACGGTAAAGCAGCACTAATTCGTAAACTAATTGCAGAAATTTTCACAGAGAGGAGGAAATAATGTTTAACTTGAACCAAAGTTTCATACTATAAGTGAGACCTGAAAAATATCTTTCTGACGGGCTTCGATGACCACTACCAAAAAAAAACAACATCAAATTCATCCCGGGTTGGACACCAGAAACATCTATCTCCGAAGAAACCTAATAATAGGCAGTATGAACGAGACAAGGGTTTTTGTACCAAACTGCTGAACTGCTGATAAATTGGTAAGATAATGGCCGTAAAAAAAAACAAAAAAAACAAAACCTATATTTTGTCATTCTGCTAACTAGGGATTGAACTTGGTAATTTATTGCTTAGACCAAACTGAAAGTTCTTATTGTAAGAGGGGAATTTTGAGGGTGCTAAATTTAAATCCACAAAATATCTTTTTACTTTCACTTACTCCTTAATCTTACACTTACTCACTTACTAGTAAGTAAGAGGAAGTATTATTGCAAAAGTGTCAGATTTTCGTAACTCACCGGTTCTGTGGGGCCTTGAACACGAAATCTTTTTTTTTTTTTTTGAGAATGGTGTGTGTTAAAAGAATATCTCAAAAACAAAAAGTCGCAGGAAATTAAGACCTGGTGATCCGCTTAGTTAAATATCACCGCATCAGATCCAAAGATTTCGGGCAAAATCTCAAAAAGTCCGACTTTACAGAATTTTTTTTTTCGTGATTTTCTTTAAACTTCGTATCTATACTTTTATTTGAATTACTTTTTGGGGGTTTTGGGGGAACAGTAGCGTCATACTTTAGGTTAAAGTACCACTGCTGTATAATATTTTACACCTGCTTAATATAAATACACATTAGAGGGTTGATAGTAATCTAAATTTGTATAAAATCGATTAACGAAAGTTTATAGAAGAGGCTTTTGAATTTCTTGGAATTTTCTCAAAAATGGTCACAACGATTTTCTTTAAACTTGGGATGATTGTTGCATAGATAAGAAACGTTTCACTTTTGTTTGAAACATTTTTCTGAAAAAATTGAATTTTTAGGGGGGAGGTATTGGGGGTCTGTCAGTTAGTTTAAATATAAATTTACTCAAGCTTTCTTGGTTTTGATATAGAGTGCTCCACATAATGCCGCTCAGGTATAGAAGTAAAATTCCCACACCAACAAAACACTGCAATTTTAAAGGAAATTTCTTGATGAAATTGTATTAATTAGGGTAAAAGAAAGACGTGTGAGTGTTTCATGCCATTTTATACTATTGGTCATCAAAAGACGAATATAAGTATAAAAGCAAAAAATTTTTAATCAGTAAAGGCGGGAAAAAAAAGAAATTTTAAAGACTATGTGAAACGGGATTCGATACTTCTGAAGTTTTTTTTTATACTGCTTTTTAATTTATTTCCTTAATTTTCTATAACATTATAGTTTTATCATAATAAGAGAGAGAGTGACAGAAGTAGGGGGTGTTTAAATTTATATTATAACAGGTGAACTAGGTTGTACAATAGCAGTGATCGATTTCCAACGATAAGGAAATGAAAACCTGAAACTAGGTCAGTGTGTTAATAATATCAGTTCTTGAATATATAATGTAGTAGCTAGCTTGGAAATATAGCTGCCTAGTAATCTAGTAAAAGGCTTCAAAATCCCGCACCTCTTAGTAAACTACAGAATACGCTTGCGTATAAAGAGAGAGAGAGAGAGAAAGAGTAAGCATGAATCAAGAATGAGATAGAGATGCGGCAGAAGATTGCCAGGAAGTAATACGCTGGAGAATTGAGAAAAGTTTTAATCAAGTTATCAAGTAAGCAAAGGGTGTCACAATAAAAATAGCTGTTGGTTACTATTATAATTGCTTTCTTAAAGAAAGGAGAATTGCAATCGTGACAAATTGAGTTTACCACTGAAATACATATTTTGAGGTCAATTGAGTAGAAGAAAAACGTTTCTCGCGAATGGTGTGCGGTGTGTGTGCTGAACAAAATCGCCCAAAAAAGAAAAATCACAGCAAGCTGAAACTCAAAACACAATATTCGGTGTAAGTTCACCTCACCGCATTTTATATGTTCGTTTCGTGTCGATCAAAAACTACGTATCTACCAAAGGTACACGTTACTGAAAGTATTTTTCCACTTTTCTGTTGCGATTTTCTCGAAAACAGCCACAACTAGTTTCTTTAAACTTAGAATGCATGCTAACTGAAAAAAATAAGCCGATCACTTTTATTCAGATTTATATTTTTTTACTCCTGCACAATAAAGTGTTTGTTTTCTCTTACTCCTTGTAAAAACGAAGTATTGTGATCAAATGTTTTTAGCGATTGCTCTGTTGGTGGAGGTTATCTGAATAAACTATCTCAACAAACCTTAAAGGAAATCGTTGACAGAAGTTTTCGAGAAAACAGCGAAAAACTGGAAAAAAAAAAGTGAGTAAAGAAGTCGCGAACTTCCGGTTATGGATTTTGACCGAAACCTTGGCGTGTCAGATCCTTAGTATCTCTAAACGGAACGAATACAAAGTTTATGATTTCCGAGATTTTTGTTTTGTTTTTAAGACTCCGGGGACCTCTAAATATGTATTTCTTGTGAAAACTTAATTTTGAAAATTTTAAACTTACGTAATACATACTTTCTCTTACCCACACGCACTCTGTGCTGCGTTAATTTAATAAATAGTTACAGATGTTCTCCGGTCGCCCCCCAAACATGGAAAGTGGAAGAGGGAGAAAGAATGTGGAGACCAATTTTTATTTTATACAATACCTGTATGTGATACTTCATTATATTCATTTGTTGCGCGCATGCTCTCTTTTAAACCCTCCTCAAACTAAACTCATCGTTAGCTTCTACTATTCTCATTGCATACTTCTATTATAACGCCTTACTATTCAAAATACTAACGTTCACTTCGTTCCGTTTTGATTTATGAACTAAACGGAAAAGAAAAAGAAGCAAACAAAGGAATCAGAAGGTCTTTATGAAGTATGTAATAATAATAATAACAGTAATAAAAAGTAATAATAATACTAATCACAAGCTATTGATGTGTTATTTCAATAAAAAAAGCCTCTATCAAAAACTCAATTCTTATTCCCCCAGATGCCGCCTAAATTCTTGTTTCTTTTGTTTTGTCTTTTCAGTATATTAAAAAAAAACTCCAGAGAGCGTGACGAAACGAAGTGCAGGATTATATTATAAGGAGCATCACTATAACGCCCTTCAGCCCTGAAGGCAAAACTTAATTACTTTATTAATACTTACAAGTATCTGAAGATCATTTTTCATAAAATTATGTAATAGAAAATTATTATTTATATGTATGTACATTCTGCTCTGTAAAGCGTGAAAAATACTCATAACTTTCCACTAATGTTTTATGTATAAAACAGGAAATTTATTATTTACATAATTTATATATTAATTTACAAGAAATTAATAATAAAACAAAACTGAGTGTTTTACACCATATCTTTTTTTATATTAAGAGGTTATCTTTACAGAAAAGTATTAAATTAATTCAAGGACGACTAACGTCTATCCCTTCCCTTTTACAACTCCTTTAATATCAATTTTTCGAAAGAAAACGATTCAAATGAAAGCGGTAGATTTATATGCATGTAGTGCATTATACCAAGTTTAAAGAAAATCGTTTGGATGACTTTCGAGAAAGTCGTAAAAAAAACTTCACCAGGTCGTGGAATTTTTTATTTATTATTTTTTTTATTCCTTTATATTGGCTCCCCTGCTGGTATACTTAAACAAAATATCAAGTTTTAAGCCAACCGTGATTATTTCGCTTTTGAGTTAAAGCGTTCACAGATTAACACTCACAAACTCAAACACACATACGACACAGCAGAAAGAAAAGAACATTTATTCGACATTATTCAACTCTAACTAGCCCACCACCAACATCTAGTTGCAATATGTGAAAACAAGAACAAAACATCCTAGCGTAAAATCGGGTTTAGCTACCCAACACGGGGCGCCTTCTACATGTTTTATTTGTAACCTATATCCACATTTTTTTTTGTTACCCATATACGACCTCAACCGTACGGTTTTCTTAATACGTTATTTCAATTTTTAAATATTATTTTACAGTGAGTGGGGGCGGGGCGAATGGAACCAAGTTTTATCCCGCTTATTTTTGACACTCTGGTTATATATAAGTCATAAAAATTGAGTAACAAGAGTTAATTACTAGAAAAGCAGTAGTCTGATAGATCGATTTTATAATAATCAGACATCTCTAGCCACTAATTGGTTCCCAACCAGTCATACTACAGATCGAATGAATGATAGCTATACACTGTAACGCAGCCACGAATGCCATCTAGGGGAAGAAGCAGGCACCTCAAGTTGTTCTCCTCGTGGCCGCTGAGAAACGCTACCGAGGCGCTTCTGGACTGTTCTATACCGGTCCACCGCGGTCTGGAAGAGTCTAGACCTTCTCCAGAGGTATAAACAGGAGAAGAACAGTTCGAGTGAGTCAGTTTTGCATTTAGATTTAAATGGAGTATGCGCTTGTGAAAAAAGGATAAAAAGTGAACTGAGAGAACTTTTGTTGGTTTATACAGTGTATTTCAGTGTTTTATTTGTAATTTATTGTGTTGAACAATAAATTGGTGTTGTTAGAAGTTTAGTGTATTCTATCTAAACCGAACCCACTTAGCAACTAGTTGCAGTAGCTAGTATGAAATACATTACAATATGTTTACGTATAATAAAAGCTTCTATTACGCAAAAGATGCAGATAATAGGGGTCATATGCATGATTTGAAGAACGCATTTGTTCTTCTCTTATATACTATATACATGTACATACAGGCTTAAATATAAAATACAAAGGGTAAATAATAAGGTCATTTAAATCTAGCCACACACAACAGTTTAATTGAGAGAAGTGCATACCCTTTACAGTATGACGAATTAACTAAAAAATAAAAATAAAAATCTGGTGTGATACACTCACACAACTTTCTCTTACACCAGATTTCAAAATAAATTTTATAGTTAGTGCACCAAATTTAATGAAATTCGTCGGTGTTATTATGGAAGAAATAGCAAAAACTGAAAAAATTGTTGAGTAAAAGCGCGATTTACTAATTTTCTCGAAACTCGGAATTTTGGTCATCTATTTACTTCTAATTAATTCTGTTTGGGTGGTAGAATTGTATAATCAACTATGATAGCACTTTAGAGAAAAACACCTCCCTCAAAACCCTTAAATGACTTTACCAGAAGAAACTTTCATATAAAAGTTGTAGCTCTTTATAAGTGTAGTTCACATTTCTAGTTTAAAGAAAATTGTTGTGGTCGTTTTAGAGAAAATACCAGAAATCTGAAAAATACATTTCAGTAAAAATGCATTTCCGGTCATCCGATTTATTTCAAACTCGGAATTTCAACAAAAATATTTGATTCTAATTAATATTATTAAGATGACATAATTTTATAGTAAACTGAAATAGCACCTAACCCCTCTCACAAAAGTGCTCTTAAATGAATTTTTCCAGAGAAAATGTTTTAAATAACTTTAAAGTACTTTGTATGTGTATTTGTTATCAAAAGTTTAAAGAAAATCGTCAGGGAAAATCGCAAGAAAGTAAAAAAACCAGTAGGTAAAGTGGTACTTCCGGTTGAGGAATTTTGACCGCTGACCTACTGTCGGATCCCATGGTGATGCCTAAACGGATTATCTAGACTGAACTTTCAATGATTTTTAGTTTTTGAGCTATGCTGTTCACAAACACTAATAGTAATTTTTGCTGAACACACACACATACACACTAATTTCTATAAGCTGTATTTTCGTGTTCAGAGGACCTGAAAATTTGTGTTTCACATAAATTCATTTCTAAATCAGTCCTCTTAGTACTGTTCATTATAAATAATTGTGAGTTCTACTAATTTTGGGTCTTGTTAAAAAAGCAGACGCCACCTGTTTATTATTGGAATTCCACCATACAGTTGGCGGCACATATATGAATCTAGAAGACCCCTTGATGTTTCACATTGTACCTAGTTTCTTCGTTTTTCAAGGGCCCACAGTGCTTAGTGTACGCTCCAGTTACTAGATCTCGAAAGTTCTCCGAGTGATTTACACTCCGAGTGGATTACAATTCAGCGTTATTAATGTTAATGTGCCTTAATTGGTACGTTGATATTATCTAAATATCGAAAAGATAAAATTAAAAATTGTCCTATTACCCTGAGCAGCGGATCACTCGGCTCGTGAGTCGACGAAAGACGCAGCAAACTGGGCATCGTCATGTGAACTGCAGGACACATGAACATCGACACTTTGAACGCATACTGCGGCTCTAGAATTCTATCGAGAGGCCACGGTTCCAAGAAGAAGAGGCTAGAGAAGAAGAAGATGACTGGAGAAAAAGAAGAAGAAGAAGACTAAGGAGAAGAAGAAGATGGCTGGAGAAGAAGAAGACTGGAGGAGGAGAAGATGAAGAAGACTGGAGAGAAGAAGAAGTGAACACTAGAGAAGAAGAAGAAGACTGGAGGCGAAGAAGAAGACTGGAAGAGAAGAAGAAGTGACTGAAGAAGATTGGAGGAGAAGTAGAAGTGAACACTAGAGAAGAAGAAGAAGACTGGAGGAGAAGTAGAAGTGAACACTAGAGAAGAAGAAGAAGACTGGAGGAGAAGAAGAAGACTGGAGGAGAAGAAGAAGACTGGAGGAGGAGAAGAAGAAGAAGAAGACTGGAGGAGAAGTAGAAGTGAACACTAGAGAAGAAGAAGAAGAGTGGAGGAGAAGATAAAGACTGGAGGAGAAGAAGAAGACTGGAGGAGAAGAAGAAGTGTCTGGAGAAGATGAAGAAGACTGGTGGAGAAGAAGAAGGAGAAGACTGGAGGAGAAGAAGAAGACTGGAGAAGAAGAAGAAGACGAATGGAGAAGAAGAAGAACACTGGAGGAGGGGAAAAAGATGACTGGAGGAAAAGAAGAAGATGAAGAAGACTGGGGAAGGAGAAGAAGAGAAGACTAGAGAAGAAGAAGAAGACAGGAAGACCGGTGGATGGAGGAGAAGAATTCTGGAAGCTGGAGTATGGAGGAGGAGAAGAAGAAGATGAAGAAGACTGGAGGAGAAGAAGATAGCTGGAGAAGAAGAAGAAGAAGAAAAGGAAGAAGATGAAGAAGACCGAAGCAGAAGAAAAGACTAGAGAAGAAGAAGAAGAAGAAGACTAGAATACTGGAGAATGGAGGAGAAGAAGAAGACTGGAGGATGGAGGAAAAGAAGACTGGAAGCCAGGAGGATGGAGGAGAAGAAGAAGAAGATTGGAAGACTGGTGGATGGAGGAGAAGAAGAAGCCCACCCCTCCATCAAAAGCCCCCTTAAATGAATTTTCCTAGAGAAATGTTTTAAATAAAAGTTGTACATCTTTTTGTATGTGTAGTTTATATATAAAGTTCCAAGAAAATTGTCGGAGCCATTTTTGAGAAAATCGCGAAAAAGTGAAAAAATCAATTAGTAAAGTGCTACAGTAAACGCACTTCGGCCATCCGATTTTTCAAATTCGGAATTTCAACAACATATTTAATTTTAATTAACATTATTTAGATGCACAATTGTATAATAAACTGAAATAGCACTTTAGAGGAAACCGTAACCCCACCCCTCGCTCAAAAGTACCCTTAAAAAAATTTTCCCGGAAAAACGTTACAAATAAAAGTTGTAGCTCTTTGTATGTGTAGTTAACGTACCAAGTTTAAGAAAATTATTGGAGCCATTTTTGAGAAAATCGCAAAAAGTAACAAAAAAACAACAACTAGTAAAATGGACTTCCGGTTGAGGAATTTTGACAGATAACCTACTGCCGGATCCCATGGTGATACCTAAACGGAATATCAAGTTTGAACTTTATACGATTTTACGTTTTTGAGCTATGCTTTTCACATACATACACACACACACGCACACACAAACAGACCATTTTCTAAAATCCACTTTTTTGGACTCAGTGTACCTCAAAACGGATATTTCCGCTGAAAACTCGATATCGAAAATTTGACACGATTACAATACTTACTCTTACTAGGAGGAGTAAGAAAAAGTAAAAATTGATCATTAGTTTTGAGCAACACTATCAAGGCCCTTCTTAGAAAAAAAGGCTTCACTTTTTTTCTTTTCTTTTTTAAGCACGAGAGAAAGCTCATTGAAATTATTGTGTATATTGTACAAAGGATGATACTCCATCAATTCACAGCAGCGGCATGTACGTCAACTCTTCTAAACAATATAATATCGATGTCTATAGTGACAGAGAGAGTGTGAGAGGGAGCGATAAGGAAATAAAAAGAACTATCGAGGATCTCGTGTACATCGTTCTCAACGATTATGTAATCATTTCGGTTGCGCGTGCATGCCCCCCTTCCCCTTGACAGAAAAAATAAAACCATTTTATTTGACTAGTGGTGGGGCGATCTCCTAACATTGTTATTAAAGTAGACTTTACTTTTTTTTTTATTTTTTATTTGTTATATATAATTCTTATCAAAGAATTGTGATGCATTTAATCGAAGAATGAACAATAGAAATAGTGAGGAAGCCCTTTCTATTTCTATTTTAATAGCTCTTGAAGAATGACGACTTTTTACTTTTTATATTATTTAAATGGAGTATATACTGCATGTATACTTTCTTTTAATTGTCGAAAAAGATTTCTTAGGATTGATAAGAGGTATTATTACATAATTACTGTTTTATTACACCATTATGATCCTAATATTTAACAGCTGTTACTTAAAAAATAAATCACTCACACGACTTTCTCTTACAGCAGTTTATATAATATTTTATAAAAAAAATAAATAAATAAATGTCAGATTTTCATCAAATTTGGAAATGTTCACTCAATTGCCCTTAAATAAATACAAGCGGTGGGATGGGGTAAAATAGATTAGTTCCCATGGCAGGTAGAAACACAATGTTTTATATTTTAATTCAGGACAGAGCGCGAAACATAACACAAACTTAAAAAACATTTAAAATATAAAATGACTTAGATGACAACACCATGAAACATCCTAATATAAATTCTTGTGAGAAAATGTTTTAATTACTGAAGTGGCGTCATTACAATTTTCAAATAAAAATGATAGATACTACGTATAACGAAAATCGCTAGAGCCGTTTTTTGAGAAAAATCACGAAAAACTGAAAAAACAAAAAAATCAGTAAAATCGCATTTCCGGCTGATAGATTTTGCCCGAAATATTCGCGCAGATGCAGTGGTAATACCAAAAACGAAATACCAAGTTTGAGATCCCTGAGATTTTGCGTTTTCGAAATATTTGGCTATACATGCGCATGCGCGCACACACACATTCACAGACCATTTTTTCGTACTCAAGGGACCTCAAAACATGCATTTCCGGCGAAAACTCAATTTCTAAAATTTGATACGATCGCAATACTTCCTCTTACTAAGAATGAGAGAAAATAAAAAGTCTTTGGGTGACAATTACTCACTCTTTTTTGTTTCTTACCCTAAATAATACAAATTATTGAAAGAGCCAAAATTCTTTAAAATTGCAATGTTTTCAAACATCTGGTTGGGGTGGCCATAAAAAAAAAGGTGGTAGAGGTTAGACATAATAGTAACATTTAAAATATATAAAGTACATATTATATACTTTGAGTGGACATTGTGGACGCCCTCTATCTCAAGACAATGTGGCATCCGTTTAAATTTAAACACAACTGAGAGGTCGTCAAAACCTCTTTAATTTTTTTTTTTTTTTTGAAAAATGTTCAAACAAAAATTATACGTTTTTATCTTTGTGGTAAGCCCTTCAAACTTAAAGAAAATCGTTGTAGACGTTTTCGAGTAAACTCCAAAAGAACTCAAAAACCTATACTTTATAGTCGTACTTTCAGTTAACTGATTTTCTCTAAATTTGGAATTCCATCAACGGTTCTGATGTATATTATATAGGTGGTATAATTATACTGAAGGGCCACTTTAGTGGAAAGTATTACGTTACTGCTCCCTCAGAACGAATGGAAAAAAGTCTTTAGGCAATGCTCTGTATGTATGTGGTAACAAAATATTTGCACTAAACTCTTTTTTTTTTTAAATAGAAAGATAGGAAGGCCTAAAAATAGGTGGCTGGATGATGTAAAGATGATCTCAGAAAGTTGGGAATAAGAAGATGGAGGACAAAGTTACTGTGGGGAAAGATTACTTTGGAGGCCAAAGTACTACTAAAAAGCTCAAACTTAGCATTCCGTTTTGGTACTACAACCGGATCTGAACATGAAGATTTCGGACAAAATGCATCAACTTAAAGTGTGCAACTTTATTGAATGTTTTATTCAGTTTTTGCGATTTTTCTTGAAAATGAGTATTGACGACGATTTTCTATAAACTTGAAATCTTAACTGTACAGATAAAATCGTATCATCACTTCAACAAATTGGTTTTAGAAGATTTGGGGGGGCCTTTCGGTTATATTTAAATTTAAATTGATGCTTCATGGTCTTGATAACCCCCCACCACTTTTTCTTTTAATGACCGACCCATCTAAACATTGTAATCTGTACTAAAAGAAACTCGTGTGAGTGTTTCACAGCAGATTTTTTTTTTCTGTGGAAACCTGATTAATTTTTTCTCTCACCATTAAAACTGGACATACAAAACCCATGATGTTTGGTGCTTCATTAATGAGAGAAGAGAAAGTTAGACGCACTCTATTATCGATTAGTTAAGTTAAATTAGTAGCCATGATGAGGTATTATTCTTTTCCCTGAAGTGTTACACAGAAAATGATCGAGTATCTTTGATCGAGTATAAAATGAGACTTGATTTTTTTTTTTTAATTCTTTTATTTTTTTTACCTCTTCACACTTGTTAAGCCTAGAAAAGGAAGGGTGAGAGATTGGAAATAGTGATGTATAATCCTGGTAGTGTCCCCTCCCTCATAATGATATCCCATTTCCAATATTATAAAGAGGAGAGAGAGAGAGAGAGAGAGAGAGCCATCAAATAAAACGGCTCCTTATTATTAGCCGAAACCAATCACTATCACCTTACAAGGAACTGACCTATTTTACAAAGATAATCAGTATTCCATCGTGGGAAACACACAAAACGGCTACTCAAATAAAGAATACACCCTTAAGGGTTTTTTTTTTAAATAAGACATAACAATCTTAAGCATCAATGATCTGCCAGTTTTTCTTAAAAATCCAGATGACAATTTTAACAATATGTCTCAAATGTTTTAATTAATGAATTTTCTTTAAAAGTGGAATGTTTCTTAAATCCTTAGGGCTCTTTAATATTATTAAAAGGAGCAAGGATTGTCCTAGATGGACAATCTCACCCCAGTTCAGCTTGTGGTAGAAAGAGGAGATATCCTCAGAATATCTAGGGGAAGGTACTAGAAGGAAGGCATCTAGGAGTGGTTTTATCCCTATCTGCGCCGAACAAACCTTAGGGAGGAATGATTAAGAAATAGAGTTTTCACAGAAGCTTTTCTTCGTAGCTTCGTTGCACCAATAAAAAGTGAAAGGAGGAGAAAAAAAAGGAAAAATTATCAAAATTTTCTATTTACTTTGCTAATTTACTAATTTTGTAATAATAAAATTTTGAATTTTTTCATTCTTTTTTCATTTATTTTTTTTAATTTATCTTTTACATCAATCCAAATCAAGAGTTAGTGTAAGGAATTAACACTACAGTATATTATTTAGCTAGCGAATTGTATTTTATTAATGAAAAACTAGGTGTTCCATTTTTTTTTTTTTGCTGAATGTTATATTTAGGGATTATAGCGGAAAAAAATAGGTAAGCTATTAGATGCGTAAAAATACCATATTAAAATAAATTATAACCATTTGTCTCTTTATTAGGAGCCACGCGGTTACACCATAAGCAATCTACAAATCAGATCTGTTCAAATAGATCGTATTATTCCTCTTAATTGTGTATAATCTCTACACCAACAGCTGACATTCTATCCAGCCTTTATTAACAGCCGTCCTGTCACGCCCAAACTCTTGCCTTCAACTTAAGGGAAGAAAGGGGATACCATGCAGCATTATAACAGGCAGGAGACTCAAGAATTCCCCCCAAAAAGCTCCTAAAGAACATTCTACAAATAGTATTCTTCGGGAAAATTCTAATGAAAAGCCATCGCAATCTATTTATCACAATCGCCTTTTTTACTTGGTCGCTCAGTAGCTCGTATCCTAAATTCTCACTAGATTTCCGCAGTGTCTAATTAATAATTTGTTAAACAGAGTAATTTAATCTTTCCCATTTACAAATGGAAAACTTCTTTTTGTTAAAAGCTCGAAATGTTCGTAAATTATGAAATATATCGGTAACAATGAAATAAATATTAACACTTTATAAATATCGCTTATAAAGAAAATAAAATAAAAATAAATAGCCGATCAAGCCATTAAGGCAACTGTTCAATAAAACACTTGAACAAAAGTATAGAAAAGAAAGATAAATGTAGTTAAGCTTATTCTACCAAAGAAGTTTACAAGAGTAACTAAAGTAATAAAAAAGAAAACTTCTTTGGAATAGAAAATAAAGAAATAATAAAGATCGAATTTGTGTCAGTAAGTACGACAAAAACACATTTATCCAATAATAAACTCTAATAGTTTTAAATCGATTGACATCGACATGTTAAGAGTGGAGATTAGTAGTACCAGCTTTGTACTGCCTGGCACGAAAAAATATCTTTTTTGGAGGAAGCAGAGTGATGGCGGGAAAACTGTAAATAATAAACGTTATTATTTATCAAAAAAGGTAAATGATGTTACGTCATTTAATGGGTACTCCGTTAGTTCTGACCGGAAACACGCTAAGATTGTTGCATGCACGCTAATATACACGAGATATACTAATAATTTTTTCAGAAAAAAGGAAAAGAATGCATTTCAAGCGTTTTATATTGTAACAAAAAAAAAAAAAAAAAAATCTGATTTAAAACACTCACACGATTTTCTCTTACTACAGTTTACACAGATTGACAAATTTTCTTCAAACTGATATTTTTACTAAATGCTTGTCTTCACCATACACGCGCCCTCCCAAAGTTCTTCAAATGAACTTTCTCTGAAAAAAGTTCCCAACTAAAGTGACAGGTCTCTGCTAGCGTACTGGTTAGTGGAGGACCCGGGTTCGAGTCCACTGGAGATATTTTCTTCCTAGGAGCCTCTACATATCGCTGCCCGGTGATGGACAGTGTTGTTATAACGAAAGAACACTGTCCGGTTGCCGGCAGTGCACTGAGAAGACGCCTTAAATTAAAAAAAAGGTCTCTGTATTCACGATTTGTGTACATAACAATTTAATGAAATCCGTCAAAAAACGTAGAAAACTGAAATACCTTTAGTAAAAACGCACTCCGGTCAACCGATTTTCTTCAAATGCAAAATTCTGAAAACATATTTAATTCTAATTAATATAATGCCGCTCTCTAGAAACCACCTTAAATAAATTTTCCCACAGAAATGTTTCAAACAAAAATGTAGCTTATTGTATGTGTGGTTTTATTCTTTTAATTTTTTTTTTTTTTTTTTGAGGGGATATGCATTACAGCCAGTGCCTTCTCTAGCTACAGACAACATTGTCCTTCATCTGACAATGAGCTGTAGAGGCTACTAGGAAGACAAATCTAAGGCATCATGCTGGATTCGAACCCGGGACCTCCAGCCACTATCCCTGAGCCAATCTCTTCCCTTGCATTTGTAGTAAATATGCCAAGTTAAAAAAAAAAAAAAATCGTTGGATCCGTTGTCGCAAACATCGCAAAAACTGAAACATCCATTGAGTAAAATGGTACTTCCGGTTGAGGAATTTTGACAGTAAGAGTTCCTGTCGGTAATACCCACACGGAATGTCAATTTTGAATTTTCTGCGATGTTTCGTTTTTGAGCTGTGCAGTTCACAGACACATTCACAGACCATTTTTAAACACTACTTTGTTTGACTCAGGAGATCTCAAAACTTTTATTTCCTGTGAATACTCGAAATAGAAAATTTGACAGGATTACAATACAATTGAAACTGATCTAACAAGAGAATCTAACAGCAGTAAAGGGAACTACTGTAATCGAATCAAATTTTCGATATCGAGTTTTCACCAGATATATTACACGTTTGAGGCCTCCTGAGTCAGAAAAAGTGGTTTTTAGAAATTGGTATATATATATTGGAAAATCATGGAAATTTCAAACTTGATATTTAGTTTAAATGCTAGCATCGGACCTTGACAAAGGTTTTGATAAAAAACGTAACACTTTACTGAATGGATTTATTAAATTTTTTGTAATTTTCTCGAAAATGGATTAAAGGATTTTTTTTAAACTCGGAAAATTCATTTAAAGGGACTTTTGAAGGAGGAGTGGGGTTATGCTTTCCTTTAAAGAGGTATTTTAATTTATTATTCGATTCTATCATCCGTATAATATTACCTAAATATGTTCAAAAATTCCGAGTCCTATTTTACCGGAAGTGCTATTTTACTGAACAGTTATTTCAGTTTTCTATGATTTTCTCCATAAAAATACCGACGGTTTCATTAAACAACATCCAGAAGGAATTGCCAGTGTGAAGAAAACTGCCATTTCTGTAAAAGTCTTGTGAGTGTTTCACACCAGATTTTTAATATATATATCAAAACTTATGACAATTTGAATGCATTGCAATTAAATGAAATTAAATTTACTTTCTCTATAACACTCATAATAATAGGTTTTAAATCATTTCATACATCATGTAGGAAGGAATCTGTTATGAAAAAATATGAACCAATAATAATTATAAAAGTAACACAAGATTTAAAAGAAAAAAGAAAGGACTAAAGAAAGATAGAGAATACGCTTCCCACACAGTTCTGACGTGAAAAATATGAACTAGGATGAAAAGAGATCGAAAATAAGAAAAAGAAAACAAAAAATAGAATTCATAAAAGTAATTATGGTTTAGTATAAGATGCTAGGTAACTAGGTAACCACAAACTTACTACATACTACATTAACAAATTACCAAAACAAAAAATTTTTTCCCCTATCTTCTGACAAAAGATAATTCATAATATTTCAGTATTACGAGTAATTTATTAGAGGTTACCATAGTGTAACAAGTGAATGCGGTGCGGTACTTATTAAGTTATATTAATGGCATAACTAAGAAAAGGAGATTTGTGATTAATTACCATGTGTTGTGTGGAGGTGGTTAGAAGAAATAATGTCTACGTATCAGTGTATTACTCTTCAAGTCTTCCTTTTTAGAATGGAATTTTATGTTTTATGGGCTTTGGATATAGAAATAGAAAATGATTGAAATGCAGTGAACTAGGAAAGCCATTTGTATGGCAACAATGCACCTGGAATTCGCATTTCTATGTCATGTTCAATATTGTTAAATTTTAATTAATGTGTTTGCTAACCGTCGCAGTGAACATCAACTGATCAACAGTTGGATATAAAAGCCGTGTGAAAAATAAATCTGGTATGAAACACGAAAACGACTTTTTTCTTTAAATTTTGTAATACTTTTCCTGAGCTCAAACTTATAAATATAACATGCTGCTAGATACCCTTGGTTCATGTACTTTCAATGAGAATGTAGTCAGCGTTAATAGCATTGAAGGAACTCAATTAACATTTCAAATCACACGCCACAAATTCCGCAGCAATCCATGTAAAACCAGTTTTCCCGGAGGAAATCTTTTAATAAAAGTTACAGAACTTTATCTATGCAGTCAGCATTCAAAGTTTAAAGAAAATCGTTTTAGCCGTTTTCGGGAAAATTCTAAAAAAGATTCGAAAAAATTCTAACATATCTGTGCAGTTAGCAGTAAGTTTAAAGAAAACCATTTGTAGTCAATTTAGAAATAATTTCAAAAAAAACAACTCAAAAAACTATTGTGTAAGGTGGCACTTCCGGTTAACCGATTTCCTTCAAATTTAGAATTCTATAAATGTTTCTAACGTATATTAATATTAAATAATGAATAAAACCATACATTGTAAAGTGGTACTTTAGAGTTTATAGGTTAAGCATAACCCTACCGTTCCCTCAGAAATCCACATAAAATGTACAAAGTGTTGTGTACATGAGTATCATATATATTATATATATATCTCGACCTTCTCTCCATAATGTACGATATATAGTGTACATTATGTATATTTGAATAGAAAGTATGTATGTACCTTTCTCATTGTATTTATATTTTATTATGATTATAAATATTATATAATAAGTAATTTATTATTTAAAAAATAAATAAAATAAATATAGTTAAAACAACAGGTCAATAGGAAATACTTAAGATCGCCATTTTCTTTATATTCCGGAAAGAGAGAGAGCGAGTAAGAGAGAGAGAGAGAGTGAGAGAGAGAAGAAAGACATTCACTTCTAACAATACATAAATTTTATTTTAAAATAGAGAAATTTTTTTGATTAATCTAGTGGTAATTATAAAATATTTTTACAAAAATTATAATGTTTCAAACAAAAAAGTGATGACGTTTCTATCTTTGCAGCAAGCATGCCAACTTTAAAGGAAATCGTTATAGTCGTTTTCGACAAAATTCCAAAAATACTCAAAAAACCGATACTGTAAAATCGCACTTCCGCTTCACTAATTTTCTTCAAATCTGGAAGTCTATAAAGGTTTTTAATGTATATTAATATTATATAGAGGTAAAAATCATATATTATACTGAATAGGTACTTTAGAGGAAACCATAACGCTACTGTTCCCCCAGAAACACCAAAAAAATCAATTTTTCCGGGAAAATGTTTCAAATAAAGTGACTGGTGTTTACGTGTGTGTAGTTAGTACACGCTGCTGAAAAAAAAGGTTGGAGCCGTTATCGAGAAAATCAAAAATCACGAAAAACTAAATAAAAAAAAAACACATTCAGGAAAGTCACAACTTCCGGTAGATGGATTGCCCGAAATCTCTAGGGTCTAAATGGAATGCCGAGTCTATACATACTTTGTTACACTAACTTAAAAGTTACACCAGCTACAAATTTTGTTTGCAACATTTCTCTGAGAAAAATTCATTTAAAGCGGCTTTTGGGGGAGGCAGTGGGATTGTTTCCCTCTAAACTGCCAATTTAGTTTATTATACGATTCCTTAATCTAAATAAATATTAATTAGAATTAAATATGATGCCAAAATTCTGAGTTTGAAAAAACTCGGTAGACCTGAAGAGCGAACCTATTCATTGAACAGTTTTTTTGTTGTTAAGTTTTCTGCAATTTTCTCCATAAAAACACCAATGGATTTCATTTTTAACATTTTTTATACTAATAAAAAATACACAGACCTATCACTTTTATGTGTAACTTTTTTCGGAGAAAGTTCGGTTTATGGAGTTTTGGGTGAGGCTTTTCCTCAAACAAAGTGGATTTATTAAGTTTAGATTTTCCCATTGATATAACATTGAAGATAATTAAATATCTAGAAATTAGTATATGTTCAAACAATGAAAACCACTAAAAGTCGCATTTCTGGTTGACGAAATCACTTTGTGTCGATGCGTAGATGTTACCTAAACGAATACAAGTTTGTGCATCCGGATGATTTTACATCATTGAGATATTTGGCATGATTGCAATTATATATATATAAATTTCGTCAATGATAGATATTCTCTATCCTTCGGAGAAGATAAGAAAAAAAAAACGCGACTAAAATAAATAAAAACGATGAAAGCAAACAGGAAACTGGAGATAAACACTAAAAAAAGAAGGAACAAAGAATGAAAGCAATAAATGGAGAGGTAACTGTTTGTATTAAAAACAAAACTATCATGATACAATGGAAGTAGTACGTAATAAACAATGTGCTCGATTGTTTACACGCGCAAGGACTTTTGATAAAACAAAGGTTATAAGAATACTTCCGGTCAGCTGGTTTTTTTTTAGTTTCAATAGAAAAAAAAAGTCATTAAAGAATCGGTAGTCGTAAACATAAAGTTTCTATTAAACAAAAAGAGATGTGTTCTATTTACTGTTAAGAGGAAATATTACGTTGATAATTAAATTTCAGAGATAAAAAGAAAAAAGATTATATATTTTTTTCGCAACGATCTGAATGTGAATTAAAAACATGCGCGTCTTTCCTAATTTTTTTTTTTTTTTACTTTCCGAGATTATAGCACAGGCAACCTAATAAACTACATACACATGCATCACTTTTATATGAAACATTTTTTTCCAGGTTGTATTGATTCATGAGGGGGGTGATCTGTGGGCTGTGGAGGGGAACTGCAAAGTTTAGGCTTTCCTCTAAGATTTCCATATTTTAAGAAAATATTAATCGCAATTATATCTTTTCTTTTTACTTTATAGGCTACTGAGTTTTATTTCTCATAGGTTACTGAGTTTTTATTTTCTCAAGGAGACACTCCCAACGATATTCTTTATATTTGGTACGCTAACTGCGCAGATATTAAAATATCAAGTTTATTTTAAGCATTTCTCCGGAAAAAAAAGAAAAAACTGTTTACTTCTGAAGCAAGCGAGAAAGTGTATTAAAATGGCCTGGGGGAAGGGCATTTTAATGAGAAAAGTTTTAGCAATTATTCACTCATTTCTACTGGAAACTCTCATCAATAACTGTAAAACTTTGGGAAATGTTAATTAACCGAAAAGAAAACGAATCTAAGTGATAGTGAGCTGAGTGTGGTGTATTGTTGGTGATGTCAGTCTGCGATACTCTCAACAAAATCCTTGAAGATATGCTAAACCTATAGTCCAAACTCGCTCTTTCATAATTAATCAAATCCAGAATAAAACATATTTGGTGTAAAACACTGACACGTTTTTCTCTTACTCCTCTTAAATGCAGTTATATACAAAACTGTTAAATTGTGATAGTGGTGGCGGTGGGGTGGGGTGTCAAGTGCCAACCTACCAACATAGACAGATAATGATTGCATTGAGAGCGCCAATAATAATGAACGAACACAATTGAATTTTAACGTCTCAAATTCCTCAGAACCACCTAAAAACTGTTTTTTCAGAAAACTATTACAAATAAAAGTGATTGGTTTATATCTATGCAGCAAGTATTCCAAGTTTAAAGAAAATCTTAATAACTGTTTTCGAGAAAATGCCAAAAAAAGTCAAAAACCTATTCTGTATAATCGTTTTCCGGTATTATTAATATTATAATAGGTGGTAAAACCATATATTACACTGAAGTGATACTTTACAGAAAAGAATAATAACGTCCCAGAAATACACCAAAAATAAATTTTCGCAGGAAAATGTGCCAAATAAAAATGGTAAGTATTTATGTGTGTATAGTTAATACATGAAGTTTGTAGAAAATCGTTGGATCCGTTTTGGAGGAAATCACGAAAAACTGAAAAAAAAAAATTCTGTAAAGTCGCACTTCCGGTTGATGGATATTGTCCGGAATCTTCGTGTTTCATGCTGTGGTGGTGCATCAACGGAATACCAACTTTGAGCTTCCTGCGTTTTTGGGTTTTGCGATATTCTGTTAACAATCACACACACAACATACAGACCATTCACTAAAAATATTTCATTCATATACAGAGGAACTTCAATTCAATTATATTGTCGGTATTTATTGAATAATAAAAATTAGACAAGATCGCAATACTTCCACTTTCAACAATAAAAGATAGTAATAGATATGTTAAAGTGAAAAAACAATAACTTATCTTTGTACTTATACAAATTAATTATTTAAATAAGTTTCAATAACAAAACAAAGCTCTTAATAAACTTTAAATTGATTGCTTCTAATCCCAAAATTAATCCAAAGACAAACACACCAAAATTAATAATATAATTAATATAAGAAATTAAAAAAACAATTTTTTTTTAAATGAAAGTTATTTCGAAAATACATTAATTTTATAGAAACAATGTTACGATGAAATATTTCCCAAAGAATATAATTAATAAACTCCATAATTTACATAATAAAATCAAGAAATTATTATATGCATCATAAAACAGATTGTTTTCATTAGAAAGTAACCAAAATAAATATTTTATGTCTACTTTTCATTCAATATTATACTGAGAGGGGGGAGGGCGGCAAAAAATAAAATAAA
Source organism: Triatoma infestans (assembly GCA_011037195.1). Classification (NCBI taxonomy): domain Eukaryota; kingdom Metazoa; phylum Arthropoda; class Insecta; order Hemiptera; family Reduviidae; genus Triatoma; species Triatoma infestans. The sequence goes on from JAAEAF010000220.1 coordinate 84,120, forward strand.
TATCTGCTAGTGAAACACGACTGTCTCTTGCTGCAGCAGTTAATACAATTATTGTTCAAGATATTTTAATAAATTGTCTAATTCGGTAGTAAGGAACATAAAGTTGTTTCTTACAAATAACAAGTAGTAGGGGGAAAGGAATAGCTAATGTTTAGCATGCTGGACTTCCACGCGTAGAACCCGGGTTCGAGTCCAGCTGTGCTACCCTTAGATTTTTTCTTCCTAGGAGCTTCTACAGCTCACTCTCCAGTGATGTAACGATGTCTGTAACGAGAAGACACTATCCGGAGGCCGGTAGTGCTCTGAGAAGGCTCCGGGCGCCAATAATCATACATGTTGACGAGCCATAAATTAAAAAAAAAAAAATAAGCAGTAGGTTCGCGAATGTGATTTCAACAATCAGCACCTCAAACAATTGTTTAAAAAAAATCTGCTGTGAAATCCTCATACAACTTTCTCTTTCTGCAGTTTACAGACTTGTAATTGACAAATATTGTAGTTAGTATACCAAACTTAATGAAAGTCGTCGGTGTCATTAATGGAGAAAATAGCGAAAACTGAAAAAACTGTTCAGCAGAAACGCACTACCAGTTTTCTAATTTTCTTGAAACTTGGAAGTTTAGCAATATAGTTGGGGGGAGAATCGAGTGCCGTGGTCATTAGCGCCACCATAATTGTGTTCCTTCACGATCTGTGGCCACTCGATACGGGATGGAAATACTAATCTAAGTGGCTTCCAAAACCAACACCTTGTTAGCAAGGTGCTCTAGATTGTCGAATGCCTTTCCCCATATCCCCTCTTATATCATCATCTAGTCGACAAGCGAGAGTGTGGAATATTGTTTGTGCCATTCCTTAGTCTACTATAACTAGATTTGTAGATTTGAGTATAACTAAAGCACTTTTTTAACTATGAATTGCAATATATACATATTAACTACATAAGTAATAAGTTTGTTATGTAAACAATTTTTAAGGCTATTTATAACACAAACTACCCGTAGGGGATCTGGGGTCCCTGCGGGTTTTCCAAGCCTAACAACACTACAATATACATTCATACTGACACCCTTGACATTACACACTACACATAGGACCAGCAGCGGTAGTTGATGTGTGCAATTAGTTGGGTATAGCGCACCCACAGGTAAACTTGAGCTCCCCGCCATACACAGTCACTCACACCTGAATGCTCGACACATTACAGACGACCACAACCACACTGCACGAACAAGGACACGCACTCGTTGAGAGCTCGGAGTATAAATACCTCTCCCTCTGCTTGCCAGCTGGGGTGGACAAGAGGATCCTGGGTATTGAGGGAGACGATGACCGTTCGGGCATCTGATCCCTCTGGCCTTGGCTTCACCCGAGAGCCCTATCTGGGGGATAGCCCGACTCCAGGAAGGCTAGGGAATTCCGCCTCAGGTGGGTTCCTAGAGTTAGGAGGGGTGCCGCGGGGAACGGGTCGATACTTTGGTGTCGGAACGCTGTCTTCCGTGGCACCTGCCTATGTCGAGGTGCGATGGTCCACCCGGACAGTAACCGGGTGCATTTGATCGTCCGAGGAGGCGGGACCACGTACCTTGATGAATTCTTTATGATTAGTATGGAAAATCATAAAAACTATTCTGGGCCTAGCCCATAAACTCACTAGTTCGTTAACCCAAATCCGTTTCCTATTACAATTCCTTTCCCCAAACCAATTCAAACCTTATCAGCTCCCATCCTTCCAACTCCGATCCAACTAACCCCCAATCGATAGATCCAATGGAAGAACTACCTGGCATGGACAAGGATAATACTTTAGGAAAATCGTCTGCGGTGCAGTTTACACTGTAACCATATAGCCTCTCTTCCCCGCCAAGGAAGAAAGCCAGGGGCGGCAACAGGAAGGAAAACGAGTCTATTTTTAAATTTATTAATTTAGAAGAGGACAAGTGGGGTAAAGAGGCTCTGGCCATTCAAGGAGTGGTGGAGGTGAGGAGGATTAAGCGGCGGCAGGAAGGATCCTTAGTGGAAACTGCCTCGCTTGTTCTCACCTTCAATCGTCCAAGGGTGCCACAGATGGTAGAAGCCGCTTTCTACAAATTGAAAGTATGCCCGTATATACCTTCACCTATGAGGTGCTTTAATTATCAAAGGTTTGGGCACACTTCCATGAAGTGCAAGGCTCCAGAAGCGGTGTCGGTGTGTGGTAAGCCCAAACATGAGGGCGACTGCTCACCACCAATAACTTGTATAACTGTGGCGGAGAACATAATGCCAGATCCTCGGAGTGTCCAATTTTATCTAAGGAGAAAGAAATACAAAAAGTAAAAACTCTTCAATAATTGCCTTATCATGAGACAAAGGCAATTGTCGAAAGCAAATCTTATGTTAAAGAAGCTTCATACGCAGAAAAAATTAGGACACCCCTGCCAGTGGCACACTCTCTTCCAGGCCCTACAAGTAATCAGAAGCAATCCATAAACGGCCCTTCCCCGGCCTTAAGGGGAGCTACTGTAAAGGTGGGAGAGATCCCACCACCCAAACAAAATGCCCCTCAAGGGGCACCGCACCAGTAGCGTAAGGCTACCTATGATCACTCCCACTGTTAGTGGGAGTGATACAAAGGTGGGACTAATTCCACCAAAACAAGCAAACGTTTCCGAAGGGGATGGAAGGTGGTTACTCCACCAAAACGCTCCCCTAGAAGAAAAGAAGTATTGGATTGATGCTACCATCCCCAAACACAGTAAGTGTGAGAGGGAGAGGCATCAAATCTATCAGGGGACAAACGTCCTCGGGCCGTAATGCCCGCTCTCCGAAGCAGCAATGGCAGCTGCTGGGGACAGACATTGAGGCCTCTGAATCGGAGGATGGAAGCACTTCAGACCATCCTCCTAGAAGAAAGAAAAGAGGCTGGCCAAAAGGAAAGCCTAGGAAGGAGTGTGCCACTGACTGAATAGGTATTAATAATAATTATATCGGTATCCATGTATCTAAGGCATTATATGTATATTTGTATTAACACCATATGCAAAATCCTGCCATGTGTGGTCGCTTCAAACTGTTTAAATGTGCGAGTCCATTATTCAATGGAACATGCGGGGCTGCACTAGTAATGTGGAAGGGTTACGCCGAATGGGGGCGGAACACCGTCCATTTGGGTTGTGCCTCCAGGAAACAAAAATTCGCCCGGGGCAAATCATTCGAATCCCTGGGTATGTCATATACAGTAAAGAGGTACAACCTGTCCCGGTTGGGAGGGCGGTGGTGTGGCCGTCTTGTACGGAATAACATCCCCAGTAGACGGCTACCCCTCCGAACTAACTTAAACCGTTGCCGTGCGCCTGGTTATACCACTGCAGTCACAATAGCTAGTATCTACCTGCCAGATATATTCTGGCGGACAACTGATCTGGAGAATCTGCTTTCGCAGCTCCCTGCCCCGGTGTTGTTGATGTGTGGCTTTAACTGTCACAACACCTGGTGGGGGTCAGCTAGATCGGATGCTCGAGGCAGAGCTCTTGAGGAGATTATAGATAATACTAACCTGATGCTTCAGTGCAATTGACCTGAGTGTTGCAACACTCACCATTGCTGCTCATTTGGAATGGACCACACTAGATGAAATGTATCGTAGTGACCACTTTCCTATCTAGTATCGAGCTCCATCTCTAGGTCAGATTATGTTATACCCTGGAGATACGACATCAAAAAAGCAAAGTGGACTGCTTACGCCGCCAGAGTGATGACACCACCTCTAACAGGGGATGTCACTCTCGACACCAGCAGGTTTACAGAGGCGTTGGTACATGCTGCCGGTGATACTATACCGAGGGTTGGCGGGAGAATCGCAAGATTTCCCGTCCCCTGGTGGACCCCGGCGCCAGCGCAGCAAAAAAGCAGGCCCTAAATAGATTTAAACAGTATCCGACGGTGGAAAATTTAATAAACTTTAATAGACCAAGGAGCCAGTGATAAACGTTTAATCAGAGAAGGTAAAAAAGAAACCCCCACCTCCTACGTATCAAAGATTACCACATCAACGACTTTAAAGGAGGTGTGGGATGAGATAAGTGCACTCTCTGGAAGTCGCAGAACCCCGTCGTTACCGATACTAAAAATTAATGATGTCGTCGCCACCGAATCGGTTGATGTGGCTGGGGCCTTGGTTCTGGACACTTCTCTCAATTGTCTAGCTCACAGGGTTACTCAGCGGAATTTCTCCGACGAGGAGCAGCAGCCAATCGACCTTGAAACTGCCATCAATGATAATGCGCCGCTAACCATACAAGAGTTAGAAAATGCTTTAATGAAATACAAAGATAGGCTCCAGGTCTGGATGGGATCCCGTATGCTATGATAAGAAACTTGAATGCAGCTGAGAAGGAAAGTCTCCGGTTGTACAATAGCATATGGGAGACCGGCCAGTACTACCCTGATGGTTGGCGGGAAGCAGTCATTATACCGATCACTAAAGAAGGAAAAGACCCCAGTGATCCCTCTAGTTATAGATCTATTTCGTTGACTACCTGTTTGAGTAAGGTCATCGAATCTATAATTAATTATAGACTAGTACATGACTAGAAACAAGAGGGATTTACAGCCAGCATCAAGCGGGATTCCGTTCCACGTTGGATCAAATGAGCCATCTTGAGGCCTACGTGCAAAACGCATTTTTGCGTAAAGTTAGGCCGTGTTCTTTGACCTTGAGAAGGCTTATGATACAACTTGGGTATGCGATCCTGCGGAAGTGTCACGAGTGGGGATTGAGAGGGAAACTGCCAAGGTTCCTCCGTGGCTTCTTGGAGTCACGAAGGATCCGAGTGCGTCTGGGGTAGGTCCTTTCGGACCAATATGTTTTAGAAAACGGAATACCACAGGGGTCGGTTCTAAGCGTAACATTATTCGCGATGGCAGTAAATAGTCTAGCCGAAGTTGTAGGAGAGCCTATTCAAGTATCTTTATATGTTGACGGCCTCGCCATTAATCTCTCAGGAAGTGATCTTGGTGAGGTCCAAGAAACCCTACAACAGGCAGTTGACAGAGTGCCTGAAGAGGCTTCCAGGAACGGGTTCAAATTCTCTACAACTAAGCCTGTGTGCCTTTATTTTTTTTTTGATTGAGAGATGAGCATGGTGATCCCAATGTTGCTCTTGCATGGCTCTTGGTATAAAACAAGTATCCGTTTCCTGGGTCTCATATTCGAGACTAAGTTAAAGGAACATATAAATTATACCTATAAAAAAGCAAGGAGAACCCTCGTCATTTTGAAATTTCTTGGCACTTGGCAGCTATAAATGGGGAACGGAGCGGGAATTCTTGAAGCGCATCTTCCTTGCACTCACCCGTTCCAAAGCTCTTCTAGTCATCTGATGTTCTTCAAACTCAGAATTTCAACAACATATTCAATTCTAATCAATATTATTTAGATGATGGAATCGTGTAATAAGCTAAAATAGCACTTTAGAGGGAAACAAAACCCCATTAACTTCTTTAAACTTGGAAATGCTATTTGTTCAGATATAATCGTAGCCATCATTTTTGTAAACGTAACATATTTCCGGAATAAACTGATTTTAGAGGGATTTCGAGGAAACATTAAACTTCAAATGTTATTTAGGTTTCTTCAATATTATTGGCGTTATGTTCTGGAATAAATCTACAGTCACTTGACTACTACTAACTACTAATTCTAATGCTTGTCATGTATAGATAGAGAGGAACATTTATGTTAAGAGTAAATAAGTAAAATTTCAAGTTTGAATAAATTTTTTGACAATTTTAAAATAACTAACAAATTTTATTGCTCCATTAGCTTTCAAGATGCCTCTGAAGAGGCTCAGTGCAATATGGGCGAAACGTCGGTTTCTGTATTAACAGCTCTAAGAGAAAGTCATTTGAGTGTCTCATACCATAGATTTTTTTTTCTTATGCAGGGGAGCTCTACACAGCAATAATGATTAATTTTTGTAAAAATAACTAAAATAATTGATGTTTCATTGAAAATATTTCTGTAATATTATTTCTATACTAGTGCAGCTGTTTTTACTACGTTTTTTAAACAGCTGTTTACTTATTACAAATCAGCTGATATTTAATGAGCACATAATCCTTTGTAAAGAAGAGTTTATAGCTTTTTTTTTTTTTTAAACTAATAATAAATTGTATACTAGAGAATGGGAAAGAGAGCAAAAGTGATTTTCCTTTTCCTTTTGTTTGTTAACTAATAATTAAATTTCATTTAACGCAAAAAAAAGTAATAAAGAAATAAAATTTATAGAAAAAAAAAAGTTGACACGGAAATGAAAGTAAACTATCATTTATAAATAAATATTAATAATAACAACACAAGAAAAAAAAGTAAGAAAGAGGAAGTTCCGGCTTTTAACTTTCCAATTTTTGCTATTTCCATTTGGACACATTGCTGCTTTTGGTTTATTATTACAATAGTTTCTTTATTATATTAATTGGTTTACAGCCGTTTTTATGGTCACTTTTCTCTCTTCTTCTTTAATTTAATTTTATAATAGCCAAAGCTTTATAGCATTATTTTAACAAATATGGATGCTAGTGAGTTTTCAACTTTTACGTAATTGGACTCCACCTTTTGATTGGTTAGAGAAATGTTGATACTTTACACAGCATTCCAGACCAAACATTTCGGGGTAAGACTCAAAAAGATTTGAACAGTCAGATTAAAATAGCTCTTTAAGCTTTAGGAAGGCAATAACAGAAGAACAGTAAATCCTGGGACTATTTCATAAGACCATAAAACACAAGTATTTAAACGAGAAAACAGCTGACGATGTTGTGAGACTATTAGAGGAAACTGAACTTTCTTTCATTAATGAAGTCATTGCGTCATTGCGAAAGAAGTCCTAATTAAAATACTCTTTAGTTAACACTTCAATGCTGTTATCGTATGATGTGGAATCAAAAGAGAACATTGTACCCTAAACAACTTGTCACTGTGCAGGATGTTGGAATGTGGCGGGCTTAACGTACTCACAGACGAATTCCTAGCACAATAACTATCATATAGACTTATGTATTCGTTTCATTTCTTATTTCACTTATTAATTACTTTCTCTTATTGCTGTTAAAAGCGCTTAATCCATTTGTGTCAGATTTTTGAAATATAGTTATTACAGGAAATACGTTTTTTGAGATACGAAAAATAAATTGTTGCGAAAAAAATCGGAAAAAGTTCATGTTTATCTTTCTGTTTGCTTATCATCATAGGAAAATACGCAGATTTTTTTATCAAACATTATTTAATCCATTTTTCATAACTTTTCCAAAGAGAAAAGAGTTAGAGAGTCTCAAGTTCCTAGTAAGAGGAATATTGCGATCAAGTCAAATTTTCGAAATTGAGTTTCCACCGGAAATACCTACTTGTTTGGAGATCTTCTATGTTGAAAAAAATATTTTTCTAAGGGATGGTCTGTATTTGTATTTGTGTGTGAAAAAATATCACACGAAGAAAAAATCACAAGAAGCTCAAACTTAATATATTCCGCCCAGTTGCTACCACTGTATCAGGGGCACGGAGGTTTCGCCCAAGGTCCATCAACCGGAAGTGAGACTTTCTGATTTTTTTTTTTTAATTTGATGTTATTTTCTTGAAAACGACTCCAACGGCTTTCTTTAAACTCCGTATACTTTGTTGTTGTTGTTGTTGTGTCCGCAGTGCTGGAAAACATCACAGATATTTACCATGATAGCCTGCTTCATTCTGTTGCAATGACGTATTTTAAAAATAAATAATAGTACTACAGTTCTCAGACTTGTATTTGCTGTACCGTGATGTAGACAGAATGCGTACAGGAGGTAGGTCTTACCGTTAAAACATTCTTTCACATTGTTTACTTTAATTAAGTAAACACATTGTTGTTTAAGTGCATTATTAATTAATAAAGAAGTAATAAAAACAAAATGGAAACTTGAGAATAACAGTGGAAAAAGTACCGCTATTCCTGAAGTATTTCTAATCTTTTATTCTTTACTTAGTTCTAAAGCACGCTCAGAGAGACGAAGCTTCCATTCATTAATAAAAATATCTAGTAAAAAAAAAAGTAATAATAATAAATAATTATGAGCCAAACAGATTCGTTCACTAGAAAGATTCATTTTTATTACGTCAGTAAATTAGATGCGCTTCATGTAATAATAATTAAGGAAAATTATTAGGCCATGCAATTTTCTTTCTCCCATAATTGCGTTCTGCTATCGCATATTGAAAAGTGACATTTTTCCTTTCAATGCAAAATATTTTCCATTTTTTTTTCTTTTAACGTATCGTATTTATTTTAAATAAATAATTAATATTAGAAAGTAAACTTTTCCTTTATTGTGCTCTAAAAGTTTTATTGGTCATGTCGAAGATGATAGTTTTTCATAGAAGGTGAGAAAAAAATGCAACTATTTCGAGGGTCTTTCATAAGTAAACAAAGAATTTTTAAAAACTAAAAAATGTCTACTTAATAATAATAATAATAATAATGATAATACATTCTGTTTCATTAGTTGGATCTCCGTCACCCGGAAAACCGCTGGTGTCGTCATCGAAATGTAGACGAATAAAAAAGTTCTGAAAAATCAAACTTCCGGTCAATCGATTTTCTTCAAACTTGTCATTTTAGCAACATTATAAGTTAAATTCTTGTTATTATATTGATAAAAGAACCATGCAGTTCAGAGGATTGAAGTCTACAGTAATCGAATCGAATTTCAACAGATTTTCTGAAATCGAATTTATCCTATAAATATATTTCAATATAAACTTGACAGATCTGTGTATATGTAAAAGATATACAAAGTATTAAAAAAATATTGTTGGGTGCTATTTTCCGGAAAAAAGGGCACTTTCCCAAGACAAGATTTTGGATCGAAAACTTTGGTATCGAATGTTGATGTTGGCATCAAAACAAAATTATTTACTTTTATCAACTCTGCGATTTATCTTTTCAGATATTTTATTCATAAACAATAGTAAGAGAAGAGTAAACAAGATATTTCTTTATTAAATATTTGTTGTAGTTATTCTACCTTTGATAAATAAAAATGTAATAAATTTATCATGTTCATATTTTTGTAAACCTATATACATATTTATCATTAACAATTTTTTTTTTTTTAGCTAAATTTTTATGAATAATATTTTATTTCATTTGATGCAACACTACTTGGTAGTAAACAAAATGGCTTTATTTTTTCTTTACTCCCTAGGCATTAGCCTGCGCCAGAGCCAATACGAATTGTGGAAATATATAATCCTATGCACTAAGCTACAGATAACTCAATTTTAATCTATTCTCTTGATGGATTGAAAGAAATCAGCAATTAATAGACAAATTTCTTTGAAGTAATAATGATTGATAATTAAAAGGATGAACAACTAAATTATTTAATTTATGAAATCCTTTTTCTCTCTCCCTTTATTATATGCTCTAGAGATTCTGAAACTTTTCCAACTTTACAGGTTGCTGTGTCTTCTTTCTTAATCTTATTGAGATAAACCTTGCAAGGAAAACCATGGTTTCCTCTTAATCTGACACCAAAATAATTTGTACCTAAAGTTGTACAAAACATTAAGTTGTACTTTTAATCGCTAGAGAGATTTAAAAAAGAAATTGCAGTGTTGCCAAATTTCAATTAAACAAATTTTCTGTAAGAAATTGGGAGAGGAAGTAGTCGACCTCGCCGTGCCGCCTACTTACCCATTCCGGCAAACTGGGGATAAGCTTCGCGGTCCATCTACCGCGGTGCTCATTCTTCCAACGCTCCTGCCACCTTTGAAGCATGGCCTGTCTGGCCCTCGCCTGGCATCTGCTTCGACTGGCTCTCCCTTCCTCTCCCAAACATCATGTCTCTCCCTGGCCCGAAGGTCAATCGGGATCACCCCTGCGATCACTAGGACAGCCGGCTCAGATATCGTCCGGTACGCGCTGGCTATCCTAAGCGCCCCACTCCTTTGTACCGCGGCCATACGTCTCCAGTGTCTCGCCATTCTAAGGCGCTAGCCCAAATCTCATCCATGCAGGGCTCATAAAGGTTTCAACGATTTTCTTTAAACTTCGTAGGAAAAGTTTATTTTTGGAAGATTCTGAAAGAACAATAGCGTTTCCTCTAATATGCCATCGGTTCTGCCACCTATACAATATTACTATATATTAGTAGCATTGATAGAATTGTAAATTTGCAGAAAAGTCGGTTACTACCAAGATATTATGCTCTATTAGCTTTCAAGATGTAACGACCCTGAAGAAGCTTATTGCAATATGGGCGAAATGTCGGTTTCTAGCAAACCACTGACGCGGTCACAACCCGGAAACTCAGGTGTTTATCACTTCATTCTCACATTAATTTAATTCTGGTGTGAAATACTTACACCATTTTCTCTTAATCCAAATTTAATACCAATTAATTTAGAAAAAAATAATCTTTAACATTGCATTGTTTACAAAGGTTTAGTTCAGCGCCATTAAAAAAAAAAAAGTGGCAGGGGTGTAGTACCTGAGTTGCCACTATGGGCGCCCTCTGTCTCAAGATTATGTTGCGTTAGTTAAAGTTTAAACGTAACTAAAGGCAATCAAAACCCTTTGAAATTAATTTTTTGGACAAAATTATTTGAAGAAATGAAATGTGTGTGTGTGTGCGCGTGTGTATGTGTGTGTAAAAAGAAAAGTTGCAGGAAGCTCAAACTTGTTATTCTGTATCGGTACTACATCAGACACGAAGATTTCGGACAAAATCCATTAACCAAAAGTGCCAAATTACTGAATGTTTTTCCAGTTTTTTGTGGTTCTCTTGAAAACGGCTCCAACGATTTTCTTTAAACTAGATATATCAACTGCACATACAAAGAGCTACAATTTTTATTTGAAACATTTCTCCGGGAAAAATTCATTTAAGGGCACTTTTGGGGGAAGGTTGGGGTTACCGTTCCCGCTAAAGTGCTACTTCAGTTTTTACACAATTCTATCAAGTACATAGTATTAATTAGAATCAAATATGTTGTCGAAATCCCGAGTTTGACGAAAATCGGATGACCAGAAGTGCGCTTTACTGAAAGTAGTTTTCAGTTTTCTGCTATTTCCTCTAAAACAGCTCCAACGATTTTCCTCAAACTTGATATATCAACTACATATACAAAGGGCAACAACTTTTATTTGAAACATTTTTCCGGGTAAATTCATTTAAGGGTACTTTTGGCGGAAGGGTGGGATTATGGTTTCCTCTAAGGTACAATTTTAGTTCAACAATGTGCTATACTGTTCAGTCTAAACTAATTAAATAATATAAATTCGAATTATGTAAGTGCCAAAATTCCCAGAAAAAATTAGGTTGACCGGAAGTGCATCATTACTGAATACATTTTTCAGTTTTTTGTGATTTTCTTCATAAAAATGCCGACAGCTTTAAACACTAACAAGAACTGTAAGTGTGAAGAAAATTTGCCATTTCGCAGTAAGAGAAAGTCGTGCGAATGTTTCACACCAGATTTTTTTTTTATCTTTAATTAACACTTCTAGTTTTACAAAAGACAGCTGATCGTGTGTGGTTTGTTGTATTTGTAAATAATATAGAGAAAATATTTGGAATAAAAGTTTTCAATAAAAATCGCAGAAACTGAATAATCCTTTCATTTAAAGTACTGTTTCCGGTAGACCGATATTTACCAAAATTATCCGGTCTGCCGTATAGTATCTGAACAAAATATAAATTTTGAACATTTTGTAATTTTTCGATTTTTCCGTTGTTTTTTTTACTGACTCCAATCCATACTCAACAATCGATGTCTTTCCGGGTGATAATTCAATTTCGGAAATCTGACGAGAAAGCAATAAAAATATTTTTTAAAAATGCAATGCTAATAAAGTGAGAAAAGACAAAAAAAATCACTCAATTAAAATGAATGAATCTGTTGGCCCTGAAGTGAATGGACCCCACCCAAGAATGGATGTGACGCGTTCCCCAAGAGTATGCTCCAATGAAATCTTCCACCGTCAGTCAGTATTGAGGAAAACAATCTCATGGATACAATCACACTGCTTCAGCTTGAACTCCCACCTTCCATTATAGTCTCTGACCTCTTTATTTTTTTTTTTTAACTTTAAGCCAACCGGGTAGAAGAATCAGAAGAAAGGAATAGCAGGGAACTTTGTAGCATTGATCTCATTTGTAGGAGAGTACAGAAACATACTACTTGTAGGATCTACTGGTTACGAATGGTCCTAAAAATGATGGGATATCTAATGATGAATAGCATTCTGGCAAAAAAAAAAAATACTTGAATAAAGGGGAGGATGAGGGGAAGGGCACTATAGTTGTAGAGAGTTTGTTCCATTGGATACGTGAGACAAACAGGGAAAGCTTGGACATGAAATGGCAATGACCTTGGATAAAGTAACACTAGTAAAGGGAGACAGTAAGAGCATATCCCAAGGGGTGGCGAGGCGAGTTAGTGAGTGAGAGAGAGCGAGCCCTTAAGAAGAATGGGGAGCTGGAGAAATTGGCGGCACAAGCAGTAGTGCCCAGTAGTAGTATCAAGCGTAGAGAGAAAACTGAGCTAGGAGAAGGTGGTTATATAGCTGGAGGAAAGTGTTTAGAGGCGGCACCACAGCCTTCTCTCTATTGATTCGTTTTAACCCCCCCTACCCCTCGCAATTTGCCGCCGCCAGCAGCAGAGACCGGCCGGTCCTCCCTATGACGTCATTGGGCCACGCCTCATACACAAATACATGCTGTCAGAGCCTCTCTCTCTCTCCCACGCTCTCATTCCGTCCATCACGCGCTCTTTTTCCTCACTCTCCCTATCATCCTTAGTTAACTTGACATGATATTGTGTCACTACCCTATCAAATACAATATTGCGACTCAAATCAAATATATTTGATTATCTACTAGGGAAATCAAAATTCACACGACATTCTTTTACAAATTTTCGTCATTGTGTCCAAACCTAACGTAAAAACAGTGATGGTGCGGGAGGCTAAGTACCAACCTACGAACTCAGGCAGGCAGGTACAGAAGTGGGTACTTTGTTGGCCAGAAGAGCTGTGGAGGCAAAAAAAAAAAAAATATAGCTTAAAAACCCATTCTGTAATGTTGCATTTCCGATTTCATTTCTGATACTTTAGAAGAAAGCATAACGCTACTGTTCTCTCAGAATCCCCACAAAATCAATTTACCCGGGAAAATGTTTCAAATAAAAATTCTAGGTATTTTTATATATGTAGATAGTGCATAGAAAGTCTAAATAAAATAGTGTAGAAAGAGAAAATCGATTGTACATAAAATGTATCGATTAGGCAGGTTGGTAGGAGTGAGGTTGAAGATGGGCTGGGAGTAGCGGGTGATTTTTCTTATTGTAGTGTAAACATTCTCTATTGCTTTTTGTAGTGTGCGCTTAATTAACTGTATGTCGATAATTAAAACTAAATTTGATTGTAGAACTTTCGAGACTGCATCTTGTTTTACTACTATATGCATCCAAAGAAAGAAGAGAAACGAACCCAATCATTCTCTTGGACTGGAATGGGAGAAACCAGATAAATACAGCAACGGACAGTCCAGAAATGTATAGTTCACTATAGTTCATCATCTCGCCAGTCACTACGTGTCATTCTCATACCACTCTACCTTAACCATTCTCTATTGTAAAGTCCAGGCAGACTGTGTCTCTTTATTAATATACTAGTTAACCAGTATTAACAAAGTCTTCTCATATCATCAACCAGACCTAAATTCTCTCCACCTAACTCATCCACAGGGGTAAGAAAAAAGTAAAAATCTGGTCTGAAATATTCAGACGCACTGCATGTTACTGGAATATTACGGTTATAAATGACGAATTTTCTGCAAATGGAGTTTTTATTATACGTTTAGTTTCCCTCAACATTGGTTGCAAAGAAACAGTTCATTTCGTTATAAATTCCCCGCAACCCCCGTTAAAATGAATTTTCCTTTCAAACTGCAAGTGCAGTTAGTTAACATAAACATATAGATGTTTTAAAAAAATCGATAGAACTGTTTTTTTTTGTTTTTTTTTTTTTAAATATATAGCTCTAATAGCAATCCCGTTAAGTATCTACTTCCGCTAGGCTGATTTTTCAGTTATTTTTACAGCAAAGAATGGTTTTTAGGTGCAAGAAATAGGCGTATTATGTGTGTGCAGTTTGGTAGGCAAAATTTCATTAGAAAAAACCATACTTTCGAGAGTTTTTCGGGAAACGGGGAACTAAACGGAATAAGTTTTGCTTTCCGCGATTTTGGAGATACCGAATTCTTATTACATAATCAGGGAACCTCCCTCAACATATATTTCCGAAAATTGTTTGCTAGTTCCATGTAGGGCAAATAAATAAAAGTAACACTTATTACATAAACATTTAACAAAGCGGGAATGGAATCAATGCTGAAAAACTGTAACATACGTAACAGAAGAATGTTTATACATGTGTGTTGCCATGGTAATATAATTCACTGGTAAATTAATTCTCTTAATAGCCCTCGTTTATTGTGAAACACTTTCCATCTGCGATTAACCTAATTAATGAAAAGTGCATTTTTTATTATTTTTCTTAAATCGGAATTAAGGAAGAGATTATTAATTTTTTTTTTTTCTATCAGCCGGATGATGACCAATGAGAAATGACATCACTGAGCACAATCTTTATGCACAGAAGTTGATGGGTATGCATAAAATTGTGGGCAGTGAGAAAGTTTAGCTTCAGTCTGGTGTCGAAGATACCAGGTATCTTGAGTATTTCAACATGGAGGTAAACTGGTCTTAGAGCTAAATTATGTGCCTTGATCCGCATTCACTAGTCCTGAACCCTTCCTACCAGGATATATGAGATAACTTGCATGCAAGAGTGAGTGTAGGAGACCAGTTTCTTAGCATGTGAAGGAGTCCAACCCTAAAAATTAAAAGTACCATAGGGCGATGATTTTCATAGACAACTCTTTGAAGTACCTACAGGATTTTTAGTTTGGCACACTCCTAGTAAAGAGGAAGTATTGCGATCGGGGCAGATTTTCGAAATTGAGTTTTCACAGGAAATACATATTTTTATACTTTATATTTTTTTTTAAAAAACTTATTATATCAACTACAAATACAAAGAGCTTTTATTTGAAACATTTCTCTCGGGAAATTCATTTAAGGAAGTTTTTGGGGAAGGGGTGAGGGTAAAGTGCCATTTCAATTTATTATTTAATTGTATCATCTAAATAATATTAAATAAAATTAAATATATTGCAGATATTCCAAGTTTAGAACTATTGAAACATTTTTTGTAGTTTTCTGAGGTTTTCTCGTAGGGTTTTCTAAAAAGAAAATGTTATTAAGCTTAGATTCTCCAATTGAAATGAAATTATCTTTTTGCAAAACATTTAGTAAAAATTATGAGTTTGAAGAAAATTTTTCACGTGGAAACTGCAGTAAGGGAAAGTTTTCATGAGCAGTGATCTTCAAACCATCCGAGGAGAAAATCAATTTCAAAAATTTGACACAAGAGAAAGTATTAATTTAATTACACTAGAGACAAAAACCATGTCATGTTTAATAGAATTCGGTTAGCTATTAAACGGACCGTGGGCAAATTAAAAAAAAAAAGGTAAATCAATTTTAATAATTCCATTAGGTCTTCAATAAATTTAATGAAATGATAAGATTGTTTTTCTCATATTGGTTAATATATATATATATATATATGTGTATGTGTATGTGTGTGTGTGTGTGTGTGTGTGTGTCTGGAATGTTTAGAAGGATGATATATCTTCTAGACGCTCATACTGAGGGGGGGTCACTGAGGAATGCTCTCCCATTAGGAAAAGGATACGTGAATTGAATGGGCAATTTCAGGAGGGTTGAAGGTCCACTCCAGCTAATGTTCATCTAATCCCTCCATAAAAAATGGGGATAGACCTTTATAGCCACTAAGCATGAAAACCTATTAATCCTTTTTTCCAATATACGACACTACATAAGTCTCCAGTTTTGGGGAAATATAAAAACAGTTCCCTAAATATTTTGAAGTTGATCACCCTTTAGGTTTATATCATTTTGTCATACGATAATATTATGTTGCTCAAAATTATTATTAGGATCCTGAAGGAAAGAGGAGGATTAGTCTAATAGTTGGGACCAAGCCCCTAGGACTATTGAGAGCCCCTCTGGGCCCATAATATACCTTCCCCCTCAAAAAACAACAAACCGGATGTCAGAACTCAAAATGAAAATAACTCAAAATCCAGACTCCAAATGAAAAAGCCTTCTAAGCTCTTGCACGGAAATCCTGTTTCGATCCCAATTCCTGGAACCTAATTTTCTCACAGCCCCAAGCAATCTGTCATTAATGACACCAAAAAACAAACGACCAGTTTATTGTTGATGGGAGTTTCTCCAAATCTCATAAACTCTACAAACATGAGCCGCATAATGAATAAAGGTGTTTCCATGATACACAATGCCCTCAGTAAAGGATCCAACCAGGTGCCTGAGAGAGAGAGAGAGAGAAAGGTCTGTGAAAAGATACATTTAAATAACATCTCTTCTCTGTAAGGGATGCTTTACACTGTATGAGAGTGTATCCTCAGCTGGGTAGCAGTTGAGAAGGAACTAAATATCTTAAAGAACACAATGTGCCATACACCCACTCCCCTCTCCCACTATAAACAAAAAATGAATGCACAGATCAAAACTTGTTAGTTAACAACTCAATCGAGAAACTTTGGTTTTGCTGAGGTTTGGGCGAACATCTAAAAAAAAGCCGATCAATACACAATAAACCAAACAAAAAAAGACTCTCAAGTGTGATGGATGGATGCTTGCACTCGTTACAAAGCTACTGCTTGGTATGGGCCGAATTTAAGTAAATTATAAACAACATTACGTACTGTTGAGTACATAAAGTAAGAAGAAAAACCTTAAACCTTATTTTAAAAGGTTTCCAAAGAATCAAAACTTTAAATGCATAAAATTTGCAATCTTCTTTAAAGTAAAACTAAAAAATAAGTTCGTCTTTGTATTAGAAAGAAGGGACACAGCGGAAAGTTTCAGGGCAGACATTTTGGGGAAGAAAAAATAGGACAATCTGAAATATTAGAATATCTTTCAAGTGGAGAGAGAAGTTCACGGAAAAAATACTGAAAAAAAGAATTCCACAAATCACCACCAGGGTAACCTTGTCCCCTTAGTAACACTAACAACAGTAGCATGACAATCAAGCAAACAGTGACATATTTATCGTGATTATATCAAACTATTTATTAAACATATAAACTAGAAGAAAAATTACCAAAAAAAATTAATAACTTTTATAATTATTAAATTTTTCTTGGAGACATAATTTTGTTGCCAACCAGAGAGGAAATTGCGTCATCAACAAAAACCTTTTACACAGCCACTAACACATTCACGACAAAATGAAGGCTAGAAAATAATGGAAAGTTTAACAGTAAAGGAAAATTAATTTGTGGAAATAGGTATAATTAAAATTTGGCAACAATTAAAAAAATGGAAATGTAACATATGTTTTGTAAAGAAAAAAATTTAATGTTGGTAAAAAAAAGCAGGAATTTTCCAATTGGAATTTTTTCACTCAAACAGATTACGATTAATAATAAAAATAATTAAAAAAACAGGAAAACTCTTAAAACATGGAACACTGATAAAATCGTATATTTTACTGGTATAACAATCGAGTCATATTTTCGGTATTGAGTTTTTATCGCAAGGCGTTTCGAGATTCAGAGTGGAAGAAAATATGATTATTAATCCTGTACCAAAAAAATTAAAAATCCCAGAAAATTCAAAGATAACTTTCTCTTTGGCTATCATCATCTGGGATCCCATTTCGACATGAGAGTTTCTGTGGAAATTCTCCCTTCCTGGAAATAATACCATTAAACAAATTTTGTGTTTTTTTGTTATTAATATTATATTTTGTCTCAATTTTCTCCGAAAAGGCTTCTTCGCTTTTAATTTGAAACATTTGTCTGGAAAAATTGGTTTTGTGGAGGGGGGGGGATTTTGAGTGACGGATGAGATTGATGAAAGGTTCATGGTTAGCCACCACCTTTGGAATGTGATGGAAACAGAATTTTGATTTTTAAGGAAAACGCTTGTCTGGAAAAGCGACTTTTAAATAAGGGAATTTTCGGGTGTACCCGTATTTCCGCGTATAGATACTAACGAGTTTTCCTAAATTTCGTATACAAATTATACATTATATATATATATATATATTTTTTGGGGTCTGGGCAGGGCCGGATTCACAAATAGCTAAATATGCTACACCTTAGTGGCTCGCGTCTGGAAGGGCCTCATAAATTTAGTTAATATTAAATTATGCAATCAAGTTAATACAGCTTCCAATTTCTTTAAAAAAATGTAAAAAAGGGATTTTGTTTGTAATATAATTATTTATTTAATTTTTTTTTTTTAATAACAAATGAAACAAACAACATGAATAAAACTTTTACAAAAATTTATTAGGCCCTCTACTCATCCGACCCTGGCTCCTAGGGTAGCTGAGGCAACATTGTTTCCCTCAAAATAGTCATTATATTTATTTTAGGGGAGGATACAGTGCCCCGATGCCTGTCTTGAAGGCAACTTAATATTTAATAAAGAAAATCGAAGTTTGAAGTAAATCGCAGTAAAAGAAAGTCGTGCGAATTTTGCCCACCAGTCTCAATAAAAGAAAATAAAAGTTTTCCTCCTGAGTTTTCTTTCGCTTCTACTTTTTTACCCCACTAGAATGTTAAAAAAAAAAAATAATTAAAAAACCGCTGGGAAAAGTGTACAAATATATTCTGTGAGGACTTCAAGTAGTATATACCATCCTTATTGATTGACCCAGTTCGGCCATGAGTTCCCGTAGGAGAACCTTCCCCTTATGGCAATGTCCTCTACAGATTTTTTTAAATTTCAAATAGTTATTAATTTTTCATTTTATTTTAATATATGATCATACCAATAAAATTTAAATAAATACCTTAATCCTTCTTAAGACTGTATCCGCAAGATGGAACATTATGTTTTTTTCAGCATTTAACTTTGTGAAGCAGTTTAAGTTGTTTCTTCAAATTTTTTATAGTTTTAACGGCACTATTTTTTTATTTTTTTTAGGAAAAGCTATAAATAATTGTGTATAAAAAATAAAAGGAAAAATTACACAAAAATCACAAACGCACGGGTCCGTCGCACTACACAAATTGTGCACATATCACACTGTAAAGAGAGAGAAAAAACAAATAAAAAACTAATGGAGGGAAATTAATTAATAAAATCAGGTCAAAAATCAAACTTTTTTTTTTTTTTACCACAAACTGTATTCAGCCCATTTATTTTCTTCTTTGGTTTTTCCTTGTCCGAGTTTTCTCTTTAAGAAAGCTTAACATAGGAAAAAGAAACATAACACAGGCCGTTTGATACAAGAAACACAGCCAAATAAAATTAACGTTTTAGCATAGAATCACATTACTTTAAGGAGCACGCAAAGTGGAATGACTTAAGTTTTTTCCTGATAAATCAATCACAAATCCATTACTGTTATCCAGTCTCTTTAAAAAAACTTAATGAAAACTTAATCCTCTGAAAAACTAATACACTATAAAAAAAAATAACTTGAGGTGAAATAAATAGAACAGAATTGGTGGGAGTATAAAACGGCGGGAAAAAGCCAGAAGAGTGGGGAAAAAAATTATTAAAATATTAGTCCAAGTTTAACGAACCGTTTCCCCATAGAAGATTTAATAATTATTTAATTCTTGTCGTATATGAGCGAGTTTCTTTTTTTTTTTTGTAAAGCTTCTTAACTAATCACAATATAACGGTCAAAATAAATTTAACTATATACATTAAATTTTTCTCTTTTCTTCCTTCTTCATCTACTTTTTAACACAAAATATATTTAATAAATCGAAACAGAGACTTCCTCCAGGAGAAAGATAAAATAAAATTTAAAAAAATCTTAAAACAAGAACACACATGACGAACTGATAGAACTTGTTTTCACAAACATATACATATATATATAGGAAAAACACAACACCACGAAATAGCTGGTTAAAATAGAGACGGGTTATGCTAGACCGGTAACACGTAACTGTCATGCGCACCAAAGAGAATCATCCAAAGAGAATGAGAACGAGAGAAAATATTTCTTGGTAAATGAACAAGCAACGCACTCAAGTGACGACAACCCTAATTTCACTTTCCCTTTATTTTACTCTCTTGTTTTTCTAAGGTGGAAAACTTCCCCTCCAGTGGAGGGTGGTTCTATTAATCAGTACTTTATATAACACGAAATAAAAAAATTTGGTACTTTTACTCGCGTTAGAACAATTATAATATAAAATGACAAAACTTTCCTCAAACTCAAATTTTACATATTTGTCCTGACATAAATATAGAGGTGGGGGGGATAAGTACCTACCTACTAACCTTGGCAGCTAGAGAAACTGGTGGCCCAGTAGAGCGTATATAACATTTGAAAATTAACGCTACAAATTCCGCACAACTATTCAAAAACATTTTCTTTTTGTTTTTTTTTGCAAAAATGTTTAAGAAAAAGTGAAAGGTTTATATTTGTGCAGGTTAGCATAATAAGTTTAAAGGAAATCGTTATAGACGTTTTCCAGAACATTCCAAAATACTCAAAAACATATTCTGTAGATTCGCACTTTTGTTCATCGATTTTCTTCATATTTAGAATTCTATCAATGGTTCTATAATGTGCATTAATATTATGTAACAGGTAGAACCGTTTATTGTATTAAAGGGGTACTTTGTAGGAAAGCTTTGCTTTAATTTTCCCACACACCCTCACAAAAAGTCAGTATTCCCGGGAATATGTTTCAAATACGAGTGATAGGGATTCATTTGTGTAGATAGTATACAAAGTTTTGAAGAAAATCGTTGGAGCCATTTTCGAAAAAATCGCGAAAAAGTGAAGAGAAAAAAAATCTATTCAGCACAGTCATACTTCCGGTTGATATATTTTGATCAAAACCTTATTGTCTAGATGCAAATAGTGACGAAATGGAATATCAAAGTTGAGCGTCCAGTGATTTTTCGTTTGTTGAGATTTTTTGTTGTACTTTCAATATAGTCTCTTACAGCAGTAAGAGAAAGTAAATAAAAAGTATACTTCAAACATCAATTTACATTAAATTCGAAGTTAATTTATGTACCCACCCACTGGAATAGGTACGGTGATGATACTTTTGTTATTTGGGAGCATGGGAAGGATAAACTGCTCTCTCTGCTCTCGCACCGGAATAACATTTCATCCGAACATAATGTTCTCGATGGAAATTGAAGAGAATGGAAAGCTTCCGTTCTTGGATGTACTAGTCCATAGAAAATAGGATGGAACGTTGGGACATATAGTATACCGGAAGAAAACCCATACCGAACAGTACTTGAATGAGAACTCACACCACCATCCTGCACAAAAGAAAGGTTTGATCATTATGTCGTTCAAACGCGCTATCATAATAGAAGAAAAATCATCTTCGGCAAGCTCTAAACAGAAGGCTATCAGGATCGGCAACCAACTACTCTCTTCCCTACTCAACTAAACAACCTCCACCTGTCGGGAACCGAAAGAAATAAAAGAAAGAAGAGAAAAACAAACAGAATTGTTCTCCCATATGTGCGAGGAGTGTCGGAGAATATTACAAAACTCCTGGCACCAAGAACCATAACGGAACGAATAGAAAAATGTCCCAGATACTTCCACGTTTTAAGGACAAATTTCCCTACAACTATGTGGGGCTTATATGATTCCTTGTAGGTGTGGAAAAAATGTATAGGGCAGACTAAAAGGTTAGTCACTATGCGCCTTAAGGGTCAAACCCACAAAACTGAAACGTCTGCCCTTGCAGAAGATTTATTCACAACTAGGCTTGTTATAAATTTTGAGAACACCAAAATCCTTGCCCAAGTGAGCAATTATTACGAATGTGTGGGAAGAGAGGCAGTGGGAATTGAAAAAGACGAAAACTATTTGAATAGAGAGGGTGGACTCCGTTTGAGCAGAACATGGCTACCTCTGCTCAGCGAAAGGAGAGAAAGGAAAATTTTTTTAAAGGTTTTCCACACCAAAACAAGGATGCAACTTCAGCAACAAGGTAGCGGGAGGGAAGACTTGGTCATCCAATAGCAATCATACGCAAGGGAGAGAAAACTAAGCTCTACGAACTATCTAAAGAAGGGAGGGGGAAGCTAACCCTCCTTTTTACTGCTCTACACTACCCATTCTAATCTTGTCAGTGTTGTTTCAGCTTTAGAGGCGACACTACTCTGAAGAAGCGTATTGTAATATGGACGAAACGTCAGTTTATAACCAACCGCTGACGCGGTCTCAACCCGAAGATCTAAGTAATTTACAGCTTTGAACTTCCTGCGATTTTTCGTTTTTACGATATTTCATTCACACATGCACATTCTTAGGACAGTAGTAGAAGTGATTACAACAATCCAGAAGACAGCGCAACAATACTGGAGAAATCAAAATTTCATGTCTCTTTTCAAAAGCCCTAAAAGCACATTTTTCGGAAAATTATTTAAAAAAGAAAGAAAAGTGTTTTGTTAAAGTCTGTGCAGTCAGCATTACAAGTTAATTGAAGAAAATTATCGGATCCATTTAAGAGAAAATCCTGAAAAACTAAAAAGAAATATTCAGTAATTCGCATTTCCTTCGGATGATGGACTTTAACCTTATTGTCACGGCGGTGGTATAACTAAACGAAATATCAAGTTCGAGCTTCCTGTGATTTTTCGTTTTTGTGACGTTTATGTGATTCCGTTCACATATACCATTCGCAATATTTCCTCTTATCAGCTGTAAGAGAAAGTAAAACAGAACTTACTAGCACCGTAATCTCGCACAGGCAAGGAATCTGAGAACTTCCGATCTAGAGGAATTATACGTTGAAAAACCGTCCTTCAGAAAAACCAGGAGATATTAGAAGGTCCCATACATCAAAAAAGAAATCATTAACCAAAGAATCAAATCATTAGTCACGAGTTGTTATAAGGCGACCGACCAATGCATAAGACAAAGCAACAATGAAGTATATTGGGAGAATATAGAGGGCTATAAACTTGTTGGCTAATATAAATTCAAGGTCAAAAATAAAAGAAGGTTGTTACAGTACGAACATTCAGTCAATCCTGATATGCATAAACAAAGAATCTCTCTGTGTAAGATTTGTTCCATTACGAGAGAACGACAACTTGTTTTTTTATTATTTTTGTATGATTCACATCCTCCGGATGTTAGTACAGGTAAATGATATATATATACGTATAAAAACACAGCCACAGGTGTATGTTTCTTATACGAATGTATGTATATACCCGTGGGAAGTTAGAATAAATTACATAAATTTTATGTACATAGTACAAATAAATAAACATTGAATTTTGAACAATTAGAAATAATTTTAAACAGTAATTATTAATAATTGTAATTAGAAACATGAATTTTAAACATTGAACAAATTAGAAATAATATTGAATTTTCTATCGAGAATGTTGTAGTTTCGATAACAGTATATGCTAGTTTTGGATGGAATTTTATAAGGAACAAATAAACTGAAGTTGTGCCCTTAATGCTGATTGATTAATGCCATTAATGCCGATTAGCCGGTTATAGTCAATGTGAAGTCATTTTTGTGATTCCATAAGCAGTAATTAATTTTTCATTTTTACTTTCTTCTTACTCATGGTAAAGAGGAAGTATCGCGATAAACAAAAATATCTCTAAAATGAAAAAAAAAGTAGGAAGCTCAAATTTGGCTTCCGTTTAGGTACTACAATAGTATCAGACACGAAGGTTTCGAGCCGGAAGTGCGTCTCTCTAATTTTTGCGATTTTCTCGGAAACGGCTCCAGCGAATGATTTTCTTTAAACTTCGTATACTTATTTATTCACTATAATACCTATAATTTCGATTTGAGACATTTTCCAGGAAAAATAGATTTTTTGGGGCGTTCCGAGGGGATCAGTGGCGTTAAGCTTTCCACTAAAGTACCAATTTAGTAGAATGTAAGGTTTAACCACTTATATAATATTTTAATATATATTAGAAGCTTTGATATAATTCCAAATTTGAAAAAATCAGTTTGCGGAGTGGGTTTTTGAAATTTTTGAATTTTTTTCAAAAACGGCTACAAATTTTCCTTTAAACAGGGAATGATTACTGCATAGACGGAAACATTTCACTTTTGATTGAAACAATTTTCCGAAAAAAAAAATGCTTTTATAGTTTTTTTTTAGGTTTTGAGTTATGTTTAAATTTTAACTGCCACCAACTTTGTTGAGAATACCAGAGTATACCACACGAGTCCGGTCAGGTATACAAGTATATCTCCTAAAAGATGGTCAGCTTAAATAAACATTGTAAACGTTGAGGATTTAGGAAAATTTGTATTAGTAGGAATAAGCAAAGTCGCATGAGTGTTACACACCAGGTTGCTCACACGCAATAAGAGAAGTGAAGGGGGAGGAGAGTCTCTCAATACCATGGGAGAGCTCAAAAAAGTTCTGGATAAAGTAAAAGGGGAATTTTATTTCAGTAAAGAAAGCTCCCTTACTTGAAGTTCAACTTGTGATATTAATTATATTATCGATCTTAAGGAACACAAAGTTGTACTAAGCAAGTTCTTTACATTGAAGTAAAATCAAGTCTGTTAAAAAAAACTGGATGCTTGTTTGGGCTGGAATCTCTCTCTCTCTCACCCTCTCTCACTCTATCTCTCTCTAAAAGCTCCTGCCAATCAAATACTTTCCTTTTAACTTTAACACAAGATTCGAAAACAAATAAGCCATTTTCTTTAGAAGTTTAATTTTAATTATTTATTATATTTTTCTTTTTTAATACGAAGAAATTAATTAGCAGAAGCCTTCGCGGTCAGTTCGATCGTTGAAAACAGGAAAGAAAAAACATTGAAAGAAAATCTACAAAACAGAACTTTCCTTTATTGATTACTTTGCGCCACTTAAAAATAAAATAAAAACTCAAAAAACGATCAAAAGAAAAAAGAAGATTAGATCTCGATTACTTAATTATTCATGAACCACTTCATCAAACTGCTACTATGAGTGGACAAAATGAAGTTACATGTACTAAACTATTACAATAGATAGAGGTCTAAAGTACCAGTTGGTTATTATTTTTATTTGTAGGTATGAGGTCTATAATTTACAAAGACAGAGTAAATATAGTTTTAGAAAACAAATCCAGGTAATTTACACAACCTTGTCACGATACCAACTTAAAGCGGCTTTTAAGATAAAAGAGAAGGGCACAAAAGCGCTCTACCGGCGGTAGAAATAATAATTAGAACTAAAAAAGTTAGGAAAGACTACGGAGTGCAAATGGTTTAGCGAATGTGTTGATATGTTCAAAATATCTCAAAATTGAAAAAGTTTATATTCCGTTTAATTGCATCTAACAAGAAGGTTCCGAACTCAAATTTCCGCTCCGGAAGTGCCAATTTCCTGAATAGTTTTTAAGGCTGAAACAATTTTCTTTAAACTTCATATACATAAATAAATGCCTATCACTTTTTTTTGAAACAATTTCCCGGGAAAATTGATTTTTGAGAAAACCTGGGGGAACAGTAAAGTTAAGGTTTCCTCTAAAGTACTACTTCAATATGGTTGTACTACCTAATAATATCAGGTCAACAAAAGCGTTGCTAGAATTCCAAATTTGAAAAAAAATAACGGAAAAGGTTTTTTTAGTTTTTCGCGACTTTTTGGAAAACGGCTGCAACGATTTTCTTTAAACTCCGTCTACTTTCTACACAAATAAATGCCTATCATTTTTATTACTTTCTCTTACTCCTAGTAAGAGGAAGTATTGTAATCGTGTCAAATTTTCGATATCGAGTTTTCACCGGAAATATCCGTTTTGAGGTCCCCTTAGTCCAAAAAAGTGGTTTTTAGCAAATGGTCTGTGGTGTGTGTGTGTGTGTGTGTGTGTGTGTATGTGAACAGCATAGCTCAAAAAACGAAAAATCGTAGAAAGTTCAAACTTGATATTACGTTTAGGTATCACCATGGGATCTGACGGTGCGTTATGGTCCATATTCCCTCAACCGGAAGTACCACTTTACTAGTTGTTTTTTTACGTTTTTGCAATTTTCTCAAAAATGGCTCCGAAGATTTTCTTTAAACTTGCCTATATCAACTACACATACAAGAGCTACAACTTTTATTTGAAACATTTCTCCAGGAAAATTCATTTAAGGGCACTTCAGGGGGAGGGGTGGGGTTAGGTTTTTTCATCTTAACTGCTGTTTCAGTATATTAGACAAGTTTGTCATCTAAATAATGTTAATTAGAATTAAATATGTTGTTGAAATTACGAGTTTGAAAAAAATAGATAACCGGAAGTGCGTTTTTACTGAAATATAATTTCCAGTTTTCTGGTATTTTTCGAAAATGGCTCCAACGATTTTCTTTAAACCAGCGTTGTTAACTATACATATAAAGAGCTACAACTTTTATTTGAAACTTTTCCCCTGATAAATTCATTTAAGGGGACTTTTGGGGGAGGGGGGTTATGTTTTTCTTTAAAATGCTATCACAGTTGATTATACAATTCTGTCATCCAAATTGAAATAACTAGAAATTAATATATGACCCAAATTCCGAGTTTCAAGGAAATTAGTAAACCGGACAGTTTTACTGGACAGTGTTTTCACTTTTCGACGAATTTCATTAAATTTGGTACACTAACTATAAAATTTGTCAATTATAATTTTGAGTAATGGAGTAAGAGAAAGTTGTGTGAGTGTTTCACACCAGATTTTTTGAAACATGTTTCCAAAAAAATAAATTTGAATTTCTGACAGTTGTTCGGAATTGTGGCGTCAAATTTCAAATATTATATGCTGCAGTTGGTTCAAACTTATTGGCGCGCTGTTCTGTACCGCAATATAACCACTACGTACCTGCTTGGGTTGGTAATTTGGTACTTCCCCCCTCCCCACCAGCACCCCCAGCTTTAAATATTAGAACAGATGAGTGAAACTTTGAAGTTTAAAGAAAATTTATCATATTAATACAATTATATTAACTGCAATATAAGAAAGTCGTATGACTAATTCACGACCAGAATTTTCTATTTCTCTTCACATGAAATAAGAGAGGAAATGTATTCACGATCGTGACTAATTTTCGAAATTGAATTTTCAGCGGAAATACATGTTTTGAGGTCCCCTGGGTTTGTTAAAAATGTTTTTAGCGAATGGACTGTATGCGTTGGGTATATGTCAGTGAAATATCTAAAACCAAAAAAAAAAAAATCACACACGACGCAAAACCACATCTGACATGAAGGTTTCGAACTCAAAATCCATCGACCGGAAGTGCAACTTTAATGGATTTTTTTTAAATTTCGTAAACTATAATTTTTTTCCCGGAAATTTGCTTTTGGGTGATTCTGGGAACTCTGTGACGTAAGATTTCAAGTGTTATTGAGATTCATGAAATGTTATTTGCGCTGTCTTTTGGATTACAATCAGTTTCTACGTGCCATCTGTGCAAATCAATTTATATAACCCCCATACCACATCTATATTTATGTTAGAGCAAATGAGAAAAAAAAACATTGACCCGATTACTTACTAGGAGTAAGAGAAAGTAAAAATTACAAGTATATAAAAAAAATCTGTTTACTAATATATTTGTAATAGTTCTAACAAAACGCATCAAGTTTGGCAACGCAACAAACACACAAAGTTTAAGGTTCCTAAAACACTTGCGAAAATTTTAACATCTATGCAACATTTTCTCGCAGTAATCAGAGAAAGTTAAAAATAATAATAACACGTAATCAATTTTCCTTTTGGAAACTGACAAACTTGTATTTGTCTCTCTTGGTAACAAAGGCTCTCACTAGCTCAAAGAAGAGAAAGTAGAAATACCAAACTAGCAGAAGAAATGTTATAAATACTTGACTTGCTCGCTATCTTGATGTGATTTATGGAAGCAATTAGAGCGATAAATATCGCCCTCACTACTCCCTTTGTCTTTATCTCTCTCTCACACACACGCACGCTCTCTTTCCTGTACATGAGAGAAGAGTTTTTTGTCTATATCTCCTCTTCATTTTGAGAAAACAGCTATATACGGCTAATGACGTTTAACTAAGTGAATTATTCAATAGCGTCATAATTAGAAAAAAACAATTTTGCGTATTAATATCGATGGCAATAGGTGTATAAAAATAAATAAATAAATCTGGAAGGGAATACAGACAACACTTTCTCTTACTCCAGCTATCACAGTTATAAAATTAACCAATTATCACTAATTGAACCAATTTCCTTCATTTGCGCTAACGAAGATAGAGAGAGATAAGAATAGATGTACCCAACCTGCAGATACTAACGGAATGTATTTCATTGTAGCCCAGAAGAGAGCGCCAATAAAATCAGCAACCTCTTGTGTAAAGTCGTACTTACGGTTAACCGATTTTCTTCAAATTTGGAATTTTAACCAATGCGTCTACTGTGCATAAATATTATGTAAGTGTTTAGAACCTTATTTATATTGTACTTAGGTGGTACTTTACAGGGATGAGGGAAAAATGTTTGCTGGAAGCTGTTTTCTAGAAAAATCATGAAAAACGGAACAAAAAAAAAGCATTCAGTGAAGTAGCATACCAAGCTGAGATTCCTGCGATCTTTCATTTTGGAGATATTTTGCATAAAATCAAATTCACTCAGAAACCATCCGCTAAAAACTTATTTTTCCACACTCAGGGGACCTCAAAACATGTATTTCCGGTGAAAAATTGAATCTTGAAAACTTTAACACGTTCTAATAATACTTTCTCTTACACTGGCAGGAAGAGAAAGTAAACATAATTAGGATAGGCCACAAAACAAGAATTGCAAACAAAACAAAAAAAAACCTTGTTTGGTTGTTATACCTGGTTTTTTGGGAGAGACCCTGAAGAAGACGAGTGTCTCTGTCTATAAAGTAAATAACAATAAAAGAAAATAAATGGTCCAACCAAAAAAGGTTAGAAACAATGTTTTAGGTGAGTGATAGATGTTCCTACTAATTCTGCGTGGGTGGTTATAACTGCAAACTTTGTGTGTGGCCCTCTCTGGTGCGTTATGTTTAACTTATTCAAGTATATGTTATATTAACATTTATTTTATACATATATATACTAGCAAAGAAGAAAATTTGTAATATGATATTAATTACTTAGATGATGTATTTTATCACACATCTGTTAACTACTAACGAGTGTAACAGAAAGCGAAAATTCATACATTTTTCAGAATTGAGATTTCACGACAAATATTTTAAAAAAAGACAATAAATAGGGAATTATCAAATGGGATTCTGCCTAAAAAAACGGTTGTACCGGTAGTATCCAACTTTTTAATACGATTCTCACACACACACAAAAAAAGGATTAAAGATTTTATTTGTTGTTTAATCACCTGACGCCTTTTTGTCTCCCAATGTATACCTTTTGCAACACATATGTTACTTTCGGCTGTTGTCGTAATTACGATAACTTCCGATTGCACATTCTCCAGTATCACCTCCAATCAGTTAGCTGTACTAGTTCTGTTCGAAAACTGTTGTACCATACGCTCGTACGCGCACGGAAGTGCTCTCTACTTTCCACCGTGCTACCTCGCATGTTAAGTGCATTTCGTTTTCCCTCTGTTAGTTTACCGCAAAGTATACGAGCGTGTCGTTTCTCGCCTCTTTCGTTACACCGCATTTTCACGGGTACGCAGTTTTCCGTTATTCTCGTTACACCGCATGTTCTTCGCTTAAGTACAGTACATCATACAAAGGAATCTACTTATGCCTACTTGGCCTTCAATCTGCTCGCCTTTTAGACTGGAGGACACCATCTACGTTCACAAAGGTATCTGGGGCCAGGGGGAGTGGGGGAGTCGACTCTCTTTTCCTTTTGGGATCCCTTTCCTTGGAGCGTTGTTAAGCCAGTGTCCACATCTTACAAGGTAAGCGTTCTATTATTCATACTTATTTGAATTAGTATTCTCTGTTTCCCCGCATTAAGAACTACACCCTATCAAATACAGTCCACTTACCGCTTTGTTTGACAAGATCAGACAAATTTTGGTCATCCGGGCCGAATTATAAAAATAACAAATTTTAATCTAACAAGTGTCCAATTCATGAAAATAGTAACTTTCTCTTTTCAAAATCGGTGAATTTATTTCTAAATTAAAATCCATAATTATTTCTAATATACTTTAACGAGTCAGATTCATAAAAATAATAATTTTTCCCTTTTTAAATCAATTAATTCATCTCAAAAAATTAAAAAATCGCAATATCTTGCAACAAAATTGTGCATGTTCAGAGCATGTCTGTATAATCACAACATTGGAAGTTAAAATTGTACGTATCTATAGTTGTTCAAGTTGGCCTCAAGTATAAAGTTCAATTTCAAAAAAACAGCCTTTAAAAGTTCTTGTTGCTAGGCGGCTTCTTTCCGCCGTGTCTCGCAGTGTTACGTATAACCCCGCTAGAGCGCTGTTACTCACTTCCCACAGCTGGCTTGTAACCTCATGTAACCTGCCTTGTTTACATTCCCATTGTTATTGTTTATGTTTACCTGTCAACGTATGTCATTGAAATAAGCCTTTTAATTCTTCAATTCAATTCAATCGCTTATTCATTTTTTCTTTTCTCAGTATTAATTATTATTAATTAAATTCGATACAATTAAAGAATTTTACGAATCATAAATTATTTTATGTGCAGTTAAACTGTTTCATTTATGTGTATCTCTACAACTCAGTTGTTTCATTTCGATTAAAATATTTTATATCCCGCTTCCTTCTTATCCTGGGTACACCTCGCTCTGTTGTCCACGAATACGGAACCATGCCTAACACTGAGGCCAAGGCACAACCGGGTTCTGATCCTGAGTACGCCAAGTTGCTCATGACCAGTCGCCGTTTGCTTGCAGACCGCGATGAAGTATTTTCAAATGTCACCGCTATTCATGACAGAGTAACAACTTTACAGTTACCTCAATTAGCTACCCTTCAGGCGTATGTATCCAGAGCAGAAAAACTCAATGAAAAGTTTGAAACCATACAAAGTAAAATGAAAGATATTAATTTCTTACTCGAAGCTAGCGATCAGCTCGAAATAAACCAGGTTAGCAATTCATTCACGGACTTAATCGTACATATTGAGTCACGCTATTTACTCTTAAAGAAGCAGGAGCCACCTCCTTCTTTTACCGCAGATACGCATATTAGTACCTCGCCTCACCCTATTTTCAATCCGCTTCCTCGAATACCCATTCCTCAATTCGCCGGTAATATTGATCAGTGGCCTGAATTCCACAGTACTTATAAGTCGCGGGTCACGACGTTAAAGAATTATCTCAAGTTCAGAAATTTCAATATTTGAAATCGGCCATAACAGGAGAGGCTGCTGCTGTTATTTCTGGCCTTTCTTTCACTGAAGAAAATTATTTAGTCGCGTACAACGCACTCGTTTCCCGTTACGCTAACCCTCGCAGAATTGCCGCTATGTATTTATCAAAGACAACTAGTTTCAAGAGAAGTTCTCCTTCGTTAAATAATCTCAGGTCATTTTTGAATGTTCACCAAAACTCTGTCAGCTCCCTTAAGGCTTCAAATTTGTCAGATTTATGCGACTTCCTGCTGTTTTCGATTTCGCTTCAAAATTTAGATCCCGTAACAGCTCGTAAATTCGAAGACAGGATTGCCACAACTGGTATTCCTACCTATCAACAACTTATAGATTTTGTAGTTTCTCAGGTACAAATATTGGAACTGTCGCCCGGTATTTCATTCAACACTCATGGCCCTACAGCTGTCAAGGAATTCAAATCGAATTCTAAGCAAATATTTATGTTGAATTCTTCATCTTCACTCAGAAAACCGATGTCAAAGATACAGCGCTCCAGATCATCCGCTCAAACCTGTGTGTACTGTAAATCCGCTCACTCGGTGTTTTCTTGTCCCCAATTTGCCGCTCTCACCATAGATCGAAGATATGACTTTATACGCCAACAAGAAAAATGTTTTAATTGTTTCGGTTCACATGTTCGGCGATACTGCAAATCTAAATCGGTTTGCCGCTTATGTAATTCCAACAGCCATCACACACTGTTGCATCCACAGGTTATCCGTGATTCACCTATCTCGCAGTCAGTCAATAAAGCTTCACCTCAAATTAATTCTGTTTCTACCGCAGATTCTAATGTTCCTGAACAAACTTGTTTATTCAATTCATCAAACCCCCATATTCCAATGGTGTTACTAGGTACCTTAACCGCCACTATAATGGACTCAATGGGCCAGAGTCGTACTATTCGCGCCGTTATTGACCCGGGATCACAAGTATCGGTAGTCACACAATCTTGCGTACATGCATTAGGTTTGTTTGTGAATCGTCTACGAACTCAAGTGTCATGTGTGGGTAATACACGTACTTCCGCTACGGGCATCACCGGCCTAACGCTACACTCTCGTGTTTTCGACTTCAAATTGTCATTCCAAGCATTGGTTATGCCTTCTATTGCGCCGTTGCTACCCGGTAAACAAATTTCTTCTGACGTCATGTCTCGTTTCAGGCACTTAGCATTGGCCGATCCTACATTTGACACTCCTTCTCCAATTGATGTTTTGCTTGGCGCAGACGTGTTTCCGCTACTTCTTTTGCAAAATTCGTACGGCACCGATACTAGTACTCCTTCCGCAATCTCAACCCAATTTGGATGGGTTATACTTGGACCTCTTGAAAATGATGAAACTTTCGTAGACCCCATTTCGCTTCATATGTCGTGCGATATATCCGCTCAACTGCAAAACTTTTGGGCTATCGAAGAAATCCCCACTTCATATATATCTAACCCAGATGATGATAGAGTGGAGGAGCATTTTTCTACGACGCACACTCGCAATTCTGATGGGCGTTATGTCGTTTCACTGCCTTTTAAGACCGAAGTCCCTACACTTACAGTTAACGCTTACTCGCCGATCCATTCACTCAATCGTCTCGAAAATAAACTCAATAAAATTCCGTCTTAGTTCAGTGCTTATAATGAATTTAGGTGCGAATATCTAAGCCTGCAGCATATGTTTCGCTATCACCTCCGCGAAATATATAATTCCTCATCACGTGGTATGGAAAACTCAGAAAGACTCGTGTAAAATCAGAGTGGTATTTAACGCATCCGCTAAAGATGTTAACAACATTTCTCTTAACGATTGCTTAATGCTAGGGCCCAAACTTCAACGGGACATTCATGCCATTTTATTATCATTTCGTTTGCATGCCGTGGCGTTGTGCGCCGATATCGAGAAAATGTATCGCCAAATATTGGTGCGTCCGGAGGATCGCGTACACCAACACATTGTTTGTCGTACTGGCTCCAACGCGACCATTCAAGAAATGGAGCTCAACACTGTAACATACGGTTTAACTCCTTCTGCCTTTCTGGCTCAGCGTGTTCTCATTCAACTCGCGCATGATGAGGGTGAACGATTTCCTCTTGCCTCTCAGGCGCTCCGGCATTGCACATACGTCGATGATATCATCACCGGTGCCCCTAATATTGATGCCGCACAGACACTTCGCCATCAACTCATTGAATTACTAAATAAAGGTGGATTCACCTTGAAAAAATGGTCATCAAACCACTCAGACCTCTTCAATGAATGGCAGGATGATCCGCATTGTTCTGCGATACGATTTCACGCTGATGATATTTCAATTAAAATTCTGGGAATCCTATGGGATCCTTATCTGACAGTTTCGTTTTTCTGTTTCGCCATTCGAAGGTGAGCTCTCCAAAAGAAATCTACTTTCATACATTGCTCGTATTTTCGATCCTTTAGGTTTTTTAGCTCCCATTACGTCCACGTTAAAAATTCTGCTGCAACAGTTATGGATCGCAAATCTAGATTGGGATGACCCGTTACCTATTCACTTAAATTCAACGCCAATAAGCTTCTCGAACAACTACCTATTGTATCACGATTTAGCATTCCCCGCTACATATCACATTCAAGTCCCTCAATCGTAGACATTGCTGGGTTCTGCGATGCTTCCGCACAGGCCTATGCCGCTGTTTTGTATATTGTATTTCGTGATAACGCCCTCGTTACGCCTACGTTATGGATTGCTAAATCCCGTGTAGCTCCATTAAAGCCGCTCACGATTCCTAGACTCGAGTTGTGCGCTGCTTTACTTTTAACTCGTTTATATGCTTCGCTCGATTTTTCTCTTTTCGCTCGTGCTCCTCCAAGGATACATTTCTTCTCCGACTCGCGTGACGTGCTTCACTGGCTGCACACACCTCCTCACTTGTTAAACACCTTTGTTTTCAAACCGAGTAGTTACTATTCGTGAGCTTGCTTCACAAGCCCAGTGGGCTCATGTACCCACCTCCGACAATCCAGCTGATTTAGCCACCAGAGCTATATTGCCGTGTAACTTCATTAACGATGACAAAATGCGATTTTGGCTTCGTGGCCCTGCCTTCTTAAATTCTGCTGTTGATGATTGGCCTGCCCCGTTTGACAGTGCCCAACTTAATCATACTCTTGTGTCACCCGCTGAACCGCAGTGTTTAATTTCTGTAAATTCGTCAAACTCTGATTTAACAGACTACATTCAAAACGTTTCTTCATTGGTTAAACTCAAACGTGTTTTCGCCTGGATAACCCGCTTTATTAATAACGCTCGAGCTGCTAAATTTAAATCTGATTTGTTTCAGGGACCGTTGTCCGCGTCAGAGCTGACTCAGGCTGAGTTAACGTTAGTGCGAATTACTCAGCGTCAGTATTTTCCCCAGCTCACCCGAGACTTGAATTCTAACGCTGCCATCGCCATTGCTTACTCCAAATTGTCGCCTTTTTTGGATTCAACCGGTCTCATCAGGGTGGGCGGGAGACTGACCCTCTCTAAGTTGAGTTTTCATTCAAAGCACCCCCTACTGTTGCCAAAGGTGGCGCATCTATCTCGACTTATATGTGTTCACTTTCATGTTATGTATTTACACACGGGCCCTAACACTGTGTTACCCGCTATTCGTTCGCAATTTTGGATACTTTCTCTTCGTAGTCTTCTTCGTCAATGCATACACAGCTGCATTACGTGTCACCGTTTTAGGGCTCAGACTTATCAACCCTTAATGGCGCCGCTTCCGGCACACCGCGACGAATTTATACGACCGTTCGCTCATGTTGGAGTGGATTTCGCTGGTCCGTTTTCCACTCGCGCCTCAATACTTCGCAAATACCACCTAACTAAGGGTTATCTATGTTTATTCATATGTTTCGCTTTCCGCCCTCCAGTCAACGTGGGCGACGTAGTATACATCAAGTATGCCAACACCTCTCCGCTTTCGTGGCCATTGGAGCGCATCCTTAACTTCTTCCCTGGACCCGATCGTATCTCCCGCGTCGCCTCCCTTCGCACCCGTGACGGCGTTGTCACTCGTCCGGTGCGCAGTCTCATTCCTCTTCCTGTCCAGGGCTGAGTACAACTCACCCCACTATCCCTATCTCCCTGCTTTCTCCGATTCCTTATACCCTATCCTTCCTGGAATTTTCCCATTACGGTACCTTCAGTAAAATCTTAACGATTTTAGGTGGGCGGTATGTTTGATCTCCTGACAGCTTTTTGTCTCCCAATGTATACCTTTTGCAACACATATGTTACTTTCGGCTGTTGTCGTAATTACGATAACTTCCGATTGCATATTGTCCGGTTCACCTCCAATCAGTTAGTTCTGTACTAGTTCTGTTCGAAAACTGTTGTACCATACGCTCGTACACGCACGGAAGTGCTCTCTATTTTCCACCGTGCTACCCCGCATGTTAAGTGCATTTCGTTTTCTCTCTGTTAGTTTACCGCAAAGTATACGAGCGTGTCGTTTCTCGCCTCTTTCGTTACACCGCATTTTCACGGGTACGCAGTTTTCCGTTATTCTCGTTACACCGCATGTTCCCGCTTAAGTACAGTACATCATACAAAGGAATCTACTTATGCCTACTTGGCCTTCAATCTGCTCGCCTTTTAGACTGGAGGACACCATCTACGTTCACAAAGGTATCTGGGGCCAGGGGGAGTGGGGGAGTCGACTCTCTTTTCCTTTTGGGATCCCTTTCCTTGGAGCGTTGTTAAGCCAGTGTCCATATCTTACAAGGTAAGCGTTCTATTATTCATACTTATTTGAATTAGTATTCTCTGTTTCCCCGCATTAAGAACTACACCCTATCAAGTACAGTCCACTTACCGCTTTGTTTGACAAGATCAGACATTTGTACTTGGCACACAAAAATTATCTTCAGTTAATTCAGTTCAGAGGGGAGTCGCTAACAGTTTTTTATGGGGTGCCAACAAAAAAATTCTCGCGTGAAATGCTCACAGACTTTCAACTTACACCTCTTAGTACAATTATATATAAACAAAACAAATTTTCCTTAAATTTCCAAGTTTATCCATACCCTAACATACCTACCAACTAATCTTGGCAGGAAGAGAAGTTGTTATATTGTCATCCAGTAGAGAGCGCCAAAAACCCTGAAATTTAAAATTTAACGCCACAAATTTCGAACACCATTAAAAATATATTTTCTTTTTCAGAAAAATGTTTCAAATAAAAATGATACACTTATTATGGTACAGTCAGCATAGTAAGTTTAAAGGAAATCCGTTATAGACGCGTTTTCGAGAAAATAACTGAAAAACATGTCCTACATAGTCACACTTCCGGTTAACCGATTTTCTTCACGTTTGGAATTCTAGCAATGCTTCCAATGTATATTAATATTACATAAATGGTACTGTCCCGTATTGATGGAGTACTTTTTAAGGAAGCTTAACCTAACTGTTCCCCAAGAAATCCCCGCCAAAAAAATCAATTTTCCCGGGAAAATGTTTCAAACACTAGTGATAGAGGGATTCATGTAAATGGTATACAAAGTTAAAAAGAAAATCGTTGGAGCTGTTTTCAAGAAAAATTCTGCAATTCCCACTTCCGGCTGATGGATTTTGCCCGAAAACTTCGTGTCAGATATGGTGATTATGTTAACTTTGAGCTTCCTGCAATTTATTGACTTCCTGTAATATTCAGACTCTGCCACAAAATATTTGGTTCACACAAGGCCACACCATTCGCTAAAAAAACTTTTTTTTTTCATACTTAGGACACTTTAAAGCATGTATTTCGGGTGAAAACTCAATATGAAAATTTTACCCGATCGCAATACTTCCTCTTACAAGACTTCACAAAAAAACAAAAAAAATTTAACCCGAGAAACATATTTCCTAATACAAGCGACAAGAAATTGTAAAAAAAAAGAAGAAAAAAGGGGATAATAAAGTAAAGCAGTTCGAAAAATGATGAATTTTGACCGGTAACTTCGGAGCGGATGTGAAGTTACCCCCTCTTGCAATTTTCTTTCTTACTCCTAAACTGGGCAGTACCCCCCTCCCAGATTTTGTTCCAATAGAATTTTATCAATTTCGAGTTGACAGGATGTCAGTAAATTGGAGTTGAAGAGAATGTATATTAAACAAAAATATTGAATATTATTATAAATAATATACAATAAATGAAATTTGGCGGGTGGGGTAAAAAAAAAAGCAAACAGCTGATTGTCTGTAAGAGATTAGTACTTTAAAGACCAGCTGGAGGCAAAAGAAAAAAATATATATAGATGGTAAAAAAAAAAAAAATTTTAACATCACGATTTCATGACGTCATATTGGTTAAAAAACATCAAAAAACGATAAGAGAAATAGTTTAAACTACAAATAATATCCCTCCTCTGTTGATTATCACGGTGAAACAATCTTTTAAATATGATTTAAACGGCGGCCTTCCTTATTTGTTTCACTTTTGTTTCTTTGAAACAATAACGTTCAATTATCTCTTCTACATTTGATTTTTTTTTCATTTTCTATTTTGTTTCCTGACAGGAAGTATATTTGTTATAGTAAAAACAAAAATCGTGAGTTGTCAATATTCCTAATCGATTTTTTTTCGTTTTATTTAATATTGGTTTTAATACGATATATAATAATAGTGTGGCATTTTTTTTATCATTTAAATAGTGAAATGAAATCTATTATACCGAAAGTTTGATAGTTCGATTCTCAAGCAAAACTATGTTGCTTCTCTCCCCCCTCTCTCACTATATATATATATATAATCCCTAACTTAGTTTAGCCGATTAATGCCTTGCAAAAGACAAAAGTGAAATTAGTAATATTTATTTTATCAGTTTGTGTACATCACGGAATTTTTATATAACTTTTTTCGTATAAAATAATATTAATTAAAATGCCATTCAATTAGTGCGTGTTCAAATAAAAATATTTTTGGGAGGTGAAACACTCGCCTGATTTTCTCTTACTCTAATCAATACAATTTAATCTAGAAATTTTCTATAAAATTGCAACATTACAATGTTTAGTTGGGCTGGCCATAAAAATAATGGTGGGGAATTTTATTTGTATATCTGGGTGGCCTTATGTGGAGCGCTCTATAAGAAAACCGCTCTATAAAAATGGTGGTGGGGAATTTTATTTGTATTCTGGGCGGCCTTATGTGGAGCGCTCTATAAGAAAACCAACAAAGCTTGTGAAAATATAAATTTAAACTAACTGACAGACCTCTAATTCCCCCCTCTACAAACAATTTTTTCAGAAAAATGTTTCAAATAAAAGTGTTTTACGTTTGCGTCTATCAAGCAAGCATGCCAAGTTTAAAAAAAAATCGTTGTAACCGTTTTGGGGAAATTCCAATAAACTCAAAAACTATTAAGTCGCACTTGCGGTAAAACCGATCTACTCCAATTTATGTTCATTTAAAGATGTTTTGAAGGAGAAGGGGTGAGAGTATGGTTTCCTTAAAAAAAATCATTTTATTAAGTTTAGATTCTATAATTGATATAAAAAAAACTGACGACAAATGAAACATTTAGTAACAATGATAAGTTTGAAGAAAATTCGTCAGTTAAATATCTGTGGAAACTGCAGTAAGAGGAAGTTGTTTCTTCAGCCAGCAAAAATCAATTTATAAAAAGCGATTACTTATAATTAATTAAGAAAAACTGGACAAATTGCTCTTTTAATTAACAGAAGTAATTAAAAATATTTTAAAAATATATGAATGTAATATAATTAATCTAAAAGTTTAATTATTAACTGATTTTGTTTTATAATTTTTCAAATAATTATTTTTAAACTCATTTCCTTTGATAATTTTTTGTTTTTAACTATGCAAATTATTATGTAGACTAATTTTAATTATAAGTGCATTTTAATGCATAAAACTGTAAAGCTAAGGTCAATGCAACGAGAAATTAAACAGAAAGTAACTTGTTGCGCATTCTATCAACTAGTATTACAACTACTAGTTTTCAGACTCTGCTGTTTGAGTGCGTCAACATTTGACGATATTTACTTCATGGTCGTAAACTTATGCATTATTTTATGAATTCCGAACTTTTCCCTTTTATTTTTATAATTATTATGTTTTTGTTTAATAATATGTAAAAATATTAACAAATAATTATTGGCTTAATATTTATGAATGATTCAATGATGAGATAGTTTTAGGTATTATATTGTTTTATTGTATTTTAAATACTCTGTGGGTGAGTGCATTTTTTTTTTTAAATGATATGTTTCCACGGGTTTTAATTTAAATTTGACTATGAAATTATCCCTCAAATTGGCATAACAAGGAAAATGTAATAACCAATGCATAATATCATCTTCTCCTTGAAACACAGTTTACAATGTTGATTTGGTAAGAATTGGTACTTTACATTTCCTACAATTATTCTTGGAATTTTTTTTTATTTGCCATACGAATTTGCGCTATCACTTTAGTTTTTCACTATTGCAAAGTAACTGCAAATAACTTTCTGCAGGGCTATTCAGCGAACTGATATGCGTAAAATATGCATTATAGTTAGAATTTAATACAAAATTTATGCCCTGAGAGAAATAGTTAATCTTAAATCTTTCGATCATGTTTATTATTATGATAAATAATCATGGCTAAATTTGCTTAAAAAAATATATATATATATTTTCTAAAGATTTTACATAATCCTGCAGACAGGATAAAAGTTGAAGGTGACGATTTTATTAAATAAAAACTTGGCCACAACAATTTAACTATAAAAAAAAATTGACATTTCTCATTTAGCAACTTTATTTTTGTAATGATTCCTTTCTTCCTGTAAAAATGTAGAAATAATCTGGTGAGAAACATTCACATAACTTTCTCCTCAATTAACCTCGTAAAATCTCTTAAATTGAATGGAATGCAATCAATAAATTATCTTTAAAATGCAACACTGTTTACAATCTCAAGTTTGTGCAGTTCAAATTTTAACCTAACTGATAAGACTCCTCCCAAAACGCTTCTGAAATCCATTTTTTATGGAACAATGTTCCAAATAA
This sequence comes from Triatoma infestans, assembly GCA_011037195.1. Taxonomy (NCBI): domain Eukaryota; kingdom Metazoa; phylum Arthropoda; class Insecta; order Hemiptera; family Reduviidae; genus Triatoma; species Triatoma infestans. The sequence continues at coordinate 124,624 of JAAEAF010000220.1, forward strand.
AAATAATAACACTTCTATGCAGCAAGCATCCAAAGTTTAAAGAAAATCTGTATTACCATTTCCGAAAAAAATCCATAGTTTACAGTGTTCACTCAATGTTCAACAATGTACACTCAAAAACTTATTCTGTAAAATCGCACTTCCAGTTAATCGATTTTCATCATATTAGATATTCTAAAATAATGATATACTATACTAATTAATACTAATACTATTCTATTATAATATTAATATACCTACTTTGGAAGGCTTCCAAAGTAGGTATATTAATATTATTGTAGGTTGTCAAACTATACCTTCTTCAGAAGTGGAACTTTAGAGGGAAGCATAACGCAGCTGTTCCCTCAAAATGAAACAGTTTAATCGCTAGAAATCCTCCTCCATCACAAAAAAAAAATCAATTTTCCCAGGAAAATGTTTCAAACGATAATGATAGGTATTTACTGTGTAGATGTTGTACGAAGTTTAAAGAAAATCACTTATTGGAGAGGAACATTAGTGTTCGTGAGGTCCGCCGCGTTTTCTTATCAGCTGGGAGGCCAAAATTACTCGCAAAAGTTGCCTGTCTTCTTTTCGCAATCGGTTACTACTACTGGAATGCAACGTAAAATTAAATTTAGATAGTGCTTCAAGTGGAGAAAAGCCAATGTTTTGTTCTATCATCAAATCACAATTGAGATTTCCAAAAACCTTAATTCTGTGAAACATGCACACAACTTTCTCTTACTGCAATTAACAAAGCTTCACTAAAATTGAAAAGCAAACAACAATTGAGTAAAATCGCACTCCCGGTTGATGGATTTTGCCTGAAATCTTCGTGACAGAAGTAGCGGTGCCTTTTCCGGTGACATCTTCTTCATACACACATTTTAGAGACCATTCATTAAGAAACATATTTTTTCTGATTCAGGAGATCTTTGAACAAGTACCAACCAGAGATCATTATTTTTCTGATTCAGGAAATTTGATAAAAGTACCAAAAAAAAAATTTTCTTGACGAAGTTACATATAGTAAGAGTTCTCAACGCCCTCTGTGGACAGAAATCTATAAATAATAAAATATATTTGCGGTTTTATGTTTAGTACCAAGTTTGACCGCAAGAGGTCGACCGCCGCCAACATTGCCACAAAGTTATGTATGTATACCACATAAACTTTTATGTCTCCACCGCCCCGCGTGTACACTTGTGTGTATAAACTTTTTTCTTGTTCAGTTTATAGTATGATGAAGAGAGAGGGAGAGAGACCCGCCGTTATAGTACCTTTTTATTTTTAGGACAGAAATAATACAACACATTGGAATTGTTTTTAAGATTTTTTTTTTTTTGGCCACCAGCTTCGCTGTTGTTTGTATTATGTCGGTTATAAAGTTGTACGTAATTCATTTTAAATATCTCTCAAACTGGGGGTTCTTCCCTTTGGGAGGAAGTATTTCTTCAGGAATCTGTAGCCTCGTCGTTACTGTGTGATTTTAAATCCAGCCAAATTTATCACTTATGCTAATTCGATTCTAGAACGGTAATCAGCAAATAGGGGATGACTGCCTAGTGATTTTTATTGGAGAACGCGAAACAAAAAGTTTTTACTATCTTAGAATTTTTACTTAAACCAAAGCTGCTTCTGCTGCTTCTAACAGAAATATGGGATGAGGTACCTAGAAAAAATAGTACATTAATCTGAATTATATTATAACTCACAAGAGAAGCGCTCCATGAAACCCCCAGTAAAGCTTCAAATTTAACAACCAAGATCCCCACATCAGCACACATCAAAAATCAATATTTTAAATAAAAGTGGTAGGTTTATATATACGATATGTTGTTGCAGTGACCATTGCAGAATACCAAGTTGGAATTTCCTACGATTTTCTCGTTTTTGAGATATTTTGTTTATACCATTCCATTGATACCATTCGCTAAAACCATTTTTTTCAAACTCAGGGGTCCGCCAAACAAGTATTTCCGGTGAAAACTCAATAAGAAAAATTCCACTACCTATTAAATATAAATCGTTAATTTCCAGGAGTCTACTATATTTAAAAAAAAAAGAAAACTACAAAAAGCCGCCAAATTTGTTGAAAATGATACATGTCCTACTTCTAAACGTCACAATGAAGATATATCCACGGCCTCCTTTATAAGTGAAAACAGAAAGAATACATTTTACTTTTTATTGTAATTATTATAATTATAATTATCATAAATTATAAAGAAAGTAGATGACAGAAAAAATTATGATGTTTTTAACAAATAAAAATTATAATATTTTAACAAAACTAGAAGGGAAATTTCGCACATTTTTTTCCTCCCGTATGAATAGCAAGATTGGCTAACCTGGCACTTAAAAATATTCCCTGATGTGCTGCGTTATTGTTTTCTAATATAATTTTTATTATTACAATGAACTGAGTCATCACAAGGCGAACGGAAATACCATGTCGGTTTTGTGTGTCCGACTGTGTGTTCATGATAATAATAAGTTTTTCTAGAATATATAAATAATAATTTGGATTCTTCCTCTCTAAACAAGATCTTATAAACAGCTGTTTGTTGTTTTTTTTATATGCCTTCCTAAAAACCGCGAATACTAATAAAAGAACATTTGTTAGACACAATCATCCATCTTACAGTGTAACCAAAAAATAAAAAAATGCAATTGTAAAAATTTTGTCTGTGGTTCAAATAAAAGCAAACAACAAACACGATTTTCCCAAGACTTAAGTGTCGAAATCATACTTTTAACATTCATTCAATTTGAAAATCAAATCTGCATTAGATACATAGAAAATTATCACCAATCCTGAAAACTTGACGGACCGACACAGCAATCTTAAAATTTATTTAAAATTAATTATCTTGAGAAAAATCTTTCTTCCTAGGAGTGTCTACAGCTCACTGTCCGGTGATGTACAGTGTTGTCTGTAACGAGAGAACACTGTATGGAGAGGCCCGGAGTGCACTGAGAAGGCTCCGGTCGCCAATGACAGATATTGACGCGGCTTAAATTAATAAAAAAAAAATATATGCAGATCTATTTACTAAAGAAAATCGCTGTAAACTGTTTTCGATGAAATATTGCGGACACTTGGAGATAACAAAAAAATCTGGTGTGAAACACTCACACGACTTTGTCTTACTGCAGTTTACGTAAATTTGACAAATTTTTTTCAAACTTATAACTTTTACTAAATGTTTCCTTATGTTTGTTAAATGTGTGTTCATCAAATGGAGAATCTAAATTAATAAAATGACATTTTTTCAGGAAACCATACTACACTCCCCCTAAATACAGTGTGCCTCTCTATATATGGGTAACAAATCTAATGAATTCCGTCAGTGTTTAATGGATAAAATAGTAGAAAACTGTTACAATAAGTAAAAACGCACTTCTGGCCAACCGATTTTCTTTAATATCAAAATTTTGGCAATATACTTAATTGTAATTAATATTATTTATCTATCATTTTATCCACCATAGCATGCTTCATTTTGTTGCTTCTGACTGGTTTCGGATTTTCATCCATCGTCAGAGTAAGGTTTGCAATAAATTCGTGTAAAGAGATGACTTCCACTCAGGGTGGAACATGATTGTACTGATTGCCATTATGGAGGGCACCCCCGCAGAAAACTCCTGAAATCAAATTTTCACTTGGAAAAAAGTGTGTTCAATTAGAAGTGGCTACAAGTGTGACCGTGGTGTACACAAAGTTCAAAGATAAGCCATGAATCCATTTTGGAGAAAATTGGGGAAAACAGAGAAGAAAAAAAATCAAGAAAAGTGCTCTTCCGAGTTAACGGATTTTGACCAAAACTTTCGTGTCGTAAAAAAAAAAATGTTTTTTCTTTCCCGTACTGCTTGGCAATCAGAATTAGCAAACTACGATCAGTTCTATTTTCAAAATTCACACGTTTTGATTTTTCACCGGAAATACATGTTTTTGACGTGCACCGTGCACATGATTTTTTAACGAATGGTCTATATGTGGTGTGAAAGAGAGAGAGAGAGAGAGAGAGAGAGAGAATTCAAGCAAAATATCTCAAAAATGGAAAATCAAAGAACGTGTAAGCTTAATATTACACAAGGTTTGATCAAAATTCATCAAACCAAATATGGGTAATAACTGGCGCCCCGGACATCGCTATTTTGGCTGTAAGTTGAGAAAAATATTGATGTGTTAAATATTCAAATTTCACATGTCTATTTTTTCGTTAGCTAAAAATTTACTGTACAAGCGTTTATGTCTAAAAGCTCAAAAATATTCACACTTATTGAACAATTAACGCAGAATTTGTAAAGGACGATGCTTGAACATGCATATACCTCTCTGAACAGAATAGCATTAGCATGTGAGCAGAGCGCTGGCTGCTTCACTTGTGTTTGATCATGCAAAGACTTGCTTAAAATTTTTTATATATATATATATATATTTAAGGGGCGGCAATTTGTCTTTTTGTCCGGGGCGACGTAACCGCTAGCGCGGGCGCTGCTTTCGGTAAATGTCTCACCAAGATAAACGAATCTTTGTCAATTTTACAATTAATCATTATTAAAGAATCTTCGTCAATTAACTGCAGTATGAGAGGAAAGAGATAGAGAGAGAGAGTACGGCCTTATTCATAATACTTATGCAAAACAAAATCTCCTTTATATATTGCGGTCTATGGACTTGCAGAATTAAAAAAAAAAAAAGTAATAACCACACATACGAGTATATCGCATCTAATAATAATAAAAAGATTGTACAGGCTGTGGAGTTTCGAGGGAAAAAAGAAAAATGATGAAGTTAACGATCAACAAGGCAGTGTATATATGGCGTGGTGGACACAATCACTTTAATTAATGAAAAGATCTACGGACGGATAGATCAGCTGCTGTAGTAGTAATAGAATAAAGGGATGAATGGTAAAAGAGGTAGTGAGGAGGAGTGGAGGGAAAACGTAGTCTCATGTGGTGCCACAGCCAGGGTGGAGGGGTGTGGAGTGACAGAGAGAGACCTAGCTCACGCAACTTGGTATCTAGAAAAATATTGTACAGGCAAAGGTGGAGGAGAGAGCTCTATATATAATTACATTTTAGTAAATTAAATTCTAGGTCAATGGCCCGCTACCAACTCCCCGCTACTGGTGGCGGAAGGGAGGGTCTAGCTCGTTTTTCTTTTTTTATGCAATATTTACGATGATCAGATCAACTCCCTGTTGTGTGAGGGGGGCTTCATCGGACGAATAGAATGGACATAGTAATAAAAATAATGACGTAAGAAATGGCTGGAGACGGAGATTAGAAGGGAAAAAAGAATGTTCTTATAATCCTTCTTTTAAATAACTATTTAATATAGTATTAATTAACACTATTTTATAGGACTTTTAATACGGATCAACGTTATTAATAATTAATAAACAAAATAAAACTGGATTTATATAATAAAAGGTATTGAATATCTTTTATACGAGTATTTAAAAAAAAACGATTTGTAAAGTTAAAACTATTAATAGAGATTAGTTCTTAATGCGGTCGTATTTCGAAATTGGCTACTTTGCCCTAACTTCGAAAAACAAATTGGTTGAGAAACACTCACTCCACTTTCTCTTACTGCTATACTCATTTGTCCTGACACAAATACATGACAGAGTGTGATACAAGTACCACATTCATATATCTACAAGTACCCTACAGCTGATTAATTAATTACATGGCAGTCCAAGATGACAGCGCCAATAACACTGAACAATCCAAACATTTAGCTGGAGTTGTTTTCGAGAAAATCACAAAAAATTAAATAAAAAAAAAATTCAATGAAGTCGCGCTTCTGTTTGGTGGATTTTGCGTGAAACCTTCGCATATATCCGGTTTCAGAACCTAAACGGAACACCAATCTTCAGCTTCCTGTGATTTTTTTTTTGAGATATTTTGTTAACTTTTACCCACCACCCAGACAGACATACACGCATATCATCCGTTAAACCTTTTCTTCCTGTTTACTAGAAGTAAGAAAAAGTTAAAAAAAAAAATTTAACAAATTATATATATATATGTGTGTGTGTGTGTGTGTTACCAAATTTCCACACCATACTGGTGGAAAGCACATTATACTAATGTATGTTTCTGCAAACTGAAGAAAATCGGTTAAATGAAAATGCGAGTTTAGGATTAGTTTTTGGATTTTTTTGGTATGGATTTTTTTGGTATATTTTTTGGCTACATATAAAAAAACTTCGAAACATTTTTTCCGCAGTTTTTGAGGGTTCTGGGGGTGGGTTGGAGGAGAGGCTTAAGACATATGTGCTGCCTGCTGGGAGTACAATTAGTTACGTTTAGATAGCTCCCGTGGCCTAAAAACCAACGTATATAACCACGATGTTTTATATCTAATAAATTATGACAATATAAATACGAAATATAACCAAAAATCAAGACAGGCGTCCACTTGAGAGAAATACTCTCGAGAGCATTTCTTGCTAGTGGATATAGATTGAGAGTAACTATCAGGCAGCGCGTATAAACACTCGGAGAGTAAACATGTTGGGAGTTGCTCGCAAGGAGAAAGGGAATATTACCGCTTTCTGCTAGCAACTCGCAGAATACGAAACAATTTCGAATTCTGAGAGTGCTCTCCTACAATTTGCTGAAAACTGGTCCAACTAACTTACTCTATTATTTGTTGAACATCTACTACACTCATTCGGACAAAACTACGAAATTGTTGAGCATCTTCAATTTGCAATTCTCTTGTAAGCGTCTAACACGCACCCAATGGGTTACACGTACGAGTAGATCTCCGTTGAACCCATGGTTTAACCCAACAATTTCTTCGTGTTATTTTCCGTTCGTCTTTCTTTTTTAATGTCACTAAAATAGCGGCCGCAACCTTTGCATATTACGAACTTCAAAATTTCAATGTTTTAGTTTACGCAGTACTATCAAGTTTGCCTAGTGGACACGACGCTGAGAGTGCTCTTACATAAACTATCGAGAGCTACTCTCTGTTGCTATCGGCGAGTAAAAATTTTGAAAGCTGCTCTCGAATAGAGAGGCAGTTGAGAGTAACTCTTGCGAGTTTCTCTTAATGGATACCAAGCAATACACCTGAAACACTTAAAACTGTCCAATTACAGATCCGCATACCTCATTAGAAAGATTTTCTACCTGAGATTATAGTTTAGACAGAAACTGGATCACTTAAGAAACCAAAACAAAACTCTTCGAACAAGGAACACCCAATGTTTTCTTGTTGACAAGAAGTTCATCTACTTATATTCGTCATGGAAAACAAAACTTCAAAATTTACAGAAATCTATAAATAAAATCAATACATAGGGGTTTTCTGGAGTACTGCCCAAACTGGCAAACATAGAATGTTCCTATTACATCATAAACATAAAAAAAGCAAACATTATTTTAGTGGCTGACAATATCTGTGACGATACATCGCATAAGGAATCACTTTGGCCAAAGGGTTCAAAAAGACCTGGGAAAAATAGCGGACTGGCTCCTTTAATGCCAATGAAATTAACAATTTATTTTCACTCGAGACAAATTCATTTATATTTCTGGTTAAGTGATTTAGCCGATAACTTCCAGTCAGAACCCATGATAATGGAATAACAACACTGAATTTCCTTCGTGTTAGTCATTTTTTTTTAATCATTTAAAAAACGTTATCATCCTCAGACTTGAAACGTCATAATGTCTATTTTGGACGAAACTCTAAATTTAGAGAAAGCTGATATAAATGCATTGCCATAACCTCTTAAAGCAATAAAAGAAACTAAACATTACAATATAATTTAAACTCATATAGATGTTGCTATTTGTTTTCCTTTAATATATTATTACGCAACATATCTATTATCTTTTCATTTATGGTTCATACCAGACAGGACCCAAAGATTTCTTCATCCGTTGTATACAGATGTCGTTTGTTTTGATGAAACAATGATATGTAGGTGGCAAAAATTAAGTAATCTCACTCCCTGTTTCTAGGTAACATATGCAGACTCTATTGCGACCTATTGAGGAGTTCACTGAAATTCTCAAAAATATACGTGATTGACAAAGAAACATATTTTTTAAGAAAAACCATCCAATGTTATGATTTACAAAAAAAAAAAAAATGTATAAACAAATAAAATACAATAGAATAAATAAATAAATACTAAATAATAAATAAACACAGTTTTTAGCACTCGTTCTTATTGTCCTTTAAGTTCCTATTGTTGTTTTTTAGTTAAGTTTAGAACAAAGAGAGGGGGGGGGGATAAACTTTTGTTTTTCCATTTTTATTTTGTTTGTGACGTAACTATGGATATGTTATTTTAATTGGATTTAATCTAATTATTTAATCTTTATTATTATTATTATATTATCAAATATATCTCAAGTGTTTTGTTAAACATAAAAAATTTTCCCTTACTAGCAGGAAGCTCAAACTTTATATTCCATTTAGATTTCATCGTAACAACTGACCCGTAAGTTTTGGACAAATCATGAATCGGAAGAAAGTGCGACATTACTGAATTTGTTTTTTAGTTTTTCGCGAGTTTGTTTTGAAAACGGCTTTCCAACAATTTTCTTTCTATCAACCCAAATTAATCCATTTTCTGAAACGTTTTCCTGGAAAAATTGATTGTTTTAGAAGGTTCTGCGGAGAACAGAACCGTTAAGCTTTCCTCTAAAGCACCACCACAGTAAATTCTATGGTTGTGCCACCTACATAATATTAATATACGATACATTAGAAATCGTTGCTAGAATAACAAATTTGAAGAAACTCGATTAACCGGATGTGATTTTTTTACAGAATAGATTTTTCCACATTTTCGGAATATTGTCGATAACGACTATTAAGGATTTCCTTTAATCTTAGAATACTAACTGCACCAGATAGAAACCTAATCGCTTTTATTTCTAACATTTTTTTGTAAAAATTATTTTTAGGTGGTTCTGAGGAATATGAGACGTTAAAATTCAATTATGTTTTGTCTTTACCTTCTTTAGTTGGTTAGCACTTATCCCCTTACCTCCTGTAATATTTATCTTAAGGACCTATGAGTAAAATTTGAAATTTAAACCAAATTAGTTATTTTATGTAACTGTATTGAGAGGTGTAAGAGAAAGTCATGAGTGTTTCACACAGGATTTTCTTACTTTCGCTTACTGCTTATTGCGATCGTATCAATTTGTGAATCTGAATTTTCGGCGCCTTATAAATTTTTTTCGCAAACGGTCTGAATGTGTGAACATAAAAATATCTCAAACAATGAAAGATATCGCAGGAAGGTATACTGTCTAGGTTTCATCCTATTTCACACAATCACTTTTATTTAAAAACATTTTCTAGGGAATATTGATTTTTTTTTTTTTTTTGAGAATTCATAAAAAGCGGAAGTTAATAAATGTACTAAAAAGGACGCGAGAGTGTAACCAGAACCTGATTATTTTTAACTTAAGGCAAATGGGCTCTTTAGAAATGAAAGTAACATTTCAAACGAATTAAATACTTAATATAACTGCATACAATTACGTAACCTTGGCAGATCAAAGTACAGTCAGAAGATTATATTACGTCACACTAAATTAAAGAAGACAATGTGACTTTAAAAAAAAAAAAAAAAATTAATATTCAAAGCATATTCTAATTACATTCTAATAATAATAATAATAATAACGATAGTAAAAAAACAAATTATAATAAATGTAAATTAGGATGGCAGTGGTTAAATAATTTCATCAGCTACAAATCATATGATTAAGCAATCAGGTGGCAGATTAGGTAGCAAATGATTTTTTGTTTTTTCAACATAGTTTAACGACTGTTATTTTTATTTTTCAAGGCTTACATTTTGTTATAACAATTTGATAGATTAAGTTAAATGACTTGTTAAGTTCATTAAATAGGAGCTCATAAAACTTAAATTGGGGAAAAAAAATTGATATAAAACCATGGAAAAAACCGTCTGTCTCATACTGCAAACTCTCACAGTTCTGATTTGTCAACTTTAAAAATCTGGAATTTTTACTGAATATTTAGTTCCCCTAAAACCTCACCAGGTGATGAGTCTCAACTTTTTAGGAAGTCTCAAGAAAAAAAAATTATAGAAAACGTTTCATTAAATTAATGAAAATGATAAAGGTGTATTTGTCCATAATACAAGTTTCAAGAAAAGCCATTATTTTGAAGAAATTACGAAAAAAACTGAAGAACAACCATTCAGAACAACGTAACGCCCACTTTCATGCTGAAGCTAACTGTAATTTGGTTTTGAAATTCAGTTTATATACCTATAAACACAGATCGTAATAACATACATTTTTTCCATGCTTCGAAGAACCACTGACTCTCGATTTCGAGATGGGAAAAACTCAATATAGAAACTTTGATACGATTACAGTAAATACTTCCTCTTACAAAGAGGAAGTAAAAAATAAATAAATAAAAAGACTATATCAATTTTCTATTATTACTATATTGTGATTACGTTATATAACATATAAGACAATTATATGGACAGGCGGTTGAGGCATTGAGGGAAATGACGTCAATTCAATCTGACAGATTTGTTCCTGACATTACTATCTTTTTTTTTGCTTTCTCTCAGTTCTGGTAAAAGGAACCTACTGCGATCCTGTCAAATTTTCGAAATTGTGTTTTCACCAAAAATACAAGTTTTGAGAGGCCCCATGAGTAGGCAAACATGTTTTTAGCAAATGGTCGGTGTTTAGTAAAAAACAGGAAATAAATAAAAATTAAAGAAAATTAAAAGGTGGGGGGGGGCGCCTCTGAAAGGCTCTCCAGTTCCTCTGATGGGCTCTGTTTGGTAAGAAAAAAAGGGGGAAAAAAAAGGGTTGAAAATATTAAGTGGACTGTATATGTATTGAATAAAGAGCGAGCAAATGGGCTCATATAATATGAACAACAATAAATATTAAATTAAATTTAAAATTAGTAGCAATAATATTTATCTTCAACAAGCCAAAAGGTATGGTGCTTACCTTAAACGCAGAAACCTTAACACCAGTGCAGGTAGACTCATGTGTCCTTAGCCCGAATCGGGAACAAGGGAAGAGGAAAATAGGAAAAGGAAATAAGACCTTTTGTGCCTGTAACTGTAGAGTCTTGATCCATACACTGCTGCTTGGCTGATGAATTCTGATGATAGTTAATCGGGCTCCCAGAATCTGCGGGCCGGAGAAGCAACCGGAAGTAGACCATGTGCTTGCTCAATAAACCTTGCAGGCCGGGAGAAGCCGGAGACACTCACTCGACAAGGGACCAACTTATTAACACTAACCCGAGGAAAACCAGAAGTGATAGACTTGGGTTTTCACGTTAAAGGATAGCGGAAGCGGTCTAAAATGTATGGGCAGAATGTAACATGTGCTGCAACATACGTCTGGCTTGTCCGAGTGCTTATGAGTGACTAATTGGAGAGGGCAATAAAAGGGACTACCCCCTCTCTACATTTAGGACACATACTATAGACTGATGAATTATTATATTCTGATGGCGGCAAATTTAAATTCGGATAAATACCTAACAGTCGGTACGTGTGTGTGTGCGTGTGAGAGCAACTCAAAACGAAAAATTCAAAAGTAGCTCAAACTTGGTATTCCGTTTAGGTACAACCAGCCATATCTGACAAGAAGTTTTCGGGCAAAATCTATCAACCAGAAGTGCGACGCGGGCTGGATAAATCGAGGAATTGAAATCCGTGATCTGATGAAAATTTTCACCAATCAAGAAAGTTGTGATCGGAAGTAATCAGAAAAAATTCATGGTTACAGCGGAGGAAATTAAAAGTCACCTTAGGCCTTAGGGTGAGATGCAAAGTAGAGTGGATAAAATCTTTCAGGAAGTCATTTAAAGATTAAGGTTAAAGGCAGGCGAAACTTCCAAAACTAATGAGAAAAGTAAGAAGTGGGGGTTCGAAAGCAGTATTAGGAGTATGAGGGAGAACACTCTCAACAAAGGGCATTATATAATGCATTATTTGCTGTTTCTCTGATGGCTCCAGGCTGAATTAAACTGGACTCTTTGGTGCAGGGGCTGAACAAAGGAAAATGCGGCCACTGTTTTCTAAGCTGAGATCATTGGTATCTTTGAATGCTTTGTGTGGTGGAAAAGTGGGGAGGGAGAAGTTAAAGAGTGAGGATATGTTCTGATGTCAAGCTGCTGATGTTCTGATAGTCAAGCTGCATTAATGTTTTGAACCGTTTAACGGTTGAGCCGTGGAGGAGCTTTAAACTAGTGAGTGGATCTAGAAGATTTAACGTCCTCACTCAGAGAAGCTTCTGGGTACCCGGACACGCGGATATATAGGGCAATGACTGGATGGACGAGTTGGCTAAGATAGAATCCTTAATAAAAGACAGGGGACTTGATGCATCTTCTCTTCCTGAGTAGGATGTAATTGAGGGTCCTGGTAGATGTTTTGAATCTGAACACGCATGGGTAGCCAGTCATTTACACAAAATAAGCAGGACGTCTAGTTCTTTGTGTCAGAATGGTGATGAGGTAGTCAGCAAAACAGTGTATCACATCTTGGTCAGTGCCGCCGTTTTGCTGCTAATACTAGATACTACATCTGGGAGGGATGGCAACACTCTTAAGAGAATGCTTGCGAGAGTTGGAGATTAAAGATATTGTATTGAGACCGGTAGATTGCTGGAGAGGCTTCTTGTGAGTAGCTTTTTATTTGTGAGGCGGGGGATAACAGCCATATGTCCTCCGCCTAGTGATAACAATATTCAATAATGGCCACCGGCCATCCATTGATGATAATATTAATAATAGTAATAATAATAATACCTTAGCTGTCGATGCGCCAAAATAATAATAATAATAATAATCCACTCCGTGAGTGCGTGGCGGAAAGAAGATAATAACAGTAGTCAAATGAATCCACACGGAAGTCAAATTAGTTTTTATCGTTTAAAGAATTGTCAAGATCTCTCTTCAGCTGTTTGGTAGAAAACAAAGCTTTATAAGGATTTGTATCAGTTTATAATTCTAAGAAATTATTGCAAGGAATGCGAGTTAAATAAATATTAATAGCAATGCTAAAATTCTAAACGTTAAAGCAGGAAGTAAACATGGAAAGTAGTTTACAATCATGACCGCTAGGCAGAGTAATGTGAACGTGAAACAGCTGTTTTTATTTACTATTAAGAAAGTGCGCTCTAGTGTTTGCATAAATTCCTATTTTTTTTTTACCATATGAAGGTTATTTTTTCTTTGTACCTAGATGGAATTGTGGATGCTTTTTCTAACGCAAGAATAAATCTCTTTCTCTCAATATTTTCCAGTACAGCACAAGAGATGGGGAATATTAAATACGTTCTTATTTTGCGATGATAAGTTTTTAAGAATAATTAAATAAAAAATAATTTCCTCTATACTTATCTCGTTACTAAGATCTTTAAATTGTATACGTTAACTATTATCTACTTCTTTTTATATTCTTTGCGAGAACTCTTGTGTGGTAACTAAAAACCAGCTGAGTAATTCCATCTCCCACCACCGTAGCGCACCATAATCCTGCGTGCAATTTTAAGTAGATTATAAATCTGTCGTAATCGTTCGAAAACTAGGTTTCAATTACTCTTTTAACTCCCCACTAAAAATTGTTCTTACGTTTGCTAAAGTTCACCTTTGAAACAGCTATTATAATATGGGTAATTATATAAAAACTTATTTATAAATTACCATGGACTATAAACTGGAATCTCTCGTGAGTTATTTTCAAACAATTTTCGCTCGGACAGTATTGGCCTGGAAATAATCCTATTATGAACTTGTATATTTTTTTATATTTATTTACACTTCAGTAAGAACACAATTTTTATTAAATGTTTAATTGGACTCAACCTTATAAATATATTTTATATATCCATACCGCAAGTTAACCAGCACTCGTTTAGGGCAGACTCCCCTACCTACCGTCGGCACCACATACACACACATTTTCCACTGATGCACACACCCTTTTCCCCTTAGTAAAAATTCATTACTTTCTATGTCGACTTACAATTAGGTTTATACATTGCTAGGCCTAAGCAAGACTCAGTGACACGGCTACACTTTTTTTTTCATTATTACATACATTTCTTTATTATTATTTTTTTTTATTTAACATTACATCTAACTTTTTAGACTAAACATTGACAGCACTAATTACTTTTAAAATGACATTTCTTTAAGACAAATTCTGCTACAATAATTAACAATTTAAGACTTTCTGTGTGACTGATTTCTGTTTAAGGGCTAAATTTGCGAAGCGGTTTTATTAAGCTGCCAGAGCGCGTTGCTTTCCCAGTGGACGCGGCTCCGGAACTCGGGCTTTTATCCTGTATTACCTGTTCTGATTCCCCTTCCCTCCTTTCGCGTTCCAAAATACGCGGACCGAGGTTAATATCATCGTAAATCGGGATACTTGAGGGATGTTGACTTTTATGAAACCGGCTTTTCCTTAACTGGTTAACATGAACCCTATGCTATGGACTACATCATTTGGCATTACTTTGACTAAGTATATGATCGACTTAATTTTGAACACATTCTTCCTGGGATCCAGTTTTTACTTCATTGTGGATGACGTAATGCAACTACTACCAATTCGTTATTCGTAAAGCATTTATTTGATATATAACTAGACTCTAAGGACCTTTGACGCTGACATTTGACCTTTTTCGGATTTAATATCGAAATAAGCGTTCTAGGTGTATATCCTAAAATAAATGACATCGGAGAAAACCCTGTGGTTGATGACGGTGTACCTCTATAAGAATACAGGCAAGCCGCCAAAATTTCTAACAAAGGACAACGTGATATTCGATGGTGATGGCTATTGGACAATCATTACCCTCGATGGTGTGACTAAGGACTGCACCTACCCCTTACTGTGATGCATCGACTGTTAAGTTTAATGGTTTTGTCGGATCAATACTAACAATGATTTTTCCGACATGACACATTTACTTTTATTAAATGCTATTTCATAATCTGCCGACCAAACGAAAGGTTCGTTTTTCCTGAGCAGCCAATACAACGGTTCTAATAGATCAGGATATTTGAATAAAATTTCTATAAAAAGACAACATAGTTAAATATGACTTTACTTGTGAGACATTTTTTGGAACTGGATACTTTAAAATTTTATTAATTTTTTCTTTAGATGATTGTTTACCTGCTGCAGAAATATGAAACCCTAAAAATTCTAATGATTCTACAAAAAACTGACTTTTCTGTACATTTAGTTTAACGTTATGTTGTTCTAGCCGTGACTAGACGAGATTTAATGTTTTTGTGTAATCTTCTCTTGATTTACTTCCAATTAAAATATCATCTAAATAACCTGAACAATGATTTATACCTTGTAGGATATGATCTAATACCATTTGGAAAATTGCTGGATAGAGGCTAAACCAAAGACTAATCTTTTGTATCTATAAAGATCATTAACTGTATTTGTCGTCAATAAATTCTGACTAGCTTCATCAACTTGTAGCTGTAAATACGCATTTTTTTAAATGTAAACAACAGAAGATTTTACAACCAACACAATTATTGAAAAACTTATCTATTCGAGGTAATGGGTATTAATTTACCTCAATTTGTGGATTAACTGTTTTCTTTAAATCTAAACAATGACGTAAGTTACCATTTTTCTTGGGGACGACTACAACAGGGCTTACCCATCTACTATGATTTACTTATAAATGGTTCTTTCAGACTCAAGACGATTCAACTCGTCTTTTACTTGTTGCCGTAATACATAAGGCACACAATAAAAGCCTTTTGAAAAATTGGTTGAGCTTCCGGTTTTAACTGAATGTTGATTTTAAATTCTTTTATTGGTTTATCAATATCTAATTGAAAGAATTGAAAGAGAAAACACACGGGTATGACTTTACTATACTTTCTATATTAGAATTAACTGTGCTAACATTCGACTTTTTACTAACAAATTTATTGTTAATAATCGACTAACTATTATTTAACAGACATAAATTTTGTAACCACCCCGGACTGATAACATCGAGCTAGTTTTGACCTAGAATAACTTCATGCGTTAAATGTTTTGCAATCACTGAAGGTAATGTATATTTACCTGCATTGACTTCGACTTCTGCTACGAAATATCCATATAATTCCAAATTATGCCCATTTGCGGTGTTTAATTTGCCCGGAAGAGGTCTCAAGACTACATTTGGAAACGTCTTTTTGAAAACATTCCAAGACATTATACCGGTAACAGACCCCGTATCAACTAAAAAATTAAAAATTAGACTATTAACATTTACATATAAATAAGAAGCTATCAGACATTATTTTTCCTTTAGACACAGCAGCTACTAAACTAACATCTCTTTGTTTACCTATTTTTACTTTTCTTTTTGACATACAACATGCACTTATATGACCTCATTTACCGCACTGAAAACACTTCCACGCCTTTGCTGGACAATTTTGAAAACAATGCTTGACCTCATATTGAAGACATCTTTTTAGGTTGTTTGGTACTTGATGGCTGACTGGCTCTTGCTAATGAAACGACTCTGCTAGCTTTTGACGTGACTTACTGCTCTTATTACTGGCCCATGATTTACTGTTTCCTTGACGTTGGTTTACTCTTAGCTTCTTCTCAAACTTTTTCACAGGTATGACGTTAACAACACCTTTATTAGTTAAGACCTTTCTACCGTTTCAACCTTGAACTAGTTTGACAGTATCTTCCCAATTTAAATTATCTGGTTGCGGCAACAGCTTTCTTAACAACTGTAGATTATTAATTCCTGAAATTAATTATCTCTTAACACTTGTGATAGAAAATTATCAAAATTACAATTTGATGACAGATGACGTAAGGCCGCTAAGTACTCGGTTAAGGTTTCATTTTCTTTTTGTTGACGTGAATAAAATTTATACCTGTTAGCAATTTAACAATTTATTGCTGCATAATAATTCTGAAGACAAGTGATACAGTCCGCAAAACACACCTCCTGTAAAGTCTTCGGGGATACAGAGTCTTTTAGAATTTTAAAACCTTCTGCTGGCAAAACCACGCACATAACATTTACTTGCTGATTGACTTCGATATTTGTTAGACTAAAATAAATGTTCAGACGATCAAAATATGACATTATATCTTCCAAATCTTCTGGAAAAACAGGACACAGAATTTTTGCCCCATATTTGTAGGTTTTTCTACCGACTTTTCTTTTGACGTACTCATATTTAAATACTAGACTTATTCTTATTTATAAGCCACTCTATAAAAATGTACAATAACAAGTTATCCTAATCTGAGTATAGGTTCCTCGAAGGTTATTGTTCAGCTGCTTAGATTTATGTTTTAAACGGACCTGCGCAGATCGAAGCAACACTATGGAAGACACTATTCCTATTTTTACGAGCCTTTTTCCCTTGATACCAATATGGCTTCCTCAGAAACGAAGCGTCCTAGACTGACCTTAAAGAAGCTTTTCAACGAAAGTATAACTTTCTTGACTTTTCTAAGCTAAATTAAGCAATCAAATAATATTCATAAACGCACAGAAATAATTTTTCGATACCTGTAATACCAATTCCAGAAATATTCTTAACAACCAATATGTAATAATTCAACTGGATGAACTATTCTTAATAACACTTACGACTTCGTTTTTCCTCGTCCCCACTTTTATATTCATTTGCACTTCAATAAGAACATAATTTTTATTAATGTTTAATTAGAATCAAACCTTACAAATATATTTTATATATCCACACCGCAAGTAAACCAGCACTCGTCTAGGGCAGACTGCCTACCTCACTAAAGCAGCACCACACACACATTTTCCAGTGATGCCAACAATACTAATATTTATAGATATTTTGCGTTTTTTTTTATCATACCACGATATGGGGGAAAAATCTGGTATGTAATACCCACGCAATTTTTTCTTATTGGAATTTATACAATTCCAAATGACCACTTTGTTCTAAACTTATCATTTTTACTCATTGTTTGTTTGTGTTCAATATTATTATATCAATGGGAGAACCTAAATTCAATAAAATGATTGTTTAGGAAAGCATACCCCCCTCTCCACCAAAACTTCTTTAAATGAACTTACACAGAAAAAAGTTGCCAATATAAAATGATAGGTCTCTCTGTATTCATAGTGTAAGAAATTTAATAAAATCCGTCGATATTTTTTTGGATAAAATCACAGAAAACTGTTATAACCGTTCAGTAAAAACACGGCGAAGTCAACTGAGCGGGAGTTTTTTCATACTCAGAATTTTGACAACATAAAATCAATTCTAATAATTATTGATTAGATGATATAATTGTATAATAAACTGAAATAGCACTTTAAAACGACCCCTTCCCTCTCACCCAAAAGCCCTAATAAATGAATTTTTCCGGAGAAACGTTTCAAATGAAAGTTGTAGCTCTTTTTAAGTGGTGGGTGTGTGTGCTTTTTTCAATGCTTCTAATCTCATGGAGGTGTAAAACCATATATTATACTGAAATGGTAATTTAGAGGTAAGCATAACACTACTCTTCCCCTAGAACACCCAAACAACCAATTTTTCCCGCAAAATACATCAATCAATGCAAACCTTAAAATGGTAAGGCGTTGTGAGAAGGAAAACAATGAGGAAAGAGTTTGATATGGCTGAACGGCACATTTTTACATTCAAGGTCAGCGGCCACAATTCTGGATGTGATGTTAAAAAATAAGTTTTCTAGGTTCAAAAAAAGCAACATTTTGACCTGAATTTTTTTCCCTGGAGTGCATTATTTGTCAAATAATTACATTGCTTTCCTATAGGAACCTTCAGTATGAATGAAATAATTGAATAAAATACTTGAGACCCCTCAAGAAAGTACTTTACCATTTGCCAAACTAAATATAATACAAAATAATAAAAAGGAGAAGGGGTAATGGGGGGAATATTTAAAAACTTTCTCAATTTCATTTTACTTTATTTTCCCTTTATTAATAAAAGATAAATTAAATTATTGATAGTAATCTTCAACGAAAGGTAAGCAAGCTACTAGGGGCGTAATATTCATAAAGAGAAAACAGAAAAAAAAAAATAAAACATTCAATAGAGAGTTTGAAGAAGTTATACATTTTTTATTTTAAATTTT
Organism: Triatoma infestans; assembly: GCA_011037195.1. Lineage (NCBI taxonomy): Eukaryota > Metazoa > Arthropoda > Insecta > Hemiptera > Reduviidae > Triatoma > Triatoma infestans. Next base: position 143,766 of record JAAEAF010000220.1, read on the forward strand.
CCACATTGAGTTTTCACCGGAAATACACGTAATGAGGTAGACTGTTTTTTTTTTGAGGAAGTTTGGTTTTTAAAACGTGGTTTTTAGAAAAATGGTCTAAGTGCTTTTTAACTGAACAGGTTTTTTTTTTTTTTTTAATTTTCTACGATTTTCTTCATAAATACATAAGACGAATTTCATTAAATTACTTTGTATTAACTTTGAATACAGAGACCTCTCATCACTTTTGTTTGAAACTTGTTTCCGAGAAACAAAAAATTCCTTTAAAGAACTTTTGGTGAAGAGAGGGGGTATGTTTTCCCCAAAAATCTCATTTTAATAAGTTTCGATTTTCCAATTCATATAAAATTGAGGACAAGTCACCATTTAGTGAAAATTATAAGTTTGAAGAAAATTTGTCAATTACAACTCTGAAAGCTTCAATAAGAGAAAGTTGTGTGATTGTTTCACACCAGATTTTGTTTTATTTTATTTTTTAGTTTTCATCAGCTGTTACGGTTTTTTTTTTTTTTTTTTATTGGGAGTAAAATCCAATGGATACCAGGTTGGCCAATCCTGGGGACGCACATCCTTGAAACCTCCCCGCCTCCTAGCTTAACCTTCCACGGATCCGTTTACCACATTACTTCGTGGAAGGCCATCGCTATTAGCCCTTTCGGGCTTCCACATCTTTAGGCCAGACTTTTCTTTTTCCCTCTCAAGTGGTACGGGACACTTGCTGGTGAGGGTGTGTGCTCTCCACGTACTTTTTCTTCCTCAGGACGTCCTCAACAAACACAGCCACTGCTGCCCATCCACTCTCCTCGCGGAGCATTCTTTGAGTGACGTCCTCCGGGCTAAAATCGCCTATTACATCGGCCGCTCGTCTTCTTTCCGCCCTCCACCGACTACAGGCAAAAAAGACATGGTAGGCATCCTCCTCCACACATTCCTCGCAGTGGGTACATTGAGGGTCTTCTATCTTTCCGATCCTATGGAGGTATTTTCGGAAGTACCCATGCCCGGTCAGGAACTGGGTGAGGTAATAGTTTACCTCCCCATGTTGCCTCTCGACCCACGGTTCAATATTTGGGATCAGCCTCGCTGTCCAGCGTCCCCGCTCATCTGCGTCCCAGCGCTCCTGCCAAGCACCTATTGTCCGGGCAAGTTCTTCGCGCCTTTTCCTGGCCTTTGGCAAGTCCTCCGCTTTCCGTAAGTACAGGCGCCTACGCTCGGCTGCCAGTAAATCGATTGGAATAGTGCCCGCGACTACCATGACCGCTGGTTCAGACACCGTGCGGTAAGCGCACGCCACTCGCAAAGCACCTCTAGGCTGCACTCCTGTAATTCGCTTTCTATACTTCGCAAAGCGAAGTGCTTCAGCCCATACTTCCGCTCCATACAGCAATACCGAATTCACCGCTACCATCAGTAGCTTTCGCTTGTTCGGTTTTGGGCCATACGTGTTCGCCATGAGCCTCGCCAATCTGCTTGTCATGGCCGCCGCCTTGTCTGCTACATGAGCTATGTGGGGCCAGAAACTTAACTTGGTGTCTAACATGACCCCCAGATATCGGACTGCCGGCTTTGTAAAGATCTCCACCTCATTCACCATAATTGGGACTTCTTTTGGTATCCGCTTGTGGCTGAGTGCTACTATTTCTGTTTTTTGGGTCGCAAGAGTAAGTCCCATGCTTTCCATTTCTCTCAGTAGCCGTCGCATGACCATATTAAGGTTCATCTGGACCGCCTCATAAGTCCTAGCTGTGATCACAGCCGCGACATCGTCAGCATAGCACACAAGGTACGCTCCTTCTGGCATTTCCACTTTCAGGAGGCGATCATAGGATACGTTCCACAGGTCCGGTCGAAGTACTGAACCTTGCGCTGCTCCTGCTGTGAGTCTCCTAATCTGCTGCCCCTGGAATCGCTATAAAGCCGCTGGAATATGCTGTGAGTCTCCTAATCTGCTGCCCCTGGAATCGCTATAAAGAAGTCTGCGGTCGCATCAGCTGTTACGGTAGCAACATTAATAATAATAATAATAATAATAATAATATACTAATTTGCCCTACCTCTTTCTTAATAATAATAAAGAACGTTTATTATTATTTAATGATCCTTTCACCTTTAATAATTATAATAAAGCAATCAATATTATCGTATTTCTTCTATCAATTAATTAGCGATTAAAATATAGATATTGAAATTCGAGAAAAAATTCTGGCATAAAATATTCTCACGACTTTCTCTTACTACTGCAGCTTTCTCTTACTGCGAAATGACAAATTTTTTTCAACCTTATCATTTTTACTAAATGTTTACTTATATTTGTTTTTATATCAATTGGAGAATCTGAACTCAATAAAACGACTTGTTTGAGGAAATTATACACTCCTCTGACAACTACTTTAAATGAACATTGTCAAAAAATAGATTCCAACAAAAGATGACAGGTCTCTGCACTCAAAGTTAGTGTCAAAATTTATGAAATATTTTTATGGATAAAATTCTAGAAAACTGAAATAACTTCAGTAAAAACGTACTTCCAGCCAACCGAGTCTTTTCAAATTCAGAATTTTGGCAGCATATTTAATTCTAATTAACATTATTTAGAAGGATTCATATAATTATAAACTGCATTAGCACTTTATAGGAAAATATAAGCTTATCCCTTTTCTCAAAAGCTGTCTAATTGAATTTTCCCGGAGAAATGTTTCAAATAAAAAGTTATAGCATTTTAACATAGTATGTAGTTGATATAATAAATTGCGTTGTAAATCGTTGTAGCCTTTCTGACAAAGTCAGATTCAATAAAGTAGTATTTCCGGTTAAAGAATTTTGACGAATAACTTCCTGTCGGATCCCCATGGTGATGATATCTAAACGGAATATCAAGTTTGAATTTTCTGAGATTTCTGTTATGAATCTGCTGTTCACATATATACTCTCTCTCTCTCTCTCTCTCTTTCTCTCACCTCACACTGACGCACCATTTTCTAAAAACCGAAACTCAGGGACCTCAAAACTTGATACCGAAAATTTGGCACGTGCCAGCAGTAAGAGAAAGTGAAAATGACATTGCTGAAAAAATACAAAATTGGAGCTAAAGAAGAATGAATTGATACATTTCTACAAGGTAATCTTGGCGTTAGGTATAGGCATTTGTTGCTTGATGGATAATGGTGAAATCTTTACAGAATATGGCAATTTAAATTTAGATGGAAAAAGGAAGAAAGGAAAAAGACGTCCTCGATTAACGCGGACCAGATCCATTTTTTAGAGAAGGAAGAAGAAACAGCCTATTACAGATTGCTTGGGGCTGTGAAGAAATTAAATTCAAAACATTCGGTCGGAACAGGATTTGTGTGAAAGAGCTTAGGCTATTATCCTTTAAGCTTACGGTTCGGATTGCGGTGAATCTTAGGTGGGTTAGACCATGGGTCTGGATTTTTTGCCCTAGACTCGGTTTGTTATTGTTTTTCTTTAGGGGTCGCTAATGGGCCCCGGGGCCCACAGTCGAATAATAATAAGAAGTCGTATGAATGTTTACAAAATAGATTTTTTCCATACAATGAATTTTCATCGATGTTCCAGTGTAGCTGTGAATAGATTCACTATCCCCTGAAGTGCTCTTTCATTATGAATCTCGAATTAATTCCACAAATCAGCTGATTTAAAAGAATATATATAAATTTTTTTCTTTTTTTGTTCTGATCTTTCCATTTAATAATATTGTAAAGTACAGCATCAGTAAGTACCACCACCTCAGTAATACCAACATTCAAACGTACACAATGATTACATCCTGTATGCCACACACATGAACAATAGCAAGTATCCAGTGTAACGGACAAACCAATTGAGTGTCCACTCTGTCTGGTTCTCACTCAATCTCTCACTTAGGACGGACAAACAGTTTGGACGGTTGAACAGATTCACTGCCCATTCTTTAATATATATCCGGTAGGGGGGAGGGGGACCAAACCAGGATCTCAAAACAAACATATGAAGGGATATATGAATAGGGCGGGTAGGGAGAGCACTATGCTACTAACAATAAAAACTTCATATATATTATATATATCAAATTATACATTCTATGTACATTATCGATATTCTTCTCTCATTCATGTTTACACTTCTTCTTCATCACTCGTCCTCGGTTATCACATTCTCTTTTAAAAAGAAAAAGTAAAAATTCTTTATCTTTTTTTGTTTTTGTTGTATAAACTTCCACCATTTGTAATTGGTTTAATATTCATGGCACATCAAAACTTACATCCGCTACACTGACATTTAACGTTCATTTCGTTTTATTGAAAAATCTGTTGTGAAACACTCACATGACTGTCTCTTATTCCTGTCAATACAATTATATTGGGGCAAATTTTTTTTAAACTTCAAATTAAGCCAGAAAATTCCCCAAAAAATAGTCCCACTTGTGGATAACCTGTTTTCCTGAAAATTGGAATTTCTAGCAAGGATTCAAATGAGGAACCGTATACTGTATTGAAGTTGCACTTTACAGAAAATATTAAACTATACTGTTTCCACAGAATCCCCAAAAAATCAATTTTCCCGGGTAAATGTTTCAAATAAAAGCGATAGGTATTTATGTATGTAGAATATACTTGATGTTTTATGAAAATCATTAGAGCCGTTTTTCAAATAATGGTCAGGAACTGAAACAAAAAAAAAATCATTCAGTAAAGTAGCACTTCCGGTTGATGGATTTTGACTGCGAACTTAGTTCGGATGCGAAGGTATAACCTAAAATGGAATAACCAAATTTGAACTTGCTGCGATTTTTTCGTTTTTGAATATTATGTTCATACATATATATATATACACAAAATATATATATGTATATATATATATACACACAACACACTCATACAGATCATTCACTAAAAACAATGTCTCCATACTCAGGTACCGACCAAACTTGCATTTCCGTGAAATTCGAAAATTTGACATGGTCGCAATATTTTTCACTCACCAGCAGAAAAAGAAAGTCAAAAAACATGTTTTTCATAGTAATTATAGCGTCTAAGCTTGCACTTTTTGGCCGAACTTGTATTCTAAAAAATCTGATACAAGTGTATTATTGCATACGTATGCATATTATGTATTCTGGAAGTGAAAGAGAAAGTCAAATAAATAGGGAAACAACATATAAAAAAAAACCTTTTAAAAATACAACAAACATGTTTTAAGGTCACTAGTTCGCTATCCAGATGGCAGTGCAATCAACTCTTTTTTTCTTTTTTTTAACAAAATGTCAAAGTGATAAAGATGGTCATTGTTCGTTAACACCTTGAACTATTTAGGTTTGCTAGGTTAATGGCTGAATTCTTTTTTTATTTATTTTTGTTGACTTCTGCTTTAAAAGCAAGGTTAACAAAGTGGGGAGAAACTTAGAATAAGTGGGGGAGTTCAATGTAAATTACTTAATTTTCAATTTAGATTATGGCGAAAGCTATAAAGTAAAGCATAGGTGGGGGCCAGCCAATACAGCTGACATAATTCTAAATCAAATCAGCTGATCCCTAATCATTTCTTTCTCTAACTCACTGGAAGAGCAATTATTGCAATATCGCGTCAAATTTTCTAAATTTAGTTTCAAATGTATATATTTTTTTTTTTAGGTCTATTGGGTCAGAAAAAGTGGTTTAAAAATAAAAAATTGGTCCGTTTATCGGGTACTTAAAACACGAACAACCATAGAAAGTTTAAATCAATTCTATATTTGTTTAAACGACTCCGATGAATTTTCTTTTAACTTTGTACACTGGAAAAGCGCAATTTAGTGGGGCTCTAATAGTGTGACGATGTTATTTATTTATTTATTTTATAACCCTAACCTGGGCACCGCAACTTAAAGTATTACGTGAAGTGGCATAAAGTAATCAATACTTGAAGTCTAAAAGAATGTTAGGATTATACATAATTTTGGCCAAGTACTATTTAATCCGAATTTAGCGAGCTCAACTGTACTTCATATTTACTTGAAAATGAGTGATAGAACGGATGAAATTGTTTCATACATCATTATTTAAGACCTGATTACTCGAACCACTCTTTTGTTTTTTTGAAGTTATCTATAAGGGGAAGCAATGGCAAGGATATCGTATCAAATTTGGAGCCTAAAGTCGCTATCAACGGGTCATATGTAACCCGTAGTGCATACTGTGAAATCTACTACTGTAGATATATTAGCCATGCAATGCACTGCAGTTCCCTGTTGGACAATACCTGCAACATATAAAGTGTTAAAAAAAATAGTTAGGAAGATGTGCCAACCGCATTCGGGCAATCCTATTGAAACAAATACCGCATAGTGGTGTGCCTAGTTGTGGGCTGTAACGCAGTGAACGTGTTAAGTTTGCTCGTTTCTGGAAACTTAAAAATATAGTAGGATGGTTTGTAAAATTGATAATAGAGTAACTTACTTCTGAAGTAAACAAATTCAAAGAACTTTGCAGTTGGCATAGAGTTAAAATAGTTGATAGCCCTGGGCTGTGCCATTTCTAATAACTACGGAAAAGTCAGTCAAGTGAATTATCTAGCAATGGAAAATTTAACAGGATGAAAAAAAGTAACGAGTTTATTCTCATCGGAGAAAATAATGCTGCAAATGTTACATGACATTCATCCTTAATTATTTAGTAATGTTGTTTTATGAGGCTAAATCATATTTCATATTCATATAAAGCTTTCAAACATGATAAAGTAGTGGGGAACTAAAGTGATGGTACCGTGATGTAAATTGAAGTCGAAAAAAGGATATGTACAAATATAACTTTTCAGCAAGTTAAATTTTTTTTTTTAAATCAGGGGCTCCCCTAACTAGAATGTCTCCATGAATCAGAGCTCCCTATATATTTATGTAATGTATGCTGTTATATTTGCACATTTTATTTTTGTTAAATCATTTATGTGAAATCTCAAGAATGATTTATTTTTAACACTCTTCCATTATAGAAAAAAAAAAATCTGAAAATAGGAAAAAAGATACTCCTGGATTACATGTATATATATAATGCTAGTTAATTTACAATGTGAACAAAGAACTCAAAATAAAGTATATAAGAAATATTAATAGCATAACAAAGAAATTAAAAATAATTCTCACAGTTCAATGAGAGGAATATGGCTGCAACGAGTTGTATAAACAATTAATTTCTGGGATATAAAATGTATAATAATATAATGATGGTGTATAAATTCTGGAATATAAAATAATATTTGATTATTTCTTGAATTTTGATGGGGAGAAACTCTTTAAAATGCAAAGTATCTATTAATTCTTAATAGAACTTGTGTTTTATTGCCTATTTTTACATATTTAATTATTTAATGGAATCTATGAAATTTCATTTTATTATATCTCCTTTATTCGTGGTCCCCAAACTGACATCTCACGGATCGCCGTTAGAAAGTCGTAGCCTCCGCTTTCCAAAAAAGCTCAGCTCCAACAGATTTCTTTGAACAGGAAACTCAAAAGTGATATTACGTTTAGATCCCACCGGTATCTGACACGAAGGTTTCAGTCAAAATCCAACAACCGGAAGTGCGACTTTATTGAATGTTTTCTTCAGTTTTCCGCGATTTTCTAGAAAAATGGTTCCAAATATTTTTCTTTAAATTTCCTATACTAACTTACTCACGTAAATATCTATCCCTTTAATTTAAAATTTTCTGGGGGAAATGATTTTTGACGAGTTCTGTGGAAAGTTTTTCTCTAAAGTACCAATTAAGTACAATGTATTGTATAAAAGCTTTGATGGAATTCTAATTTTGAAAAAATCAGCTGACCGGAAGTGTAACTTTACTGAGCTTTTTTTTTTTTGGAATTATCTCGAGAGTGAGCTAAAAAGATTTTCTTCAAATGGAATGCTAACCACGTTGATGTAAAACTATCACTTTTATCTGAAACATCCCCTCCCCAAAAAAGCTATTAGGTAATTTTGCGGAATGTGTGGTGTTAAACTTCAAATATATGTGGTTGGTTCAATGTTTTTGACACGCTATTTATATCCCTGTCTGCTTGGGTTGATAGGTTGGTACTTGACCACCCACCCCCACCACCTCTATATTTATGTTAGGAAAATGGGCAAAATTTGAAGTTTACAAAAATGTATTAAATGGAGCGAGAGAAAGTGTGTGAGTGTTAAATATCAATTACAAACTAAATTTGTCCAACAATGAGTTACAGTTATTTTACGACAGGTAAAAAAAAAAAAATGTAAATATTTCAACTTTTGTTTAAAACTTTTTAAAAAAGTATTAACATGTTAACTGTACTACGTTCTTCTTCATCAATAGTGGCGGGGGGGGAGGGGTCCAGTTAATTATTCCAAAAAGAAAAAAAAACATAGTAATCAAATACACAAAGCGTGGGAGGAAACCTTTTTCATTGTTCGATATCATATTTCATTTTCATTCAACATCTTTAATACATGAATTAAAATTAGCGGTATTATAATAGCTAGCCATTAAAACTGAAACAATCATTGTATTATTAACAAAGGAGAGACAGAGAGAGTGGCTAAATGGAGGGGATATGAGACATTTGAGTCGAGTTCTTGAGTACTATCTATGAGAATATATATAGACAGCTGATTACCTTCAAAACAGCTGATTTTTTTTAAAAACTAGATCAGAATCAGCTGATTAATTAAAATAAATTATTTCTTAAAAAGAAACTCCTTTTAATACAATTATATATAAATGAGAAATTTTCTTTAAACCCAAACTTTACGTATTTGTCCTAATATAAAAAATATAGACGTGGTGGGGGATAAGTACCAACCTATTAATCTTGGAAGGTAGAGAAGTGATGATTATATTATGTCCCAGTAGAGCGCTCTAAAAACACGAAATCAACTATGTAATATTTGAAATTAACGCCAACAAATTCCGCACAACTATCTGAAATAATTTTTTTTTCAAAAAATGTTTGAAATAAAAGTAATACGTTTTCATCTGTGAAGTTAGCATACCAAGTTTACACAAAATCGTTGTAACCATTTTCATGAAAACTTCCAAAAAATTCAAAATCGTACTCCATAAAGTTGCACTTTTGTTAATCGATTTTCATTAAATTTGGAATTCTATCAATACTTCAAATATGATTAATATTATGTAGGTGGTAAAATCATGTATTATACTGAAGTGGTACTTTAGAGGAAAGCATAATGCTACTGTTCCCCTCAAAAAATCAATTTAACTGAGAAAATATTTCAAAGAAAAGTGATATGTGTGTAGATAGTGTGCAAAGTTTAAAGGAAATCATTGGAGCAGTTTTCTAGAAAATTATGAAAAACTAAGAAATAAATATCAGTGATGAATTTTGCCCGAAATCTTCGTGCCTGATGCAGTGATAATGCCTAAAAGGAATATCAACTTTGAGCTTCCTGTAACTTTTCGTTTTTGAGTTATTCTATTAATACACACACACACACACATACACACACACAAAGATCATTCGTTAAAAACATTTTTTTCTATTCAGGAGGCAGCGTAACATGTATTTCCAGTGAAAACTCAATTTCGAAAATCTGGTAAGATTGCAATACTTCCTGTTACCAGGAGTACGTGGAAGTAACTTGTTCAGTACTAAAACATTAACTAGAATATACAATAATATTTCCACTTACCAGGTGGTAGTAAGAGAAAATTTTGATCACAAAATTGGTATGTCCACGAAAACTGCTTTGCTGAACTGTGAATAAAAGTTCATCCCGGTGAGATTTACCTTTCTAAAGTGGAACGTTATTGTGGGGGCGGGGCGATGGAGAATAGAAAGACAGCATTATAAACCCTAACACATTTATTTGATACATTCTTTTCTGGATATATTGATTTTAGGGTATTCTGAAGAATCTATGACGTTAGATTTACAAATATTGGCGCTGTCTTTTGGCCTACAATATAATCACTTCAAACACTACTTGCCATAGGTTATTAATCAATATGTAATCTCACCGCCTTTATATTTATGTGAAAAATGTGCTAAAAACACTCATACGACTTTCTGTTCAAATTAGATGTAAAATGAGAAAATTTTCTTTAAACTGGAGGGTTCCAATCTACCAATTCAAGCAGGTAGTGAAATGAAGAGCACGCCAATAACATAGAAACAACTTGATATATTGGAAATTTAACGTCACAAATTACGCAGCTATCTCAAGTCGAATTTTTTTTTTCTGAAAAAGGTTTCAAATGAAAACTTCCCAAGTAATTTTCGAGAAAATTCAAAAAACTCAAAAACCTATTATGTGAACTCGAAAGTGCTTTAACCAATTATCTTTAAATTTGGAATTTTACTGGAATGCTTGTAATGTAGGTAGATTAGTATTATATAATAGTGGTACTAACCGTATATTGTACTGAACTAACAGTTTAGAGAAAAGCTCCAAAAATATCACTTTTCCTGGGAAAATGTTTCAAAATAAAAATGATACATGTTTCTGTAAGTACGAAATTTAAAGAAAATCGGAGATCCAGCTGATCGCTTGATTAGTGAAATTCTGTATTTTTTGCTCTCTAAAATAAAAATCTTTACTGATATATTTAAGAGTATTTAAAAGTGAAAAATAAGACAATTGAAAAACGAATAACCCCCGAAAAAAGGGAGAACAAAGAAAATACCAAGTTCACTCATCAAAATGAGCAGCAAGAGAGAAGAAGCTGTTACTCAATGGGTTCAAGAAATTTTAGTTAATCAGCAAGGAAATACTATCGATGAGGGTGAGTATAGTGCCCCTATTGCTTATAAAAAACCTAGAACAACTCAACCATTCAAAATTTTGGACTTAAACTCAAATAATAATTTTCCACGGCCAACTAGAATTGAAAAAGAAGAAATGCAGAATGACCAAACAATACACTCTCGTAACCAAAAAACATATGTTTATAATAGTCCAAAAAAGCAACACATAATAAATATGCACCTTTAACTGATATTGAACCGGACGAACCACATACAACAAATAACTCAAATAAACAAACAAAAATACCACCAATTTTTAGAATGGGTACAGAAAATTATCAATCTGTTATCGAAGAAATTAAAAATACAATTGGCACATCTTTCGAGACACAATTATGCAAAAATAAATTGAAAATAATATTAAAAAATTCAGACGATTATAGGAAATTAACAAAATTGTACGACAATTCAGGCACAAAATATTATGCATTTGTAAATCCCGAAGACAAAAAATTGTCAGTTATAATAAGGGGTATACCATATTCAGTAACTGAGTAGGAAATATTTGACTAATTAAAAGAAAATTACCCAATAATCTCAGTAACGAGGCTGATGAATAAAAAATATGAACCACCTGTTCCAACTCCTTCATGCGCAATTGTTCTGGAAAATGATAATAAAGGAAGAGCAATATTCCAATTAACTCGTCTCTACTACTCAGTAGTCACAGCAGAGCCCAGAAAAAAGACAACTCGTATTCCACAGTGCACGAATTGTCAGCAATATGGCCACACCAATAACTATTGTCGATTCGACCCTAAATGCGTAAAATGCGCGGGCGATCATCACTTTTCTGTTTGTCCAAACCGTCAGCTAGAAACTCCGAAATGCACTAATTGCATTTACCATAACCACAACAACCAGAAACCACACAGCCAACTTCAGCAAGTGCCAAACATTAATCAACCTCATGAACAGAAATAGATCACGTCAAACAAGAGAAAACACGGCATCAAGAACCAGCAACACTCTTCAAGACTCTCCATCCAGAATCAACACCAAATATGTCATTACTGAGGACCATGAACATAACGGAACTACTTCAACCAGATCAATTCCTAACTACTGGACACAAGAAAGAAAAACAAGTAGGCCGCCTAATCAAAATTCTAACACTTCTTCCGAACCTAACACTCTAATCAAACTCATAAAAGATCTACTTCTACAAATAATCACTCCTTTTATCCCACACCTAAAAGAATTAATCTCCAACTTGATACAAAGCTTCATTTTCTCTAACAATGGACAACCATAGACTGCTTCCTACTCACAACTTAACAGTAGTAAACTGGAACGCTAACGGACTAAAAACACGAACGTCTATATTCTCTGACTTCCTTACTAGATACAACATTGACATAGCATGTGTTACGCTGTAACAAATTTTACGCGCTCGCCCCCCCACCCCCAAGAATTTACTAGTTAAAAAGCTGTTAAGATAGTGGTTAGGTATTAGAATTAGGATAATTTATTGTAAGTTAGTCTAAGTAGGTTTAGGATAAGTTTAGCTTAAGTTAGGTTTAGGATAAGTTTACTCTATGTTAGGTTTAGGATAAGTTCACTTTATGTTAGTAAACCCGGTTTCACGCTGCGGCGGATCAATCACCCTCCTAAGGGAAGCACCAGCTTCAAACTCGGAAGAGGATTTTGCCAGGATACGAAGTTTCAAAAGAAGAAAAGAAACTGCAAGTAGTCTGTGTCTTTGTGTGTTCGGGGAAATAATTCCTCATAATTGTGTACTAACCAGGCCTGGGAAGGGAATAAAATTAATTAAAATTGAACCAGAAAAACTCGATTTTGGGTGTAAATTTAATGTGTGAAAGAGAGCTCTAATTAGGTTAAACTATATGTGTAATTATTTAATTAATATAATATAAGATTAGGGTTTTTTCTGTTGTTATTTTTTTTCTCTTTTTCTTTTTTTTACTTTTTTTTACTTTCGCTATTCTTTTGAATTGTTTTGGAGAGATAAATTTTTTGTTTTCTTATGGTACATATGTAAATAGTTATAATTAGGTTACTGTTTCAGTGGTTTCTTTTCTTTAATTTGTATTATTGCAAGAGAGGAAGATTTAATGTATTTAAAGGCGGAGAATTTACTTATTAAAACCATGTATTCTGAGTATAACTGTGAATAATCAATTGCATTTCCCTGTTTTCTTTTCCCTAACCCATTTCTTAACAGCATTAAACAGATAGGTATTAGAGACATTTTCCGTGGTAGCCTGCTTCATTTTGTGGTCATCGACCGGTTTCGGGCGTTCGCCCATCTTCAGGATGCGTTTTTCAGACTAACTGAGTTAGTGTGAAACTAAGTTTCTGTACGAGCCTGTGTTGGCACACTGTCTGAAAAACGCATCCTGAAGATGGGCGAACGCCCGAAACCGGTCGATGACCACAAAATGAAGCAGGCTACCACGGAAAATGTCTCTGATGCTTTCCAGCTCTGCGGAACCAACTACCACAACAGATAGGTATTAATTAAATTAAGACGGGTGACCGGCAGGTAAAGGAGTAGCTGTGAGGGCTAAGGCGCTGGTCTGACAACGCTTAGATCACAGGTTCGAGTGACCGTCAGGAATTTTTTTTATTTTTTTTAATTTATTTATTCTTCCTCTTTCACTTTTTTTTTTCATTTTATTTAATTACAGCTTCTCATAGAACCAATAAATTTTAATTTTAATTATTATATGGTAATAATTCGTTATATTATAAAGAAATATTTCAGGGTATTGGGACCTTTTGGTTTTGTAGTGGACTTATTTATGAAGACAGAATATAATTCATTTATCGATTTTATTTTTATTATTTTATTAACGTTATTTCGGTAATTCCTTACTACCTTTCCTTTCCTTCCCCATTTCTTTCTTCCTTCCTCTTTCTCCGACACTTCCTTTCTTTTATTTCCTTTTTTTTTATGTTGCTTCGTTGATAATTATTTTTTTTTCTTTTTCATTTTTCTGTTCTGCCTTAAGGCGTTAGAGCAGGATAAAGGTTTCACTATTCCACAAAAACAGTGTGGCGCCCAACTACAACCTCTTGGAATAGATTTCCCCTAACTCTCTGAACTCCCCCCATCTTCTCTGAGCTAGACGGGGACCCTCTAGTCTTGTGGAGGCGGCGTAACACATGTATTACTGAAACACATCTTACCTCTACTGACCGACTCAAAATACCAGACTATAAAGTAAAGAGAAGAATTGAGAAGAAAACACATAGAAAGAAAAAACGAGAGTGGCAGAATAAAGGGCTGAAAGATATTGAAGAGCATATGGACCTGAATGAAAACAGAAAATTTTATAGAAAGATAAATGAGGGTAGGAAGCCATTCCAGCCAAAAACAATAATATGTAAGGATGCGGATGGAAACTTATTGTCGGATAAAAAGAGCGTGCTGGGACGTTGGAAGGACCACTTTGATACTATGCTTAACAAGGAACATGAAGCTGGGCAATGCATAACTCCTGGAATTAATGTGAGTACTGCTGATGACCTCGAACCGCCAGATGAAGACGACATTCTCGGTGCCATAGAGAAACTAAAGAATAATAAGGCGCCAGGGTATGATAACCTACAAGCTGAATTGTACAAACATGGCGGAAATGAACTTGTAAAAGCCATCCGAGACACTATTCTGACGGTCTGGACAGAGGAAGCTATGCCTGAAGACTGGAAAGTCACCATGATCCACCCAATCTATAAGAAAGGTGATATTCTCGAATGCAGCAACTACAGGGGGATCTCATTGCTTCCATGTATCTATAAAATTCTGTCTAGTGTCATGTATAAGAGGTTGCTGCCGTACGCAGAAAAAGCGTTAGGAGTGTACCAGGCGGGTTTTAGAGTCGGCAAGTCAACGACAGACCAAATTTTCTCACTCCGCACAATTCTGGGAAAAGCCCATGAATACAAAATAACGACACACCATCTGTTCGTTGATTTTGAAGCTGCCTACGACAGTATCTTCAGACCAGCCCTCTATGATGCCCTTCTAGAAATTGATGTTCCACCCAAACTGATGCGTTTAATAAGGATGACAATGCAGGACGTGCAATGTGTAGTGAACACACATGGAGAGATGTCTGAACGGTTCACAACGAAACGAGGAGTTAGACAGGGGGACAGCCTGGCGTGTCTTCTCTTCAACATTGCACTAAACAAAGCGATACGCATTTCAGGAGTTCAAGTTGGTGGAACAATATTTAACAGGAGCGTTCAGCTGCTCGCATACGCCGACGACATCGATTTAGTTGGTAGGTCAGTAGATGCAGTTAAAGAGGCATTCATTAGCTTAGAAAGATCTGCACGTCAAATGGGTCTGAAAGTCAATGAGAAGAAAACGAAGTACATGTGCACTGGGACAGAACAAGCGAGTGAAATCACTGTCTCCGGCTATACGTTTGAAGTAGTTGACAAGTTTATATACCTTGGAAGCCAGGTAGACCGCAACAACGACATGCAATCTGAAATAAAGAGAAGAATAGTTGCGGCTAGTAGGTGTTATTTTGGGCTACTACAATTTATGAAAAGTAGGCTGATATCTCGTAGTTCCAAGATCAGGATATATAAGACCCTTATACGACCAGTTCTAACTTATGCCTCGGAATGCTGGACCATAACCAAAGCTGATGAGCTAAGTCTCCAAAGATTTGAAAGAAAAATCCTAAGAAAAATTTTTGGGCCTATTCGTGATGGAGAAATATGGAGACAAAGATCAAATAATGAATTAGCCCAGCTTTACAAAGATATAGATGTCGTTCGGCATATAAAGATCAGCAGGCTCAGGTGGGCGGGCCATGTTGCCAGGATGTCTGAAGGGGAGATCCCAAAAAAGTTGTTGGACGACAGGATCTACCACAAACGTAGGAAGGGCAGACCCAAGGTCAGATGGAGTGATAATATAACGAATGATGCTAGGTCCCTTCTGGGTGTGACAGACTGGAGATCGGCGGCGCAAGATAGAGACAGATGGCGGACTATGTTGGAGGAGGCCAAGACCCAGTAATGGGTTGTAGCGCCATGTAGGTAGGTAGGTTCCTCTTTCTCCGACACTTCCTTTCTTTTATTTCCTTTTTTTTTATGTTGCTTCGTTGATAATTATTTTTTTTTCTTTTTCATTTTTCTGTTCTGCCTTAAGGCGTTAGAGCAGGATAAAGGTTTCACTATTCCACAAAAACAGTGTGGCGCCCAACTACAACCTCTTGGAATAGATTTCCCCTAACTCTCTGAACTCCCCCCATCTTCTCTGGGCTAGACGGGGACCCTCTAGTCTTGTGGAGGCGGCGTAACACATGTATTACTGAAACACATCTTACCTCTACTGACCGATTCAAAATACCAGGATACATCTCCTACCGAACTGATAGACAGACACGTGTAGCTTCAGGTGGAGTCGCCCTCTGTGTGAAAAGAAGCTTGAAACATTGAGAATTTCTTCTAGCTCCACTATATAATCTTGAGGCTGTTGCTATCCAGGTGACTACACACACTGGACCACTAACAATCATATCTGCTTACCTAAGACCAAATACTAGACTTCAGCAAGACGACCTACAACTAATCTTTACACAAAACAGTACACTATTACTAGGAGACCTTAACAGTAAACACACATACTGGGGATGTCATGCGACCAATAACAACCGAACTCGACTATTGACAGCAACGGACAACTTAAATATTCTAATTTCAGCCCCCACATTTTACCCCACTCAGCGTAACTACCAACCTGACATACTGGATATCGCACTATCCTTATATTAATACACCTATATATTTGGACTCCCTTGACAAACTGGACTCTGATCACCTTCCTGTACTCTGTAGGTTTCACTCCCATCTACAATTCAATCAGCCGCCGCCGAAATTAATCACTGGAAAAGTAGAATGGGAAACCTTCAGACATGACATAAACAAACTGACAATACCTACACATTACGGAGCCCCAAACGATATCGACACTTCACTGGATATATTTAGACAGACAATATATACAGCTATACATAACTCCACCTACAAAAGACAAAACAACAACATTAGACAAAACCAGTTGCCTTTACATATTCTCAGTTTAATACATGAAAAAAACAGAAATCGCAAGCTTTGGCAGAGAACTAGGAACCCCACAGATAAAACGCACTTCAATCGACTAGCAAGACAAATTAAATGGGAACTTGACAATCACAGGATCTCTAAATACAGATCTTTGTTAGAAGGAATGACCTCGGGTGACTCTTGTCTCTGGAAAGAAACAAAAAGACTACTGAACGAATATTCCCTGATTCCTCCACTGATTACAAGAAACGGCCTGGCAACAAGTGATGAGGAAAAGTGCGAAGTAATAACTACTCATCTCGAAGACAAATTCACTCTAACTGACCAGACTGTCATCACTGACTAAGACATTAACAACGAACTACAACAACCACACCAAACGACAGAAATTCCTATCTTATGCACTTCTCCTTCTGAAATATTTACCATAATCAACGGACTTCCCAAAAAAAAAGCTCCCGGAGACGACCTAATCCCAAATACTATATTAAAAAATCTGCCCCGGAAAGCTATCGCCTTCCTAACTGGGGTCTTTAATGCTTACCTTCGATTAGGATACTTTCCCAAAAGTTGGAAGAATGCTATTGTAACAGTTTTTCACAAATCTGGTAAGCCTAAAAGTGATCCAACAGTTACCGACCAATCAGCCTCTTAAACTCCCTTTCGAAAATACTTGAAAAAATCACTTGAAATACCACAAAAAACTGTTAAAACACTTGACTGACCCAAACAAAATTCCACTTCATCAATTTGGATTCAAACCAAAACACTCACCAGTACATCAAATTAAAAGAGTTACAGAACACATTATACACAACTTTGAAGAAAAAAAATTCACGGCAGCATATTTCTAGATATAGCGGCAGCATTTGACCAGTTGGCACTCTGGACTACTTTACAAACTCAGAAACACAAACGCACCTGACTATATTACCCTAATTATAACATCTTTTTTACAAGACAGAACATTCCAGGTAAGACTCAACAACACGTACATTACTAGACGACAAATTCTTGCAGGACTACCACAAGGGGCAATTATCAGTCCGATCCTCTTTAACCTTTACTGCTCGGACATATCTGAACCTACTTCAGTGACTTTAGCAACATACGCGGACGATACAATGTTAGCCTGTCCCAACAAAGACATTACTAAAAGTATCACTGACTTACAGACATCAATTAATATTTTATCAAACTGGTTCAAAAAATGGAAATTGAAACTAAATCCTTCCAAAACGGAAGCAAAAATCTTCGCCCTTAGGAGGTTCCGGATTGAAGACCTTCGTATAATCCAAATTAACAACCAAGAAATTCGCTGGAAACAAAAGGACCAAGGAGTGCGCTATCTTGGCGTAATCCTAGATACAAGACTCACCTGGAAACTACACATAAACACTAAACTTCAACAAGCATACACCCGACTTGAAGCAGCTATACCCACTTATTAACAGAAACACACCACTCAAACACTCCTGTACAGTACTTCTCTACAAAACACTCCTCAGACCACTTCTGACATATGCCTGCCCAGTTTGGATAACAGCTAGCAACACACTGACAAAACGATTACAGACTTTTCAAAATAAAGTACTACGGATTGCACTAAACGCTCCTTGGTTCACCAGGAACACACAAATACACAAAGAACTCGACATTTCAGATATTCACACACACATGACTAAATTAACAGACAACTTCTTCCTAACCCTTCGCACACTATCTTCAGCAGCACACTCAGACAACTTCTTCCTAACCCTTCGCACACTATCTTCAGCAGCACACTATCACATAGGCGAGCCTACACCTTCTAGAAGATTAAAACCCCGACTATATCAAGATCTTTAATTTTCATTTTTATTATTGTAATCCGTATGTGTGAAGCTCTAAGTGAGCTGGTCCATAGTTTAATTTGTAAATAAAAATAAAAAAGAAAAGAAAATCGTTGGAGCCGTTTGCGAGAAATTTGGGAAAAATTGGAAAAAAAAAAATCATTAAAGTTGCACTGCCGGTGAATAGATTTTACCCCAAAACTGTCCGTTAGATGCGGTTCTAGTTATCAAGTTTGAGGGCTACCTGCAACTTTTTGTTTTTGAGATGCTTTTGACACAGACCAACCACTAAAATGAAAACTCAATTAGGAAAATTTGTCACGATCTGACCAGGAGTAAGAGAAAGTAACAATTTCAGATTTAAAGACATCTTTGTCAAGTCTAATATTGGATTAATTGCAGTAATAAAAAAAGGAAACATTTCATAATCGGCATTTTTTCGATTTTCTCGGAATTGGTTTCATGATTTTCTTAATAAACTTCGTATACTAACTAACTAAACTTATATGTAGTCCTAACTAGTTGATCTTTTTTGCAGGAAAACTGAATCGTGAGAGCATTTTGGGGAAGCTATGTCTGTTGGCGCTTATATCTAAACTACCATCCTAATATAATGTACGATTCAACAAAGTATATAATGACAACAAACACATGTAGTATAAATTCAATGTTTGTTACTTTAGAAACCCTATTAGAATTGTAGTAAAGTAAAGCCGTGTAATGTAACTGCTCAACTTCTTTCTTCTGTTTAAATCCTCTTTGGTATGGTCACTTAATCAGAGACACGTTGAGAATGAGAGGAGAAATTTATCAGAACTTAAGAGACTTAAGACCAAAAAACCGGAACGAACGCTGATTCACCATGTTGCAATGCACCATTTTTAAACGAAGGAAACGTAACAGTATGTGACAAAGATCATAGAAAGAATAAAACATTTATATATATAATATATATATATATATATATATATAGAGAGAGAGAGAGAGGAGAGAGAGAGAGTCTCATATAATGTTGAAACGTCCAAACGACATGTTCCCGCCGGGGCTCGGTCATATAAACAACGCCCCCATTTCCCCCGCCACACACCTCCTAGCAACCAAACAAGCACATACTGTGCGTTCACACAAGCGCCGCACATTGTTTGTACCTAATAGTATATACAGAAATACCTCTCTTCCTAAAGTACGAAAATATTATTACATACCGTCAAGTACGTGCTTAATGATAAGTCTACAGAGAGAGAACTTTGTGTGCTAAAGAGACGATAGTGTTTTTATTTTTTCCCTTCAGTTGATGATCTAACTCTTTCCTCTGACACGTCATCATATATTATAGATATAAAAACAAAATGAACGACTTTGTGTGATGACGATTGCACATACGATATTTTCACTTTCTCTTACTTCTAGTAAGAATACGATAAAATGTTGGCGAATGGTATGTGTGTGTTTTAACAGAACAACTGAAATACTACCATGGTATTTCATTTGGGCACTCCCACTGCATCAGACACTAAGATTCATCAACCGGAAGTGCGACTTTACTGAATAGTCTTTATCAGTTTTTCTTGATTTTCTCGAAAACGTCTCTAACGATTTTGTTTGAACTTCGTATGCTCTATCTGCCCCCATAAATAACTTTTATTTGAAATATTTTCCCGGGAAAATTGTTTTTTTGGGGAATCTGGGGGAACAGTAGCTTTATACTTTTCATTAAAAGTACCACTTTTGTCCAATGTATGGTTTTAACACCTATATAATATTAATACACATTAGAAGCCATTGTTATTTTATTCTAAATTTGAAAAAACCGGTAAACCGGAAGTACGAATTTTGTTATTGAGGTTTTTTTTGGAATTTTCTCGAAAATGATTATAACGAAGTTGCTTCAAACTTGAAATACAGATATAAACCTATCACTTTTGTTGGAGCACTTGTTAAAAACACTTTTTTTTTTCGTGTTTAGTGGATCACAAAACTTATTTCGGTTAAAAAATTCTATTTCAAAAATCTGACATGATCGCCATATCATAGCCACACACCATGTCCAGAGCCGTAAGCGGAAGTAATAAAGCAATAAAAAAAATAAAATAAATGTTGTAATATTAAATAAGAAATTATAAATAACGTAACAGCAATAATTGTTGAAAAGTAACTATATCTAATAAAACGGAATAAATAAAATAAGAGACTTTTAATCAGCTGTTCGGGATTAGAAAACAAAATGTATAATAACGTAATGACAAATGTAATAATAAAATGTAAAACAAATTAACAAGAGTTTCTTTTAATCCTAGGCTTAAGTAGAATTATCTTTGTAAAAATCTTTTTTATAATTACAAATGGAGATTAATTTCTTGTTTTCTTAATAATCTACTCAATATAATATATGGGTCTTTCCTTGTTCAACTACAACCGTCAATAAATAGCTGGATGATTGGGGGTAATTTTAATGCAAACTAAATTGATATATTAAATATTATTTATTATGCAATCACTGGTAAAATTTGCGCAGATGAAATCAATTTTTTCGTAAAAATGTTTCAAAATAAACCTGACAGATTTGGAATTTTAAAATCAAAGAGAATAGTTGGGGATATTTTTGATAAAAATCATTATAAACCAACAAACAAAAAGAAACAGAGAAATGATATTTCCGGTCTATGATCGATATCTTTGGTACCGTTTCACTAGCGATGCCCAAATAAAATGAATGACGTAAACATTTTGCGAATATTTCTAACTAAATTTTATTAAGTCCCCGCAAGGGGTAGTTGACGCAAACAACTACCTGGGGACTAGCAACCCCACGGGGTAACCTGAGCTCAGTATACTTTGCGCACTCACCAGAACAGTACACACACATATGCACACTACATACACATTACATCTTCTATAAAGGCACAAACAGTACACAAATTAGGGCTACCGTACCTAATTTGAGGCCTATAGGCCGGGGGAGTAAACCCCTGAAATCCTAGGCCCTCCAAAGTAGCGGAGGTTGAGCATAGGGTTGACAGCCCTATCTCTTAAAAAACAGTATTGTTAAGAATCCGGAAGTAAATATGATCCCGATAGTCAGAAAGGTACGATCTAGGCGAGGACATGGAAATTTCTTTTGGTTAGCGACTTGGAATGTTCGAAGTTTGGGAAGATCAGGTGCATTAAAAAACTTGAAAGAGGAGCTAGATAGGTACGGTATTGCGATAGCAGCACTCCAGGAAATTAGATAGGCGAAGGAAGGATCATTTAGATCAGGAGAGTACACAGTTTTCCATGGTGCTAGTAAGAAAGGACAGTTTGGTACAGGATTCGTTGTGAATAACAAAGTTAAATGCAGGATATTAGATTTTGCTAATATTAATGAGAGAATGTCTACGCTACGAGTGAAGTCAAAATTTTTCAACATCTCACTGATAAATGTACACGCTCCAACGGAAGATAAGGATGAGGAAGTGAAAGATATATTTTATGGGGAACTTGAAACATTATACGACAGGCTGCCAAAACGCGACATAAAAATTATATTAGGAGATTTAAATGCAAAAGTTGGCCAAGAAGAATGTTATTTTCCATTTATAGGAAGGCACAGCTTGCACGAACAAAGCAACGATAATGGTATTAGGATAATCGATTTTGCGATAGGGAAAAATATGACAATTTCTAGCACTAAATTTCCCCATAAAGAAATCCACAAAGAAACCTGGAGATCTCCGGACGGGCTGTCTAAAAACCAAATCGATCATGTGCTAATAGATAATAGGCATGCTTCTGACATTTTGGATGTAAGAAGCTGTCGAGGGGCAGATTGTGATTCTGATCATAATCTTGTCCGCATAAAGTATAGACAGCGCATATCAAAATTTAAAGAACAACAAGTAGGAGGTAAAGTAAAAAAATGGAATTTGGAGAAGCTAAAGTGGGATGAAAACTGCAGAAAGCAATATGAAGAAGAAGTAACAAAGAACCTACAAAACCCAACTAGCTGCCTGGGAAATGAAATCAACCAGCAGTGGTGTGCAATTAAAGAGGCTATAAATAAAGCAATTGAAGGTACCGCAGGGAAAAAGGGAAAAGCGCAAAGAAATGATTGGTATGATGAGGAGTGTAGAATAAAAATAGAAGCAAGAAATAAAGCAAGATTAAATATGTTAAACAGAACTACTAGAGCAAGTAATGAAGAGTATAGGCAAAAAAGAAAAGAAGCCAGTAAGCTCTGCCGGTTGAAGAAAAGACTATTCGAGAAGGAGAAGTTAAAGAAAATGGAAGAAGATGGAGAGAATAGGCGAATTAAAGAATTTTATACAGCATTAAAAAGAGAACGAGAAGGTTTTCAACCAAATATAGACTTCTGTCGAGGAAAAGATGGTAGTTTGATAGGTGGAGAAGTGGAAGTAAGGAAAAGATGGGCAGAGTATTTTGAGAAGCTTCTCAATATGCGGGATGTCATTACGGAACCTCATGTAGCTGCTGGGGGTGTTTCTGAGGAATTAAATGAAGATTATGTGGAGTATCCGGAAAGAGAAGAAATTCAGGAAATAATTGGAAACCTAAAAAATAATAAGGCACCTGGTGATGACGGAATAGTTGCTGAAATGATAAAACTTGGTGGAGAGTTGCTTTGGGAAAGAATATTTCTACTAATAACAAATATTTGGGAAAAGGAATCAATGCCGGATGAATGGTCCATCGCAATTATTTGTCCGCTCTTTAAAAAAAGGGGATAGGTCATTGTGCGAGAATTATAGAGGCATAGCGATGTTACCCATCGTTTATAAAATTATGGCTAAGCTAGTGGCAAAGCGGCTGACGCAATATTCCGATAATATTCTAGGTGATTATCAGGCGGGTTTCCGCAGAAACCGATCAACAATAGATCATATCTTTGCAATGCGGATGATGCATGAAAAGTGTTACGAATTAATATAGACTTGCATCACCTATTTGTTGATTTTAAACAAGCCTATGACAGCTTATTTAGGAGTAAAATTTTTAATATTTTACAAGATTTTGGAATTCCACGTAAGTTAATCAATTTGGTGAGACTGTGGCTAAACAATGCGGCTGCCAAAGTGAGAAGTCAAGGAGGTTACTCTGAACTTTTTAGTATAGATAGAGGCCTCAGGCAAGGTGATGTTCTATCCACGATCTTGTTCAATCTCAGCCTAGAAAAAGTTATGCGGAGCATTGAGACAAACCCAAACGGGACGATTTTTAATCGAGCCAGGCACTTTCTAGCATATGCTGATGATGTTGTTCTGGTCGGAAGGACATTCCGGGCCTTAGAAGAATGTTTTGAACAACTGCAAAGAAGTGCAGAAGAGGTGGGATTGCAGCTGAATTACTCCAAAACCAAGTATATGTTGTCCTCAAGATTTGATAATCGTATATGTCGGTCCCAACGTGTGCAGATTAGTGGCACATTGTTTGAAAATGTTAGAAATTTTAAGTACCTAGGCGCCATATTTACACAACATCGAGATGTCATAAGCGAAATTAAAGAAAGAGTAGCTTCGGGAAGTCGTTGCTGTTTCGCATTAAATAAAATTCTGAAATCCCAGTCCATCTCTCAAAAACAGAAAATCAGAATTTATAAAACTGTTATCCGCGCTGTAGTCATGTATGCATGTGAAACATGGATAATGACTCAGAATGAAACGAACATGCTGAGGGGTTTGGGAGAGAAAGATCTTGAGAAGGATATTCGGTCCCAAATACGAGAACGGGGTATGGAAAATTAGGAAAAACTCTGAAATCGGTGCACTGTATGCTGCTCCAGACATTGTATCAGAAATAAAAGGAAAAAGATTAGCCTGGCTAGGTCATGTCGAGAGAATGGACAAAAACAGGACTGTAAGGAAGTTATATGAAGGCCGCCCGGAAGGTAGAAGAAAGATCGGGAGACCGAGAAAAAGATGGATCGACGAAATGGAGGAGGATT
The DNA here is from genome assembly GCA_011037195.1 of Triatoma infestans. NCBI lineage: Eukaryota > Metazoa > Arthropoda > Insecta > Hemiptera > Reduviidae > Triatoma > Triatoma infestans. Next base: position 168,352 of record JAAEAF010000220.1, read on the forward strand.
TGAGAAAACTTGGGGTAAGAAAATGGAGACTGAAGGCGAAAGATAGAAGTGAATGGGGCAAAATTACTGAGGAAGCCAAGGCCCTCCAAGGGCTGTAGCGCAAAAAAAAAAAAAAAATATTAAAGTGAAAACTCGAATACGAATTTTCTAACTTGAATGCCTCAGGTGATCATGAATGGTTTGTTTATTTTTAAAGTGTTTTGCTGTTTTATTATTAACAATTCAAATGACGAAGATCGGCCTACTTGTGGCAGAGCTAAGAGAACCTACCTAAGTAACCCATTGTGCTGAGGATGAGACCACTCACCTATAGCACTTCTTCCGGGAGCAATCTCACGACCTGGAAAGACTCTTCAAGGGAGGGTGTATCATCCTCCAACGCCTGGTTAACAACTACCCAGGCTTCCGAATCTTCTCTGGATGATAGTCTCACCGTCCGTTAGGAGATGTGTATGTTATATGTGGGTATATGTGAAAGTTTTTCACACATAACCCAAAATCTGAACACATAGCTCAAACTTGATTTTGTTTCGTTTTTACGTTCTCTTAACTCCTTCCTAGTAAAAGGAACTACTGTGATCGAGCGATGGGTGGCGAAGCTCAAACTTTGTATGTCGATTAGATACTACCATCCATCGATATTTTTTTCACACACACATACACAGACTTCGTAAAAACATTTTTTTCTTCCTTAGGGGACCTCAAAACATGTATTTCCGGGGAAAATGTAATTTTCAAAAATTTGATACGATCGATCACAATAGTTCCTTTTACTAGGAAGGAGATAAGAGAACGTCAAAACGGAATAATATTAAGTTTTGAGCTTGCTGCACAACTTTTCTTTTTTTGGGTTATGTTGCTGAAAAACCTACACATATATCATATAACGCACACGTACACCCGAGAGAGAGAGGGGCCAAATTCTAAAACTCACAATTTCAGATTCAAGAAACCTTGAAACAGTATTGTGAAAACACAATTTGAACAAAAATGTACGCAATCGGTACTAAAGAACTACTTCTTACACAAGGATAAAAGAAATCAATAAACGTACTAAGAAAGAAATAATAACAAATATTAATATACTAGATGAAATAAAACAAAATTACCAAACAAAACTATAATAGAACACAATAATAATAGAATTGAATAAAACGAAAAGAAGGATATGAAAATGAAAAAGTCTTTCTAAACAAAGAAAAAGTTTCCATGTGATCAAAATAATACAAATTCAAAAAAGAAAATTAACAAGACCAGCTAATTATAATTAAAAACCATTTTTTTGTTTTTTGCGTTTGTTTTTCTAATTGGAATAGACTTTTACTAAAAATAGATAAATTAAATCTTTTACTATGCTCGCTATACTTTTATTATTTGAATATAATAAGTAGTCGTAATAAGACTTATTTTTTACATTTTTTTGTTTTTATTTCATTATGATGATGATGATGTGAGAATTATTCTCACGAATATGCGAACAATTTAAAATGAAATTAATAATAAAAAGTTAATAAATCAGTTCCCAGGGGTGTGTGTGGGGGGGGCAGATAGTAGAACATAAGTAATTTTTTTTCTTTTTCCCCGCTACCTGGTATTAAATAAAACTTTGGTATTATGATGAATAACTTACAAGTGATTTCTAAATTAGAGAAAACTTCTATTTGTACTGGGAAAGAACACCCACACACACAAGCAAATATTAACAAACAAAAACATCTGGTGTGAAACACTCACAACAACTTTCTCTTACTCTAATTAATAGCATTTAATCAAGAAATTTTCTGTAAAATTGCACTTCCGATTGATGAATTTTGCCCGAAATCTTCGTGTCTGATGCGGTGGTAATATACATGTACATATACACACACAAACACACTCACACACTTCCCCCTATATATACATTCGCTAAAAACCACTTTTGCGGACTTAGAAAACTTCGAATCATGAATTTTCGCGGGCCCACTCAATTTCGGAAATTTGACATAATCGCAAGACTTAGAGATGGAGAAATAAGATAAGTAAAATAAATAAAGAAGAATTATTGAAATTTTTAAACTTTAAGTGTATCCATTCACCACCGGATGCAACACATAAGTTTCGATTAAAATTCGTCATCAGGATATGCGTTACGTTACCGACTTTTTTCCCTCCATTCTTTCCAAGATTTTCTACTTCCAAAACAATGGCTTCAAAGATTTTCATTAAATTGCGCGTACTAGTTGCGAACATAAAGCCTAACAATTATATTTAATATATTTTCTGAGAAAATTAATTTCCGGATCTGTGGAAATTCTAGTCACAAATTGCTTTAACATAAGATATAGGTCTGTGAATGACTCACACGTAAGATTTACTGTGAAAAAAAGTGTTTTCGGAATTTCCAGAGGCTTCAAAACATGTACTTCCTTCCCTTAAGGCATCAATTTCACTTTCTCTTACTACTATTAACAGCAAGTATTGCGATCGTCTCAAATTTTCGAGATTTGAGTTCCTGCATCCGGGGGATGGGTGACGTTAGGCTTTCTTCTAAAGTGCCATTTCAATGTGATATGCGAATCTATCATAATGTGCTGTAATTTTGATTAATATTACAATTCATATTGATAGATTTTCCGCTATCAACAACATAATTTTAATAAGAATTTAATGTTAGGCCAAAATTCTGAGTTTAAAGAAAATCGGTTTACAACTTTGATATTAAATCGAATGCTCATACAAGTAGATAATATTTTCAACCTATGCGAGATTTGTAACTCTTCATAATAATAACCGCATAAATAAATCATAATCCAAAACTATGTAAATTGCATAAGAGCTACTGTTTCACTTCAGATTGTGAAATACCAAGAGAAATTATTAACCAAAAAATGTCGTTTACTACAAATTACTATTTACTTTAAAGATAAACAAAAAATGGTAATCTGGATATTTACAAATATAACTACAATTAAATGGTTAAAAAAAAATTTATGTAACCAGTTACGATAAAAGTTGACTAAATTGAAGATAAAATAGTGATTACGTTACATCTATATACCTGTATTACTCAATGATAAGGATTAAACTTTTAAAATGGCGAATGTTTACTTTTGTTGATTAACAAAATAAAAATGTCCTGTCTACGCTTTAATATGAGACAGAAGAATTATCATTAACAGTAAAAAGACAAAGTAATTATCTACTGACACGTTTTCTTTAAATTTGGAATTTTTATAACACATAAGTTGCCCTTAATATAATATTATTAGATGGAGAAGGGCACAGTACATTACACGTTAGTTTTAGAGGAAAGTAGCTGAATAAATAGCTATAGAGTAAAACGCAAGACAGCGCTACTATCAGGCAAGGTTGTGCAATTTAATGATAAACGTAACAGTCTTAGCTCCGGTTGTCTAAATCAATTTTGACGGAAAGAAAAGTGATTATATTCGTACAGTTGGCATTCCAAGTTTTACAGAAAATTGATGGAGCTATCTTAAAAAAAAAATTCATTTTCAAAGACCTCAAAAACATGTACTTCCGGAATGAAAAACAAAACTTCGCAAAATCTGACACAATCGTAATACTTCCTCTTACAGTAAGACTGGAGAAACAAAACAATTATTTAAATAATAAAAAAATCTGGTGTGAAACACTCACACAACTTTCTCTTACTCCAGTACTCAAAATTATAATTGACAAATTTTATAGTTAGTGTACCAAATTTAATGAAATTCGTCGAAAAGTGAAAACACTGTCCAGTAAAACTGTCCGGTTTACTAATTTCCTTGAAACTCGGAATTGGGGTCATATATTAATTTCTAGTTATTTCAATTTGGATGACAGAATTGTATAATCAACTGTGATAGCATTTAAAGAAAAACATAACCCCCCTCCCCCAAAATCCCCTTAAATGAATTTATCAGGGGAAAAGTTTCAAATAAAAGTTGTAGCTCTTTATATGTATAGTTAACAACGCTGGTTTAAAGAAAATCGTTGGAGCCATTTTCGAGAAAATACCAGAAAACTGAAAATTATATTTCAGTAAAAAACGCACTTCCGGTTATCTATTTTTTTTCAAACTCGGAATTTCAACAACATATTTAATTCTAATTAACATTATTTAGATGACAGAATTGTCTAATATACTGAACCAGCAGTTAAGATGAAAACCTAACCCCACCCCTCCCCCAGAAGTGCCCTTAAATGAATTTTCCTGGAGAAATGTTTCAAATAAAAGTTGTAGCTCTTGGTATGTGTAGTTGATATAGCAAGTTTAAAGAAAATCTTCGGAGCCATTTTTGAGAAAATTGCAAAAACGTAAAAAAAAAAACTAGTAAAGTGGTACTTCCGGTTGAGGAATATTGACACATAACGCGCCGTCAGATCCCATGGTGATACCTTAAAGTAATATCAAGTTTGAACTTTCTACGATTTTTCGTTTTTGAGCTATGCTGTTCACATACATACACACACACAGACTCACACACAGACACACACACAGACCATTCGCTAAAAACCACTTTTTTGGACTCAGGGGACCTCAAAACGGATATTTCCGGTGAAAACTCGATATCGAAAATTTGACACGATTACAATACTTCCTCTTACTAGGAGTAAGAGAAAGTAAAAAGTCTTATTCAATCATCAGATTGGATTAATAAAGTGATAAATAATTCAAGTACGTTCACATATTCTCATATTTAAAAATTAAAGTTCGGAATAAGAGTTTAGATAAATATAAGAAAATAAAACTTACATGCGTTGTAACATTTGATAATAATCCTAAACGAAATCTAGTATATTTCTTCATAAAAACTCTCCACACAACGTATGCCATAATGATGCCAAAAGTGAAGATCACGATTCTTTTCTTTCTTGATGAAAATAACAAAAAAATACTCGGCTTTTAAAAGAGTTTAACTGATAAAAAAACTTCCAAGATTTTAAAGTACCAAAAAAAAAAATACACTCGTAAAAAGTAAATGAAAGATTAAAAATAAAAGTAAAACACAAAGGAAACACTGATTCCAAAAACAAACATATGATTTTTTTTCTTAAAAATCAGCTGATTAGAAAAAAACAAATAAATTGGCACTCAAAATATTACGTTAAAAAAAAACAGCTGTGCTTGATAATTAAAACTTTGTAAACAATGACGTAGCAAAAAAATAAAACACTAAATGCACAAAACTTGTTTCTTTCTGTCTTTCCTTAGCGGTTTTATACTTTTTGTTTATTATCAATTTAAATAAAATAAAAACACTATCGTAACTGTTAGTAGAAATTGTGGGAGGTTACTGATTAACTTCTGTGATAGTTTTTTAGCCGGGGTCCGTTTCAAACTACGTAACAAGTGGTGGGGAGAGATTGTTGGTTTGTTGTGTATCTGTGCGTTCGGCTGGTTCGCCCTTCAGTATCCTAATGTAGATGAAGTGTAGTGGGAATTAATAGTGGGGGGGGAGGGATAAAAAAATATAAAAATAAAAAATCTGGTGTGAAACGCTCACACGACTTTCTCTTACTGCAGTTTACAGAGTTGCAATTGACCAGTTTTCTTCAAAGTTATAATTTTCACTAAATGTTTGTCTTTAATTTTATGTCAGTTGGAGAGTCTAAACTTAATTTTTTTTGAGGAAAGCATAAGATTCCCTCCCCCCAAACTTTTTTAAATTTCTCAGAAAAAATGTGAAACAAAAGTGATTTCGCGAAAAATTGAAAAAGCTGTTCAGTAAAAGCGCATTTTTGGTGAAACGATTTTCTTCAACCTCGAAATTTCAGCATCTCTTTTCATTGTAATTACAAATATTAATTGTGTAATAAACTAAAATAGCACTTTAGGGGAAACCACCCCAACCCCATTGAAAGAAATGAATTTTTTCGGAGAAACGTCTCAAAAATAAAAGTTCTACTCTTTATATGAGGAGTTAATATTCCAAGTTTAAAGAAAATCATTAGAGTCGTTTTCAAGAAAATCCCAAAAACAAAAAAGAACGATAAATCCATTTTGTAAAGTGTTACTTTCGGTTGAGTGATTTTGTTCAAAACCTTATTGTCAGGTCCCATGGTAACACTTCAACTAAATATCAACTTTGCAATTTTCCAATATTCAGTTATGCTGACTACATACCAATACGCAGACCGTTTTTTAAAAAGCGGTTTCAGGCGGCCTCAACATTTGTATTTCCGGTAAAACTCGATATCAAAAATTTGCCACGATCTCAGTACTTCCTATTACCCGCAGTAAGAGAATGTAAAAAGGTGTTTAGTGAATTGTTTGTATATGTGGTATATATTATATTGAATAAAATATCTCAAAAACAAAAAAGTTACAGGAAATTACCACCATCATAACCGACACTCAAGTTTCAGTCAAAATTCAACAGCCGGAAGTATAACTTCATTGATTTTTTTTTTTCAGTTTTTCTTTATTTTCTCCAAACTAATTCCAACGATTTTCTTTAAACTTCGCGTATAATCAACAAGTAAAAATACCTATCACTTTTATTTAATATTTTATTAATAATCCTGCAAGAATGCAAAGTACGGCTTATCTTTAAAGTGCCAAATGAGTGCAATGAATCGTTAACTATCTCATGCCTAGAATTCCAAATTTGAAGAAAATCGGTTAATAGGATGTGCAACTTTCCTAAATAGATTTCAGAGTTTTTCAGAATTTTCTTCCCAGGATTTTTAATCTGTGGTGCACATCCTTAAATCTATCACTTTTATTTGCAACATTGTGATAAGGCAAAATTGTTTTTAGGAACGTTCTGCGGTGTCGAAGAGTTAAATTTCAACTTTAAATTGCCGATAGAAGTTTTACAGGGATTGATAGAATGCGCCACGCTGTACAATGTGACAAAGGCCACCAGTCAAATTTGGAGTAAAATTTAAATTACACAATGATGAGTATATTCAATTTAAAGCACGAATAATTGTCAACTCAGCGTTCCAGGTGACATATATTTAAGTCTCAGGAAATGAGTAGATAGGTAGGATGTACCCTTCAAATCAGGTAAATGCCTCTGTCCTTTCGTTGGTCCCGAGCCTGTTTTTAATTAGTTTCTGGACACATGCCTGTCTAACTTCCAGACGAGGAATAAGCGTTACCATTTGGATGATTGTCAGCAGTCCAAAATACTGTCTGGTGAGCAAGGGGACAAAAACCCCTCAGACAACGTTTTACTCGATCAAATCTCAGCAAACGTTTAAGTCTAACGTCATAGTTTTGCAGAGAAATCTAAAATCGAATTATCTTGGAAGAACATTTCAAATAAATGTAGTAGGTAGTAGTAGTAAGTTTATGTGTACTATGTGGTTTTTTTTAAGTTTAAAGAAAAACTCTGGAGCCGTATCTCGATATACGAGAAAACAGGTTTTCCTTCTGATAGTTGAACATGGTGTGGTACTTGATAATTATCTCCGGTGTTATACGGACGTTAGTATGGATAGTAGGTTTGGAGCTGCGGTTTATTTGAGAAAGGAGGATCATTGGCAGTATCTCTTCGTGAATGGACCATTGTTTGCCAGGCTGAGGTTTATGCTATTCTTTGTTGTATTTTAAATGAGAGGATACGCAACACTAACTTAAAAGGTGTTTGTATCTGCTCGGATAGTCAAGCTGCGTTGAAGGCTGAGTGCATGTATCTTTACTTCCCAGTGGGGATTAGTGTTCTAAAAAACTTGAAAGCATTCTTCCATGAAGGATTTACTTACTTCTAGTCTGGCCAGGTGGTATGAGAATCTTGGGAAATGAGGAGTTGGATAGGTTCGCCAAATTAGGCGTCTCTCTCTCTCTCTCCCTTTCATCGGTTCTGAGCCTCTGTTGGTGTGTCCTCAGGCACACGTCTGACAAACTTCCCGTCATGAATAGCTTTACAGCATTCATCCCTATGAGCACAGTGGGTTGTCGGCAGTCTAAGATGGTCGGTCATTGGGGTCTGGACAGGGCTATTAGCGAAATGTTGCTATGCTTGTCCTCTCTCTCAGGCATCTGACTGGATCCCTTTCTGGACATTGTGGTTTAAGGAGACACCTCTACGTAATGGGGTTAATACTCCACTTTTGTAGTATCAGTGAAACAGAGAAAGAAACACCCACCCATTTTATGACAGATTGCTTGGATCGTGAGAAATTAGGTTCAGTATTTAGGACGGAACAGGAAGAGCTTAGGCCATTTCCGTTTGAGGTCAGTGTCCGATTTGTTCGGACTCCGGTGAATCATAGATGGGTTAGACTCGGGTCTGGATTTTTAGACACGTTTGTTTTTGTTTATCTTGGGGGTTGGTATATGGGCACAGTGGGGCTTTGGATAGCATAGGATTTGGTCCCTCCTACAGAGGAATAGTAATAATAATAATAGCAATACAAGATGACCTCCGGAATAAAGAAGGTATTAGAATATACTCAGAATGATTTACATACACTTGAGACATTTATTATGTATACATTTTTAGCGCTAATAGCCATCGCAGCTGATGTGCTAATAAAATAAACAAACGAGATAATCCCGCGAAATTCAGAAATATTTTTGGTAAATTCACTCTTCTATTTAACCTTTTGTTTTTTCATACTTTCAAATCTGAGCATATATTTTTAATGGACATTATTATTTTATCGATTGCAATACACAATCGTTGAAATCCTTCTGGAGAAAAATGCAAAAAACTAATCAGTAAAGTCTTAGTTCCGGTTGATGGATTTTCACCAAAAATTTCTCACCAGATCCCAAGATGTTACCTAAGCGGAATATATAGTTTGAGAGTTTCTATGCAATTTTTTTTCTGAAAGAATTTGTTCAAAACCATAAGGTCTCTATGGGTTGATACCTCCTCAGTGATTTGGTATATAGGCAATGTTTCCCCCATATAATGCAATAGACTTCTTCAGTATAGTACTAAATTGGTACAAATAAATCGCTATTATGAAATGGCGTAAGAGAGGTAATTAAAATTGAGAAATAAGAAAACAACGTAAATATGTATTTCAATTTCGGGTAAAAACTCAGCTTTGAAAAATTTGACACGATTCGCAGTATCTTCTCTTAGCAGAAGAGTAAGATAAATATTATTGCTGAATAGGTGATCAACATATGGTTGACCATAGATTGGTTTTTGGAACATAGGAGCTACATATGAAAATGATATTATAGATCACGTCGACGATTCTATCAATCGTTCAACACAAAACTTCTACTTCACACGACTTTCTCATGGTGCTGTTATTACCGTTTTCGAGTTTATATTATATATATATATATATATATAAATGATAAATTTTCTTTAAACTTCACAATTTACTCAGTTGTCACATAAATGTGGTGTTGGTAGGAGGAACAAGTAAGTAAAAGTAAAGTAATGCCTATTTTTTCTGGCGGGCTTAACGTCCAACTACCAAATTAGGTGTCGTGGACGGGAACAAGTAAGTAATCTGGCAGGTATTAGAAGTGTTTTTACATTTTAGTCCAGCAGAGAACGGCAATAACATTGGCGACCATCACCATAAAAAGTTTGAAATTTAAGGCTACAAATCCCGTAGAACTTCGATGTTTCGAATTAAAGTGATAGGCTATTTATTATCTGAGCAATTAGCATTCCAAGTTTAAAGGGAATTGTTACAGCCGTTTTCGAGAAAAGTTCAAAACACTCAAAAACTGTTCTGTAAAGTAGCATTTCCGGTTAACCGATTTTCTTCAAATTTGGAATTTTAGAAACACTTGTAATTTGTACGTGTGGTAGACTCATTTTTTGTACTGATATGGCTTAAACTGCATAAAGCACTGATAAAGCTTAAATTCTCCAGAAATCCCTCCCGCAATCAATTTTCCCGGAAAAATGTTTCGAACAAAAGTGATCTACATTTGATTTGTGTGTGTAGATGGTATACGAAGTTTAAAGAAAATCGTTAGTGCTGTTTCTGAGAAATCACGAAAAACTGAACAAAAAAAAAATTCAGTAAATTCGCACTTCCGGTTGATGGATTTTGACCACAAACTTCGTGTCAGACGTGGTGAAAGTTGAGCTACCGGCGATTTTTCGCTTTTGAAATATTTTGTTCACACACATACTATTCGCTAAAAACATTTTTTTTTCCTACTCAGTGAATCTCAAAACAAGTATTTCCGGTAAAAATTCAACACTCGCAAAACATACTTCCTCTCACTAAGAGAAAATAATAATCACTAAAGGTGCATTTCCAGTTGATAGATTTTGATCGAAAATGTTGCCTCCTTTTTCCAAACGGGGTACAACTTCAGTTACACGGATTTTGCAATTACGATCTATATGCTAGATTTGTTTGGATCTACATGTTCACCGCTAATAGATTGTATTTTGTGGCCCTCTGAAAAAAAATTTTTTTAGAAAATTAATGGTTTGTGTGTGTGTATGTGTGTGTGTGTGTATCTTTGAGGGTGCATTCTTCCCTGGTAAAAATAAACTTCTTGCACCAGAATTGCACACATTCATGCTCACCAGCCACTAAAAACATTTTTTTGCGTATTTAAAGAATCTCCAAACTTTGCTTCAAATTGCCAAAATATCTTTTCAATTTAATGCAACTCTAGAAGGGAGAAAGGGAACTAAATGTTTAGTATAACTGACCGAATTGGAACCATCGCAACTTTAAGGAAATTTGTCCACCAACACAAATGGGAGCCGCATGGAGAGAAAGTCGTGTGAATGTTTCCATAAAACTGGAGGTGAATAACGGACGAATAAATAATATCGTTAGTAAGTTTGTTGTCCATACGGTCGTAAGTTGTACTAATTTTATTTACAATGTAAGAAAAAAGACAAAACAGCGGAACAGAATTTCAAAGAAGAAGAAATATTCGTTTCAAGGTCCCATGAATAAAAAAAAGATTTTTAGCAATTGGTCTGAGTGCAGGTCTGTCCATACGTCCGGCACAGCATATCTCAAAAACGAAAAATTACAGAATGTTCATACCTAATATTTCGTTAAAGTGCTACTAGAAGACCTGATAATAAGCTTTTCGTAAAAATCATTCAACCGAGAGTGAGGTTTTACTGAACTGTTATTTCAGTTTTCGCAATTTTCTCCATAGAAACACCGACGAAATTCATTAAATTTGGTATACTAACTATAAAATTTGTCAATTGCAATTTTGTAAACTACAGTAAGAAAAAGTTGTGTGAGTGTACTCACTAGATTTTTTTTTTATTAGGATTCATCAGTTAGCATTAGTTTCTGCAAACGCATAATTTTTTTTAAAATACACAACCACATGTATCGGTGTTAGGGAGATGTTAATTTGATCATCTGAATTTAATTAGAAGTTTTTTTTTTTGAGCTATAGCTATTTATCTTTAGTTTTGAAATAGTCTCTTTTTAATAATTGATATCATAAACCTAAAATGAGAGTAAATCCTCACAGGCACTTATTTAGTCCTGAACGAGGAATTTTACTTGAATGAATTTTTTTTTTTTAATCTATGTTACAAAGAAAATCTCTTTTCAGTTGAGTTCAAAATAGAAATAGATTAGCAGTGTAGTTTACCCAGAAATTATTGAAGGATAGCCACTTCTTAAGAGTTCTTCCCTTCACTGAGGATATCCACTGCTTCAATATAATCAAGCACCACTTAAGCTAACCCATTGGGTAAATCTCTAGCTTATTATCTCAGACAGTAACTTGAGTAAGGTAAGAGAGCAAGGTAACCGCAATAGATCTTCTATTTCCAAAGATCCTCTGTAGTCGCTTCCTTCTACATAACTACACCATATAACCTAATAATAATAAGTAAATAATTCCTGAATTATTTCCTATATTTAGGTTAACATAATTGGGTAATTATTAATAAAATTAAGAATGACAGAATCATCTTTTGTGAAAGTATTTGTATTGAGTAATTTATTAATGAATTTGGATTGAATATGAATTCTCAAATTCTCAGCTTGAAAAATGTTTATTGCTGATTAAAGTGTCTTTAATGTTGAGTTAATCAATAGAATAAAATTTATTCAAGTTAATTTTAAGGCTTAATCATAAATTTACTTGCACAAATGAAAAATGAAAATTGTCGCAAGTTTTGTCCTGCAAAAGCAATGGTTTCAAAATTCTTCTACTTAAATTGGCCTTTTTTAAAAAATATATAAACAAAGTTCCAGCAATTTAGCGGGACTGATTGTCGCTTTTATTTTAATTTAAAAGTCGCTTGATAAACCAAGCAGACTTTTATTATTAATAATATCTTTGCAATTGTACCAAAAATTCCTTAGAACATTAAAAGGTAAAGAAACAAGTCTGAGTAGTGCTGCAGCTAGACGACAAACTGTGAAATCATCTTCTCAGCTGTTGTATGTATAGTATCACAATCTAACAGATAATTATGCAACTATAAGTAGAAAGCAGATTTTGGTAATTGAGTTTTTTTTTTTTAATTAATTTTTGGCAGAGGCGTTTCCCATAGAACTGTAATGCTGGTGGTGAAGACGGTTTCGTCAAAATAACTTTACTAAGACTCAAGGTTGACAAAAAAGACTGATGTAGACAAATGTTCATGTAAATTAGTGAATTACCTTTAGACCAAGAATTCAAGTAATAGTTTCACAATGTAAGAGAGAATATGATCTCTTTGTACTGTAAAAGAACTTGCAAGTATTTATACAGCTGGTTCAATTATCTGTCCCTTGTGTGTGATATTGATGGGCACATCATTACAATATTTTCATTATGTCTCTTCACGTTGACGTAAATAATATATTATATATGTGTTGCCCACATATTATAGTTGCATTTTTCTTATGAGCAAGGAGGGGGAGATTAATTCCCATTAGATTCATAAACATAACAATATGTTTGAAGTCCTCTCGTTCGTGGCACTTTACGCATATTGGGGAAGTCTTCTGCTTAATATTATGTAAATAAGCACAGCAAATAGTGTGGTTAGGATTCAGTCCATTTATTATCGTCACTATAAGCTTGTTTCACTGTCAGTCCCTCATAAACCATGGGGTTTTTTTCTCCTCTTTAGGCACATTAACCTTATTCAAAGCTCCTTTATCTGAATTATTGTATTCTAGTTGCCATATTATTCAAGACTTGGCGCCTAATGAGACTTTTCATATATGTAGAATGGAGTTTATGTACGTAGATACATATTCTTTAGTGAAGCTTTCTACAACTTTATTATTTCTTAAGCCATTGTGCCCTCTAATCCACATAAAACTTACTTTCAGATTTCTTACTAACATTGAAATATCAAGAAGGTCCGATATTTCTAAGACAGTTTGATTAATGAGGTGAAGAATTAACAGAATTGCCTAATTTTATCATCCCATTTTTGTAACTGTCGCTCAATATTAGAACATGTTCACACTGTGAAGGAGGGTGATTAATTCTGTCGTCTATACAGATGCGTTCTCTAGTTAGGGAAGATAACTTGCACTGCAAGTATTCAGTGTATAGTGCATTCCAACTTTGCTGTTGTATTTGAAACTGTAAAACTGCAGTAGGTGTCTGGTGCCAGGTCATAGGACTTTTATGAAGTTATTAAAAAGAAAATTTCTTATGTTTGGGCTAATACATTTCTTTAAAGAAATAAATTTATTTACGTGAATGAGATCTATAATATGAAGTGGAGACAAGTAGGATTTAAGGGCAAGATAGATGGCAAGTTAGTTCTATTAAATTTAAAAGGAATGAGGATTATTACAGTTCATATCCTCTATTAACTATTTTTTTTTTAATTTTCTATAAACCACTTAATAGTAAAACTTTTAAATATAAGAGTGTACAAATTTACAATATTACAGATTTATCCTCTAGCTCAGTTTAAAAAAATATATACTATCTCTAAGATGATTAGTTTTATGCAATTAAATAATTTCCATTATCCTCTTAAACATCTAAAATATGTGTGTGTACGTTACCTAATGAGGAGGTTTAAATTCTTCTACGGTGACAGCTTAACTTGAACTAGGAATATACGCCTTCGCTTCCATCAGCTCTTGTTCCAATTCCATTTCTTCTTCCAATAAGTTGTATCAAGGAGAACCAATCTTCTTCTGCCAGTTCACTCCCACTCGGACTTTAATAATTGTGCTCTTCTTATTTCCACTCAGGCACCAATTCGCTCCATTCCTGTGGTCAACACTCTTTGGCCACATGAGAGCTAATCGCCTATCTTACAGAGTTGTTGCGCTGATAATCTTATTTCTCTGATTCTATCGTTTTGTGTGTGTGCTTCATCCGACGCTAAATTTTTATGGAGGGTGGAGCTTTTGTGTTTGGCACCCATGTCTGACAGCCATAGACTGGAAGAATGCTGCTATTTAAAATAGGTCTTTTCCATTTTATATCTATATAGCTTTCAGAATGCTCTTAAGTGACTCTTAAGTAGTTCCTTGGAACTTCTCCCAAGAAAGTAAAATTCGTCTCTGTATTTTTTTTTTTTGAGATTTTTCTTGAAAGGAAACAGTTTGTCCAGGGGTAACAATGACTGCCACAACTTCTTTCTTGCTTACTACTTATATGACTATTTGCTTATTATTTTTAGTTTTAAGTAATACAGAACTTTACCAAATCCTATCTCCTTACAAGCATTTTCTAATTATCGAACGATGATGCTTTGAGGCCAGCAAAACAACACCGTTCGCGATTTAAAAAAAATATATAATACACATATTAACTCCCATAATAACTACACTCTTAACCTTCCGACCAAAAAAATTGGATAAAGAGATTTTCCTGTCTTACGCTTCTCTGTATTAGGAAGGGATCATCACTATTATCCATTATACATTCCTTTTATTTTTATAAGTTTTTCCCTGGCGCATCGACTTCTGAGGTCATTAGCGCCAATCATAATGATTTTCTTTCTCGAACCAAGTCTGCACGACCTGGTTAACCTAAGTGGCTTCCACTCGCAGTACTTTGCCTGGCAAGGTACCTTTCTACATATTCCTTCTCATTTCATCGATCTAGACGACGAGGAGAAATTTTTCTATTTATAGATTTATGGAGAGTAAATGAGCTATTTCCAGCCATTTTTATTAAAATCTACCAGGACACTGTAATATTTCACTAAATTTATTTAAAAACTTTTAATTCAATAATGTGATAAGCATAATCACCATGCAAAGGACTTGGGTTTGAGTCCAGGCAGACTCTTCAGATTTTAAAGACTCCTCAAGATGTCTGCGGGCGATAGTGACCACAGATGTAGAAGCTCTTAAAAAAAAAAAAAATAGCACACTATTGTTGAGATAAACGATAAAGACCTGTAGATTTTCTTCTTTTTTCCATTCCCCTTTCTTATGATATAGATAATTTGTTACTGATTCGACCATGACGAAATTATATTTCCCAGTTAGAAAAGAAATAAAAAGTGAACTTAAAACTTCGCCTCCTGCCATTACGATTTCATTTGCAATTCCATGTTTTCAAAGTATTCTGTTAACTACGTACTTTGTATTAGTTTATTAAAACAAATCTGTTTTACAGAATTGCTTCTGTTTTTTAAAAAAAATCTGGTGTTTGAAAACTCACACAACTTTCTCTTAGGCCAATTAACATATTACATAGTATTTCTAGTTTTTCGAACTGTAATATTTAACGCTTCTTCTTATTGTAATTTATTTGTTTAATTGCATTAATAATTAGTTCGATTTCTTTTTTATGGCGCTGCGAAAAACTAGAATTTGATTGAATTAGTTCATGCCTACAATCCATCTTCCATCTTTATAGAACTCTTTCAATATTTTGTGGACGGCGCAAACATAATAAAAAGGGCAACATAATGAATAGCTAAAAACTGCAGGTCTGAGGAATATTTTTGTGGATGTTTAACATCATATTTATTTTGCCCCACTAGTATAAATGGTCAAATACAAAATGGCGGATCTTGTATTTCCGCCTAATTCGCTTTGGCCATTTTTCAACAATGAAATGAAAATTCTGATAGCTCAAATTAATTATGTAAAAAGTAAATATTATGTTAAAAATAACTTGATTTTTTGTCAAAAGTTTGATAATTTATAAAATAACTAGTTAGAGAAAATTAGTAAAATAATTATTCTAAACTAGTATTTCAAAGAATTTATTATTTATAAATAATTAACCAATCAGACTGTAGAAGAGAAGATGTCAAATGTGAGTATATGTTAGGCCAATCAGAAATTTACAATTATTTGTTAACTACTCCCACATTTGATTAGACTTTCACTTCTACACTGTGATTGGCTAATTATTTATATCTAATTTCTATGAAAAATATAGTTTAGAATTTTTTCACAAATTTTCTCTTCGAAGGTATTTTATAAATTATCAAATTGGGCAATAAAAATGTTTTATTAAAAAAAATCAAGTTATTTCTAACGTGCTATTTACTGTTTTATATAATTAATGTGAGCTATAAAGAAAAAATTCAGAATTTCATTCCATTATTGAAAAATAAGAACCAGGCGGAAATCCGCTATTTTGTATTGGCCCGTTTATACTAGTGGGACAAAATAAAACTGATGTAAACACCCTCAAAAATTTCTCCAAGGATTAATAATTTTCAGTTAAAAAGCTTTTCTTAGACCTGGTGTTTGTAGCTATTCATTATATTGTCCTTAATTTTATGTAGGTGACGTAGTCCATAAAGTTTGTAGAGTACTTTAAAGATAGAAACCTACTCAAGAGCTAATTGAATCAAAATCTAGTTTCTTGCAACACCATAAAAAAACCTAAGTAGGGTAATTAAGTATGTTCTGGCACAATGGCTATGATACTAGTCTTGGGGGTTGCAAGAGCGCTGCTGCCATCATCCAAATCGATGAGCTTAATTCAAAGATGACGTCATCACATCATCCAATCTAATGATTTTAAATATTAATTATCATCCAAATCGATGACTATTAAATTATAAATTATAGACAGCACAAAAAAAGATTAAAGAAAAGTAAGCAAAAACCACGTGATCCTAATATATATAAAAAAATTTTTGGCTGATTAAAATAAACAATTAATAATTTTGAATTGAAATTAGACATATAACAGATAATGTTAGCATAAATATAAAGAACGAAGCCTATAAAATAAAAATAAGGATGTGACTCGAATTATATCTGTAAGTATCAATAATCTTAAATAAAAACTTCATTTATTAAATGGTTTAAATAAAGGATACAGTATAAAAATATATTATAAAATAAAAATTTAAAATTTACAGACAAAAATGCACAAAAAGAAAAGATTAAAGAAAAGTAAGCAATAAAAAACCACGTGATCCTACTATACATTTAAAAAAACTTTTGGCTGATTAAAATAAATAACTAATAACTTTGAATCAAAATTAGACATACAACAGATAATGTTAGCAAATATAAACAACGAAGCCTATAAAATAAAAGTTTAAAAAATGTATATGAGATAGCAGATTGGAATTATGGTTAGTAATTTTTGGACATAAAAATAAAATGTATCTGTATTTATATTCAATATATTTATATATATCTTGTATTAATATAATAATTTGTGAACAATGTTTCTAAATTGTACAACTCCTCTGAGAATGGCACGTTTAGTGCCGAAACGTTAGGAGAAATGTAAAAAAATCTGTAAATCACTACATTGTGAAAAAGAAAATAATAAACAGACTTGGCTGAAAAATGGTTCTTCTCTTTATCACCAGCTTATAAATAAATTATATATTAAATTATAAATATAAATAAATTATAAATTAAATTATAAATCGATGACCAATAAATTATAAATTATATATTAAATTATAAATATAAATTAAATTATAAATAATTAAATAAATCTGAAATAAAAAAGTTGTTTTACCTGGAATCGAACCTTAATTGTTGCGTTAGAAGACGGCAATGCAACCCACTAGACCAAAGCGGGCACTTAGTTCATAGTAGTAAATTATCATATACACACCTCGGGAGGAAAATAAAACAAGGTAGTTTAACATATCTTTTTATTATTTCACATTAGGTGATTATAGGGCATTTAACATATCTTTTAATAATTGACATTAATATAGACAATTGATATAACTACACAATAAACGTTATTAGCAAATAAGATTGATGTGGGTGGGGGAACAAAAAATAAGTTACAAAACAACATGATATAAATAGCAAACTATGTGGGGTGAAAATAAAACAAAATTGACATATTAATGTATTTATTATTCATCTTAAGACATAAAAATGTTAAACAGTTATATATAGTAAACTAATGGTAAAACAAGTAAAAAAATTGATAAATGGCAAACTATGTGGGTGAAAATAAAACAAATTGATATATTAATGTATTTATTATTCATCTTAAGACATAAAAATGTTAAAACAAGTAATCTAATGGTGACAAGTAAAATTAATGTATCCAAAAAAACATAACATCTTAGCCATAAATAATATTAGAACGTTAATGGGTAAGGGGTGAAAAAAAATATGGCATATTTAAAACACAACATCATAGACGCAAAAATATTAAAAATCATTATATAGCAAACTAATGATGATTGAATAAGGCAATAAAACCTTCCAACAAATATATTATCGCAATTACGAAAACAATTTATAATATATATTAGCAATACAGGAAACGTGTGAGTTACATCTTTGTGTTGGAAAAAAAATAAACAGCTTAATTGATATATCATAAACGCAACAGGCATGTTAAATCCCTGAAGTCTAACAAACTATTAAATAAAACCTGTTTTTTGATACAATTACTTAACCTAACATTTTAAACATTTTAAACATACAAAATATTAAGATTGATTAGGTGGGGGGTAAATTTTACATATCTTTTAAGTTGGTGTTACAGTCTAAATAATAGCTCATGGCGATTGAATAAACTTTGCAAACGATGTAATTACATGGCATTTAGTGAATATGTGAGAAAAGTGGCTTAAACGTACCCTATAAACATCACTAACAAACTAATGGCAATTATATGGGGGCGAAAAAATAATACAAAATAGTATATGTAAAACGTCTTAAACATAAAAAAGAATGTAATTATATAAGAATAGTTGGGGAAAGTAGAAAAACACAACATTTTCTTAGGCACAAAAATAAAATTAAATCATTATATATAGCAAACTAATTGAGGCATAAATAATACAAATGGTATATTTAAAAAACGCAAGTAAAAAAATTGATAAATGGTAATTATGTGGGGTGAAAATAAAACAAAATGGTTTATTATTTAGCATTATTAAACATCTTAAGACATTGGTGATTACAGTAAGAACTCAAATAATATGAGAATATTAAGTAAATTATTGGTTGGACAGCATATATATTAATCCATTTAACATCATTTTCAATAAAAATGGCATCTTGCAACCTCTATGTGTGTTTAAATGTTAATTGGTTTATTATTTAGCATTATTAAACAGTGAGTAATAAACAGATACGAACATCCGGCACCTCCTTTGGCGGCAGATAAAAAAGAATGACTCATTTTAGGATAAATCATAATTTATTATATTATGATAAAATAATATTTTAATATAGCAAAAACCAATTATAATAATATATTCTAACACATTTCTTTATATTTATTTAAATAATAATACATACATTACTTTCCAGCTAAATACACATTTCTGATAATGTTTATAATACATGTGACAGTTTTATATTGAGTAAATATGATGCAAAGATGAAAAAAAAGAATCCAACCTAATTGTACAAATGCTAGAATAAATATGCTTGAGTAAACTGCCACATAATGGAGAAAATAGACAAGTTAATTGATATTATTTAACACCATTTTAGACACGCAAAATGTTGATGCAATTATGTTAAAATATATTAATCTTAACGTAACATTTTTAGACATAAAATATATTAAATGCTGATGCAATAAAAAAACCTCCCACACAAAATTATTCTAGATATGTGCATAAACACCCAAAAAATGTTGATACAATTATCACAAGGTTATTAAATGCTTAAACGTGACCTGTAAACACCATTATGTTAAATTATTGATGTAATATTAAACGTTATATATTAGGCATAAACTAATAAAAAGTAAGGTAAAAAAATCAACAAAGGAAGTGACTTTGCACATATAGATGCAATTACAATATAAGTAGAGTTATAACATAGTCGATGCAATTATTTTGACAAACATTTGCCGTACTGCACACACACACACACAAACTGATGCTGATGCAATACATTTTTTAACGGTGGGGGATATCATCATCATATGGAATGACAAATTGTTTATAATTAATAGAAAGGATGTGGCTATCTTTAAACTCGTCATTTTTGTAATCTAATAAGCATTCAATTTACATATATATAATTCCCATAGAGAATTTATTAAATTAATGGGATTTATACCACGCCTAAATAGAATTAACTTCCTGAGTGAACAACAGATTGATTTGTGCTCCTAGAGTTATGGAAGTGCTAATGAATCATGACGAATGATTAGACAATAGAGAATGTATTGTGTTAAAGCCGTTGTCTGACGTCTAATAGTTAGAGCTGTTTAAAACAAAACAAAATCTGCAGTCATTTGGAAGGAATTTATCATTCTTACTTCTGTTTAATGTTTTTTTATTAGACGGAAATTATAACACAGAAGTATTTTTGCAGAGTCGGTTCATTCTTAAACCATCCAAACGCGCCCCCCCCCCTGCAAACGCGCGCACGCGCGCGCCTTACACGCCGTAATAGAATAATTTTAAAGGATAAAGAAAATTAATGTTTCTCTATTTTTACAATACAAAGGAAAAAAGAAAGGAAATAATTACAACAATTAAAAGTAAAAATTAATCACCGTTTTCTCCATCATTTTTCTCCCATAATACATGGATGTGTACGGTTCTATTATAAATAACACAAACAAATATTTTGTTTAATTACAAAAATCCATCCCTCATACTACAATTTTATTTTTATTTTGTTAATAATATACATAATTTACACACAATACAAACCGTTCTTTTTTATATCTACTGGCAGCATGTTGTAACTTATCTAATGTAATTTATTTTATAGTCAAAATCTAGCTAAGTCTAACATTTCTCTTAACTAACCAGCAATTAAATATGTACAATATCTCCCTCCATATTTTCCATCTGTAGTATATATTGGAGTTTATTTCTATAAGTAACTAGTGTAGGACCTAGCAGAATTACTGCTTCTAACCGGTTACACTCAGAAACTTTAACTTAACCTTTTATTTCGTACATAGTAATATCGTTAAACGTCTCTTTCTTATGTAAAAGCCAAATCTTACATATTTTTCTACATGTGTGTGCAAAATTCCATCTTCTCTATTTTAGCAAACGAGTGCCCCATTGTAACTTGTTACACCAGTAAATGTAAAAAATGGTTTCTCTGTGGGTGAGGAAATTATATCCAACCCATTTTTTTTTGTCAATGTTGTCGTTGAAAATAACCTCTTGATTAATGTTTATGCTTAATACTTATATTTTGTATTTTATGTATGTATATTACCTAACTTATAAACACCTAACATAAAGTTCCGTTCAAGTATTAGCAGTGCACAACTTAAAACAACTAAAAAAAAATTCCACATCTGTTTTGCACAACTTAAACCAACTAACAAAAAACACATATTTTTTTTACCTTTTATGAATTCCTCCATATATAACTTATAATCGAAATTCACTTAGCTTAGAATTAAACGTAATTAGCCACATAGAGGCGGCTGAAGTACAAGAAATGTGATCTTACTTGGCCAGTTAATTAATGACTCATCATAGTGCAGCTGCCAAGTCACCAGGAAATGACTCAGCGCCGTGCCTTCACTGAGAAAAGGCGCTAAAACTGCAAATAAGGACACATTTCAACCACCTGCCGGACCCAGGGTATATAAGCAGGTGTGGGTCGGCACTAATTCAGTCTTCGTGTGACTTCCTACACTGAACATCGCTCTCCAGAAGCTACATCCTCGCTCTAAGGACAACATCAGAAGAAATGGCCTCTCTAAGGACAACATCAGAAGAAATGTCCTGCAATAAATGTGGAAAGGCGTTCTCTTTTATGAACAACCTCTATCGCCACCAAAAATACTGTGATGGCAGTGCAGATTATACTTGTAAAGTGTGCAAAAAGTCATTTCCGAACAGGTATAATGGAAAACGACATGAAACCTTCTGCATTGAAGAACCACCTCGCAAGATTGCACGTTATGAGGATGCCTCTACTAAGACAATATGTCCAGAACCAAGCAAGGAACACCTTCTAAAACACGCATCAGAGGAATATGAAACGGCATGTCAAGGTAGGATCAAATCATATTTTCTACAGTCAACTGAATTTGAAGATCTACCCACCTTTCTGCAATCTATTAAAAGTCGTCTTCATGAACTAATTAAACTTCAATTAGAGGAAAAACATGCTTTGAAGTTTAATATATTAGTGGAATGCTTGTTTGAAAATACAATTGGAGAGCACAGCGATAGGGCCTTTAAGACCCGAAATAAGGCAGTTTACAGGAATACTAACCTCAATGAGTTTCTCGAACAGGCATTCAAAAAATTGGTTAATGAGATGGAAGAAGCCCAGCTGGAGAAAAGTGGATGGCAGCTGGTTGGAATTGATGGAGCGAGGTTAAGAATAAATATGTACAAACCGCTGGGCGGGCCAACTTATATAAAACTCCCCAGCGTTATTGCAGCTGAGAAGGCATGCATAAATCCACAAAATCAAGATGAAGAATGTTTTAAATATGCAGTGCTGGCAAAATTAATTCAAAGGAATCCTCAACGCATCACCGCATATCAAGAACTCACCCACAGATATGATTTTTCATGCATTTCGTTTCCTACACCGCAAAATGAGATCAGAAGGTTTGAAAAGGTTAACAACATATCAATTAATGTATTTGGATTTGATGAGAATGATGCCGTTTATCCACTAAAGGTTGTGACATCACTGCAAGACCATCGAGATCTTTTACTTTTAGAAGATGGTGAAACACAACATTATGTATATATTAAGAACTTTAATAAATTGGTACATATGCAAAAAACTACGCACACAGCAGCAATACAATTGTGTAAACGTTGTTTCACTCACTTTGATGGGCAGCATGGGAGAACAGCAGAAGAAAACTGAAGGAGCATAAGATATACTGCAACGACAACGCCCCAGTAGTTGTTAAACTTCCAACCGAGGAGCCGTTTATTGAATTCAAAAACGTCGAACGCCAGGTGAGAGTAAATTTTGTGTTTTATGCTGATTTTGAGTGAATTTTAAATCAAATAGACACATGTGAACCAACACCTCAGAGCTCATACACAACAGCCTATCAAGAACACACGCCATTTTCCTTTTGCGCCTATGTTAAACCTGCTGCTGAAATAGAACATCTTTGGCCTCTTACAAAACCATACTTGTATAGAGGAAAGAATGCCGCCGAATGTTTCTTCCACTATCTAGATAGACTATCAACCCCAATTAAGAAGATTTTAAACAGAAATGAAGAAATGGTGATTGATGAATTGGAGGAGAGAGAATGGAAGGCGGCCAAGATCTGCTATCTCTGCAAGCAAAAATTTGAAGAACACAATCATAAGGTACACGATCACTGCCATATTTCCGGCAAGTATAGAGGGCCCGCATGCAATAAATGTAATTTAAGATGTAGGAAACCCAACTACATTCCAGTCATCATACATAATCTGAGCAGATATGACGCACACTTCATCATAAAGGAATTGGGAAAGCTGCCTGGTAGAATTAATGTAATACCCCATACAGAGGAAAATTTTATCTCATTCATCAAATACATAAATGGGGTGCAATTTCGCTTCATTGACTCATTCAGATTCATGGCTGAGAGTCTGAGTCAATTAGCCAACAATCTACCAAAAAGCAGCTTTACAGAAACAGCAAAATTTTTTAATGAAGTGCAGCTACCACTTGTGTTAAGAAAAGGCGTATTCCCATATGACTATGTTAATTCTTGGGAAAGATTGGACGACGACGTTTTACCACCGAAGGAAGCATTTTACAACAAATTAACAGACAGCAACATCGATGAAGAGGATTATAACCACGCCACCGCCGTATGGAAGGAATTTAATTGCTCCACGTTAGGAGAATATAGCGACATTTATCTAAAAACAGATGTATTGCTGCTGGCCGATGTTTTTGAAAACTTCCGTCAAGTGACCATGAACGTACATAAACTCGACCCAGCACATTATTTCACAGCACCAGGAATGGCGTGGGATGCAATGCTACGTTTAACTGGCATCAAATTGGAACTTCTACTGGACTACGACATGATATTAATGGTTGAACGAGGAATAAGAGGAGGCATCTGCCAAGCATCTCTCAGGTATGCAAAAGCAAATAATAAGTATATGTCAGATTACAACCCAACATAGAAATCTACATATATTATGTACCAACAACTTATATGCCGATGCTCAGAGCAGATTTCTACCTTACGGAGGCTTCAAGTGGGCAGAGCGACCTGGAGAAATACAAGTGCAAGACATCCCAGACGATTCTGAATATGCTACATATTGGAGGTGGATATAGAATATCCCAAACATCTTCACAACCTCCACAACGATCCCCCATTCCTAGCAGAATCAATTGTACCGCCCAACAGCGATGGAAATATAAAAAAATTAATACCTCATCTGGGCAAACGGGAGAGATATGTCGTTCATTACATCGCCCTAAAACAGGCTCTCGACCATGGACTGCAATTGGTGAAGGTTCACCGAGCAATTCAGTTTAAGCAATCCCCCTAGCTTCTACCTTATATTAAATTAAACACGGATATGCGCAAGAAGGCAACCAACAACTTTGAAAAAAACCAATACAAACTGAACAACAATGCCAACTTTGGAAAGACCATGGAAAATGTGCGCAAACGGATGAACTTTGAGCTTGTAAATAATGAAAGAAGACTGATGAAATTGATCGCAAAACCAAATTTTCTGGACAGGACAATTTATGGTGAAAATTTAGTTGGGGTGCAGATGGCAAAAACCAGGATATTCTCAGCAAGGCGACATACGTCGGATTATCGATACTGGAAATTTCGAAGACGATCGTTTTGGGATTTCACTATGACGTAATGCTGCGCAAATATGGCCCAGAGCGTTTGAAACTTATATACACTGATACGGACTCCTTAATTTATGGAATTTGCACAGACGATGTTTTCAAAGACATGCAGGAGATGGAGTCACACTTTGACATATCTGATTATCCTCCCGATCACCCCAACTACTCAACTAAAAACAAGAAGGTGCTGGGAAAGTTCAAGGATGAGGTGAATGCACAAATAATTAATGAAGTTGTGGCTTTAAGGCCGAAAATGTATGCAATTGATGTAGCCGGCGAGATCAAGAAAAGGGCAAAAGGCGTTCAGAGAGCAACTCTCAAGAAAATTGGTTTTGACGATTATAAAAAAGTACTGTTCAACAATACGCAAATGTTAAGCAAGATGAGATCGATTAGATCAATGGAGCATAATGTTTACTCCATTGAAATGCTGAAGTTAAGTCTTTCCTCTGCAGACGAAAAGAGGATTATTAAATCTGATGGAATCAGCACATTTGCGTATGGGAATTGTAATGCAGAGTTGTGAATAAAGGGACATTTCAACGCAGGTATGAATTTTTTTTAATTATATATTGGTCTGAATGTAAATGTAAAATTATAATTGTTATCACATTATAAATAAAAAATATTTTTTTTTACACGGATGTATTTTTTTTTACAATACTTAAAAACAGAACTTAACTGAACTTTATGTTTTTTTGTTAAAATAGGTGGTTTATACATACAAAAATATAAGTATTTAACCAAAGTGAGGTATGTATTTTTTATAATACTTAAAACAGAACTTAACTGAACTTTATGTTTTTTTGTAAAGTGAGGTATGTATTTTCATAATGCTTAAACATAACTTTACATAAAAACAGAACTTAACTGAACTTTGTTTTTTGTTAAATTAGGAGGTGTATACATGCAAAAAATAAGTATTTAACCAAAGTGAGGTATTTTTTACAATACTTAAAACAGAACTGAACTGAACTTTATGTTTTTTTGTTAAGTGAGGCGGTGTATGCATACAAAAATAAGTATTTAACCAAAGTGAGGTATTTTTCATTAGGTTATGTGAAAAAAAGTATTAAGCATTGGGCCCCCTCCCCGCATTGCAGGGCATCTGTAAGCGGATGTTGACTCAAAAGGATGTGGCGTGATAACTTTAGCTTATGTTGCATTTCGGTGAATGCTACCCTCAATATATAAAGAATGGATTGTGGGGGGATTCTTACAATTAGCAATATGGACGTAACAAGATATGTAAGTACCAATTGTATTTCTTACCATCTTAATGTTAATTCCAATTTGACTCAATTGGGGGATTTTGTGTAGTATTACTGTTTTCACTGCGAGGCGGTGTTTGCGGCGAGGCGTGGCGCCCCACCTCGCTATTGCATGGATTGCGGCCATGCACTGCAGCTTATAATGGTAAGTTTTACTATTATAGTTGAATTATTTTTATAATTCTATTGTATAATGCAGTTCTTTCGAAGGATCCCCGGACATGTGCGTGTGCGTCCTGCCGCCGCCACCGCGGGGAGGTCGCGTCACCCTCAAGCCCTAACACACACCCTTAACGCGGTGAGGGATTAAACATGGCTGATTTAATGTAATGAGCAATAATATTTATCTAACTTTTTTCTTGTTTTTTTTTCAGGGGTGCTGTAATTTCAAATATTAATTATATATTATATATAAGCTTTTGTTTTAATTATAACATATTATATAAGCTTTTTTCTGTTTTTCCATCTTCCCCCTCTACTAATTGGTAGATGGATTAAAAAAATATAAATGACTTATAAATACTCGTATAATAAAATTTAACGAAAAACTATGAGTTAAGATCGATAAATTAGTCGGCTTGTGCTTGTTAGCATGTCTAAGTTTATTTAATTGTGTGTAACTTAAAAATCAGCTAACAAAAAAAAAATATCACTTTTGTTTTAATTGTGTGTAATTTAAAATCAACTAACAAAAATATCACATTTGTTTAATACTGTTAGTATGGTTAAGTTTTTGTGTAACTTAAATCAACTAACGCACAAATAATTCCACTTCTACTTTTGCTTCCTGTAGCTGGGAGAAACATTATTTAAGTAGCATAATTTCTTTTGGAATTTCCCCGTTTAAATAAATTAATAAAAAATTATTATAATGAGTAATTCTTTTATCAGCTGCCAAAGGCAGCATACAGGACGTCCTTATCTGTTTTACTTTGCTTTGCATTTCTAAAAACAGTAGCACATTGATTTATAAAATTAATATAATATAAACGTTTTCACTATGGCCTTATCTGTTTTACTTTGCTTGCATTTCTAAACACAGTAGCATATTGAATATAAACGTTTTCACTATTCACCTTTTTTTGCAACCGACGGGAAGCTGTGATGGTTGGGGGGTGGACACCTAAGATGATTTAAATAGGCCGTTCTGTTGTGATGGTATGTAATTATGGATCAACCACCATTCAAATATGTAAGTAGTTTCTTTCGTAATTTTTGTTAACATTTAATACAGCCCAATTTTCTAACAATCTTTTTTTTGTACTCGTAGTACATGTGTGTGTAGTAAATCTTTAAATGGATCAGCTAAATCGGACTTCCGGTCAAACGATTTTCTTCAAACTGAGAATTTGTTAACTTATATAACTCTAATTATATTATTTATTTGACAGAATGTATAGCACATTGTTGTACTGAAATAGCTTATTAGAGGAGAACATAACCCCACCACTGCTCCAAAAGTCCACATAAATGAATTTTCCAGGAGAAATGTTACAAATGAAAGTGTAGCTCTACCAGAAAGTGTAGTTACATACCAAGTTTAAAGAAAATCGTTGGAGCCGTTTCAGAGAAAATAGCAGAAAACTGAAAACTACTTTCAGTAAAGCACACTTTCGGTCATCCGATTTTTCAAACTTGGGATTTCGACAACAATTTAATTCTAATTAATTCTATTTAGATGATAGAATTGGTAATAAACTGAAATAATTCCACCTTGGAGGAAGCCATATTTCCACCTTTCCCTCATAAGTGCCCTTAAATGAATTTTTTCGGAGAAATGATTCAAATAAAAGTTTTAGCTTTGTATGCGTAATTTTTATGCACAGTTTAAGACCCTGTAGGAGCTGTTTTCGAGAAAGTCACGAAAAGCTGAAAAAACATTCATTTGCATTTCCGGTTGATGGATTTTTGCTTCCATTTCTGATGCGATGGTGGTAGCATCTAAACGGAACACCAAGTTTGGGACTTCCTGCAACTTTTTGTTATTGAGATATTTTTTTACACACACTCGCGCACACACACACACACACACACACACACACACACACACACACACACAATGATTTAATTACTATAAATATAAAAAAAATTTAGGGACGAAAAAAATTTCTTACCGCCTGTGTGATCCCGCAGGTACTAAGATTCAGGATTTCACCCATCTAATATATGACTGTCCACTCTTAGAAAACGCGAGAGCTAGGTTTATCAGCTGTATATTGAGAACTGGAAGACGTTGGCCATTGCCAGAAGACCAGGTGATCATGCAGGAATTCATCGACGAATCCATCAATTTTTTGAATAAATGGGACTTTGAAAAACTTTAAATTTTAAACATTTCTATTTCATCATTTTTCTCTAATTTCTTGAATTTATTATCGGCAGTTAATATTCATTTCCAAAATTGTACATATTCATTAAAGATTTGTTTTCACAGCATATTTAAAATGTAAATTTTGTAATCTTATTACATGTAATAATATCAATGGAACATGTAGACATATTGAAAACAAACAAAAAACGCACACATACTACACATACAGACTTTTTGTAAAAACCACTGTTTTGGACAAAACCACTCAGGGGATCTCAAAACGTGAATTTCCGGTGAAAACTCAATCTCGAAAATCTGACGCGATCGCAATATTACTATTATCAGGAAGAGAAAGTAAAAAGTGGTCTCCTCAAGTTCATTGCGAACCGATAGTTTGCCCCCTTAATTCGCCCCCCTGATTGCCCTCTTCAGCTCGTTTCTATTCGTAAGAGAGACATTAACGATTTGCAACAATTCTTTCCTCCTCTAACACTCTGTTTTTTGTGTCATAAACAGCCAATAAATTCATTATACTTTATTAATTATATATTTTATGTATTATTCCTTTACTTCTATAACAGGAAGTATTTGATCATGTGTTTGGTTTTGAGCATATTCCGTTTGGGTACTATCATGAGTTTGGGTACTATCACCTCCTGACATAAAGGTTTCAGTTAAAATCCATTAACCGGAAAAATGACTTTACTGTGTAGATTTTCAAATTTTTACAGAATTTCTTAAAAAAGCTCCAACGATTTTCTTTAAACTTGCACGATATCTACTTTATAAATATCGACCTATAATTTTAGTTTCAACCATTTTTTTTTTCTGTGAAAATGCATTTTGTAGGTAGGCTTTTCCTCTAAAGTGCCACTTCAGTACAATGGTCGGTTCTACCACTTACATAATATAAAGGTGCATTGAAAGCAATGCTTGCATTCCAATTATTTTATTTCTTTTGCTTTAGCTAGCGAGGCCATAGGTATTAATATAGTAGTAACATAATCCAGTGTCCAAACTGAATTGGTTATCTATCTAAAATCTACTTTAAAAAACTAAATCTAAAATATCCTAATTAACTAATGGTGCATGTCCCTTTATATCTTAATGTGGGCCACGTTCGCATACTCTTCAGTGACAACTTGCTAATAAATCTAAAGTACAAACGGCTTGGTTAAATATCCGCTTGATGTAATGTTATTACAATGACAGTGTATTGTCTTTTAAATGTGATTATACAGAATATATAACAACAAAATAAAAAAAACAACTAATTCCCGGTTAGTGAGTGCAGAGAATCCCTGACACAAATTTCCCGACACAACAAAGTTTGGCTGGAATATGAGGAGATATGAGGCAAAGTTTGTTCGGGAGATATGAGGTTTAGAAAAATAATACAGCAGACCAACTGGCCAGGAATGG
Source organism: Triatoma infestans (assembly GCA_011037195.1). NCBI lineage: Eukaryota > Metazoa > Arthropoda > Insecta > Hemiptera > Reduviidae > Triatoma > Triatoma infestans. Next base: position 198,385 of record JAAEAF010000220.1, read on the forward strand.
GGCGAATACTCCGTTCTGTGGTCCAGAACCTGTCCTAGGAATAACCAAATGGACACTATGTGCATTCTCAGAGACTGGCTTCGGAGAGAGCACGATACAATCTGGAAATTAAGTCCAGGAGCTAAACACAGCATAGTTATGATGCCGAAGCTATGTAAGAATAGAACTAAAGAGCCCTCTGCTTAGGAAGGAACCAGATTAATCTGGTGACAGGATTTTTCTCGGGGCAAGGTAGGTTCAGGAAACACTAAAGAAAATTTCTTGATTAAATTGTATTAGTTAGAGTAAGAGAAAGTCGTGTGAGTGTTTCACACCAGATTCTTGTAATATGTCCGTATCACCTAATTCTCATATCTTGTTTACTGCCCATTCCCCAGATGTCCTAGATTGTTCCTTTTCTTTAAACAAAAATCATTCATCCAATCACACGCACATCTACGTGCTTTTGGAAAATTTCAGCCTCAGGCTAGCATGTGGGAAGAGAAATAGAGGTAACCTCGTCTATTATTGGGGTCATTCAAATATATTTCGTGTTTTATTTATTTATATATACAGGGTTTGGAAAAAAAACTCGATTTCTAAACTGGGTATATGCGCGCGCCAATAGCGTGACACTAGTGCCAACTTAGCTAAACAAACACTCACACTTGCAAATGCGATAAAAGTATGGAAGAAAAGTTCGTGTGAGTTTCTACTAGGACCATTCTCTCTCGCTCTCGCTCTCTCTCTCTCACCTTCTGAAAAAAAAAACAAAAAGGGAAAGAACAGTAGCACTAAAAGTCACTCTCTGCTAAACAATTCTTCAACCGGAAACGCCATGATTTCTTACCATTCTTACTGCCCTCAAACTGTCGTAATTTTCTTGAGGTGTTATACTACTTCTTCCTGTTTATTTTCTATTACTTTCTGCTTAATTTTGTTTTTTTATTTATTTCTTTCTTTCTATTTTCTATGACAGATACAGAACAGTTGGCAGAAGAATACTGAGACGAAGTTAAAAAAAAGCTCGGATAATAAATGGTTTATTTAAATACGAATCTGTATTTTTTTTTTTTACTTTTCTCTTAATGCTGGTGAGAGAAAGAATAGCGATCGTGTCAAATTTTCAATGTCGATTTTTCATTGAAAATATATGTTTTGAGGTCCCTTGAGTACGAAACAATGGTTTTTAGAAACTGTCTGTTTTCGTACTAACATTATCCCTGCTGATAGAGGGAGTTTATTTATATATAACTCCCACAACATGTACCACAATATGTATAACATGTTATTATAACAATATATGGAATATAGTTCAAATTAATACATGTCCATCCCAATAGAATTTACAAATATGTTCTTCAATGATAGTAAAATTTCTTTAGTTCGATGTAACGAACTTGCAATCGACCAGCCATTTTCTGCCGTAGTTTTGTGACGTATTAAATGTCTTCTATGTTTGTCAAGTTGTGGACAGTTGAAGATTAAGTGTTTCTCCATGTATGATCCGTAGTATTGTCACAGTTGCAGTTACCGTCTTTAATTATATGAAATCCATGTAAGTAATGTCTAATTCTACCATGACCTGTCGTTCGTACCTTGTCAGTTGTAGCTAATTTTAAAATGATGTAATCCTGTCTTGCTCTGTCAGTGTATACTATTGGGTTTCCTTGCCTTTTGTTATATTTGTCCACTCTTCTTCCCATTTCTCTTCACTGTTTGTTTTCAATTTTCTTTGGTGCTTTGTAGTAGTAGGTCTGATGTCCTTGTTCTGCTGTTGCTTTTCATAGCCAGTTCATCAGCTAATTCATTGCCTATAGTTTCAACATGGGATTTAGGCCATTCAATTTTGATTTTGTTACTAGCTGCTAGTATTGCCTGTCTTATCTGTTCAATATCTGTGTGTGGTCAGCACAATTCAAAATCGGAAAATCGTAGAAATTCCAAACTTGATATTTAATTTTTAGTTCCACCAAGGGTCCTGAAAATAAGTTTTTTTTAAATCAAAATCTGTCAACCGGAAGAACTACTTTGTTGAATGTTTTTTTTATTTAGTTTTTTGGGTTTTTCTCAAAAATGACTCCAACTATATTCTTTAAACTTATTATATCAACTACACATTAGTAGAGGTTGATACAACGTGCTACAACTTTTATTTCAGACATTTCTCCTGGAAAAATTCATTTAATGGTGGTTTTGGACGAGAGACTCTATTATGATTTTCTCTAAAGTGCTGTTTTCAGTTTACTCAGGATGAAATAAGTTACTAAAATTCCAAGTTCGAAGAAAATCGGTTGACCGGAAGTGTGTTTTTACTAAACAAATTTGTTTTTTCAGTTTTCTTGCGATTGACTCTATGAAAACACGGACGGCTTCCAACATTAAACTTGTTGTACTAACAATAAATGCAGAGACTTTTAACAATTTTGTCAGAAACTTTTGCCAGGAAAATTCATGAAAGGGGTTTGGTGGGGTGGGTAGGTTAGACTTTCCATAAAAAGTCCTTTTATAAAGTTTTAGTCTTCCATGCATGCAAATTGAAAGTTATTAAACATCTAGTCAGACTTATATGTGAAGCGAATTAGTCAAAATTATAATTCCTGTAAAGTGCAGCAAGAAGAATTAATGTGAATATTTCACACCAGATTTTATTTATCTATTTCTACGAGTAAGGATATTTGGTTCTTTTACTTGAGATTCTTCTTACAGATCAGTTGATCTTGATTTAAAAACTTTTATATTATATATTTGTACAATATGTGTGCTTTAACTGACAGTAAAAATAAACTGACAGTAAAATCTGACAGAAAAACAATCTTTTACAAGAAAGATTTGTATATATCTTTTGTGAGAAAGAAAAACGAATTGGAATAAGGGAAAAGGAAAAATAGTGAGAATATATACATTGTGCTAAAAGTTTTCTCACACAATTTTCATGAGCTACTTTATACCATCCATTCTCATCCGTCCATTCTGCAAATTCAGACTGTTTATTGCGCATTTTGAAATGAAAAATCATCGATTCCAATATATATATATATATATATAAATTTATATATAGCCAAAAAATTGGTTTTAGCGATTTGTGTGTGTATATATGTATGTATTTGATGAAAACAAAATATCTTATTAACGAAAAGTCGCAGGAACCTCAAAGTTGATATTTGGTTTATGTTCCACGACCCTTCTGACATGAAGGTTTCTGGTAAAGCCAGAACCATCATCCGGAAGTGTAACTTTACTGAATGCTTTTCGCGATTTTCTCAAAAGCAGCTCTTATGATTTCCTTTAAACTATATATAATATTTACACATATAAATACTTACTTTTATTTGAAATTATCATTTTTTATTTTCTCGGGAAAATTGCTTTTTCGAGGATTCTGGGGAACAGTAACATTAAGCTTTCTTCTAAAATACCACTTCAGTGTAATCCTGGTTTTACCACCACATAATATAATATTAATACACATTACAAGCATTGATGTAATTCCATATTTGAAGAAAATCGGTGAACCGGAAGTGCTATTTTACTGAATAGGTTTTTGATTTTTTCGAAATTTTCTCCAAAACTGTTACAATGATTTCCTATAAACTTTAGAATGCTTGCTGCATAGATAGAAACATATCTGTTTATTTGAAACAAAAATATCTGAAAAAATTGAATTTAGGTCTGTCGTTTGGATTGTTTAGGTCGTCGAAAAAATTGGATTAAGAGAAAGTTGCCGTGAGTGTTTCACACCAGATTGTTAATATTCGCTTGTGTGGTTGTTTTTCGTATTTCTTTCGTATTCAGGGAACCGCAAAACATGTATTTCCGGTAAAAGTTGAATTTCGAAAAACTGGCAAAATCGCAATACTTCCTCTTATTAGCAAGTAAAATGTCACTAAAAGGAAAATTTCTCTCCTCTTCCTGTTTTTTATTTAACATTTCTTTCCATGGTATCCATAGGCAACGGAAAAACAATGTTACCAACAAAACGACGAAAAACAAATAACCACTACCTGGCATAGTGGTCCCATCCCCACACAGAACCTTCTATCACAAACTGGTTTGGATTTTATTTCGACGGGCTTACCGTTCGGGAGAGGTTATATAGTGGGGACCGCCCCTGTTTCCCAATCACCCCCGACTCACCATTTCTCTGTATTACTTGTAAAAAGCTGAAAGAAGGCAATAAAAACAACAATTGGCTGGCGGGACGGGACGGGACAACGTGACGTGACGTGTGGGGGAGAGAGTGCGCCGCGCGCTCTCGATGGAGGCGGCAGTGGTGCCGTCTGCCGGCAAAAAGGTGGACGTTTTTAATCAATAGCATAAAGTTATTTTGTAGTCGAGACACCGACTAGATATATCCAGGTTTACTGCTCTGTCAGTAGAGAGTTAGGTAGACAGAGTCAGCAGGAGCCAACGGCACGTTATTTTTTTTTTATACGTTCTGTGTTCGGAAGGTGTGCTTTTTATTTAAATTTTATATTTTATTTATTTATTTATTTTTTAAATATTTTGAAGTCTCTCTCCAAGAGTGACTCGGCCGGATATGAAAATTTTTTTTTAGGGGGGAATAAGTGAAAAAGAAAAGTTTTTCGTACTGAGAAAAACCAAAGGAAACCCACTTGTCTTTCGTTTAATATATGTATGGTTCCTAAAAATTGCTATAAGAGAAAAACCCGCTTAACCATTTCAGTATTAAAAGAAAAAAATTACCCAAGATGAAGAAATTCGCATAATTTGAAATTCTTATTTTGAAGAAATATATATAAAAAAAAAAAATCAAAATTTAAGGTGAGGCCAAAAAGTACGAGCTTAAAACATTTCTGCACGCTTAAAATTTCACTCATTTTTTTTTTTAAAAAAGAAGAAAAAAACCATTAACTTTAGATAGCACGCCAAATATACTGTATTTTTGATCACAAATAATAACTGAAAGTACACAAAAAAAAAATGTAAAACAAAAATTAATTTTAACTTGAAGAGATTACAAAAAACGACGCTTTCAATCACCATAGTAACGACGCTTCAGGTGCACAAATCAGCTGGCAGCTGAAAATTAACTACCTCAAGTTTGTTTATAATGTTTGCTAGATTTTGTTTTTTTAATTGTAGTGTTTATTAACAATCAATTACACGACTGATTCTTTTTTTTGTTTTGCCTAATTGTAATTGTCTGATTGCTTTTAAATATAATTGCAATTGATGGAAGGTATCCGTGATTGATATTTTTATTATGGAGATCGAGAATATCTAAAAAAAAACATGTATCTTTTTATTTTAACTCGGAATTTTGGCAACATATTCAGTTCGCATTAACTTGAAATTCATGGAAAACCGTATAATATATAGAATGGCCAAAGTGGGGACGCTAAAACTTAAGTAGTCCCACTAAAGGCCCCATATTGTGGGGAAAATTAAAGCATAAGTGCTGTTCCTGTGTTAGCGCTCTGGGATAACCGTTTTAGTAACTCCAGCATTCCTGAATAACTGGCTAATGCACTTCTTCACATTTTTTTTTCCAGGAGATGATTAGTAAGAAAAAAACCTTTGAGCCCACTTTCAGGAAAAAAACTCTGCGAAAATCCATTCATTAAAATGTGTTACTTCCGCTTAAGAAATCTTGATAGTAACCTTTCTCAACATGTTGCATTTTTGCGGTGACAACTCATTTTCAAAGTTTCTAACACGTATGCAATACTTCCTTCTTGCTAAGAAGTAAGTGTAAGTAATAAATCTGTTACGAAACAACACGACTTTCTTAATAATATGTTTCTCAAATATGAAGCACAGAAAATTTATTTCTTAAAAGTAAGCTTAATGTTATATTGTAAATTTAGTTTTTCCTCTTTCTGTTATTGCTGGAATAAGAGGAAGTATTGCGGTCGTGTCAAAATTTTTGGAAAATTGAGTTTTCACCCTGAAATACATGTTTTGAGATCTGCAGAGTATACGAAAAAATTTATCATCTTATGGAAAATTTAATGTTCTTTCCGTTGGTATAATTAAATTTGTTTTAAGCGCCAGCTTTCTAGGAGTTAAGACCATTTTGGTGGGGGGAAACAAGTCGTGAAATATTAAAGATATTATAAACTGAGCAATTTCTCGAAAACGGTCCACAGTTAGGCTCGGGTCATAATTTATATGAACTTGTTTTGGTAGCAAATGAGGTGCAGATCCATCTCCTTAAGTACGGCGCCAGTTCAACAAAGAAAGTTCTGCAAAGAAAAGTTGTACTATTTGCAGTAAGAGAAAATCGTTTGAATGATTCACACCAGATTATTTTTTTTTCTTCCAATTCCTTCCTCCATTGGTGCCACAAACCGGAAGTATTGCGATAATGTTTGAAAATGGTCATTCACCGGGAAAAGAATATTTTCAGGTTTTCGTGAGAATGAAAAAAGAAAAGTTTTTAGAAATGGCATCTCTGTGTGATGTTTGTAAGTGTTGTATTTTATGTGAACACCTTAAATAAATAAAAAAAATCTGGTGTGAATCACTCACACTAATACAATTTACTCTAATTTCATTAATCAAGATTTTCTTTAAAATTCCAACGTTACAATGCCTTATGTGGTGCATCCTATGTCAAAAACAACAAAGCTTGTGCAAATTTAAATTTACATTAATCCCAACGCCCCTTTGAAATCATTTATTTCAGGAAAGTGTTTCAAATAAAAGTGATGACGTTTCTAATCTATCTATACAGCAAGTATTCCAAATTTAAAGGAAATCGTTGTAACCGTTATCGAGAAAATTCCAAAATACTCAAAAACTTATTCTGTAAATTCGCACTTCTGGTTTACCGAATTTCTTCAAATTTGGAATCCTTCAAATGTGTATTAATATTATGTAGATGGTAAAGCTGAAGTTGTACTTTAGAGAAAAGCATAATTTATGTGTTCCCCAGAGCCCCAAAAATCCATTTCTCCTGGGAATTCGTCTGGTTCGTCACAGGAAGTCATTTGTTCGAAAAATTCCTCAACCAGAGGATTACAGTTTTACCGAATTGATTTTAATTCATACTTATTCGCGAATTTCTTGATAACCTGACCAGTTTCTTTAAACCAGAACTAGCGAGATTCTTTTAAATTAGCTATTCATATAAAGATGTGTCACTTTTGTGTGAAACTTTCTTTCTTTTCCGAGGAATAAGAGTGTTAGAGAAGTGTACAGCTTTCTGGAAATAGCTGGGTCGGCATGCTCCTTCACACTGTAAGAAGACAGCTGTTGAGAATTTCGCAATAGATTTTTTTAAATTTATTTTTAAATTCAGTTATAAAAAACCTAAAGTTAACTTTTTGCACATTTTTTTTATCGATAAAATTAATCTTTGACTAAATCAGCCAATAGAATTATTGCTGACATATCTAAAAATAGAAGTGGCATGTTCAATACAAGAGTGATAAACTCCTTACAATATTTTGCCCCTTAACAGCTTTTTACCGTTATGAAAAAATTGTTTTTTTGATTTTTGCCCCCACCCCGTTTTTCTTTTTTTGTGTGTTATCGCAAACTGAGAGGCGGGGAAGGAAAACAATATTAATTTTTATTTTTTAAATACCAAGAACTAAATAACTACTGTAAATAACCTTTAATACAAAAAAATGGTAAGAGAAAGTAAAAACAAAACAAAAAAATTGTTTTCAAGTAAAAGGATTATCTTATTTCTAACAATTATTTACCTATTATTCACTGAAAACTGTGGTGTGAAATACCCACACCACTTTCACTAATTGCAAGAAGTTACTAAAAGCCGAATCTTCATAACAAGAGAGGCTTATTATTTACTCTAATAGTCAGGCTGCAATGAAGGTCAAACAGTGCCCACCTGCTTAATTCTAAGGTGTTGTGGAATTGTATTCAATCCCTCGCTGAGAGTATGGCAACCACTAAGAAGCTGACTTTGTCCTGGCTACCAGGAACCGCAAGGGTGTGTGGGCAATGAGAAAGTGGACGAACTGACTTCCTATATAGTTTCAAATAGAGATTTTATGATCCTGGAACTTTTCTGCGACATTCCCAGGACAGTGAAAATAACAATTTCCTATGACGGCAGCAAATCCATGAGCTTGGTCTGGAGGAATATCGTCGACCGAAGAAAGCCCAGCGCAAGAGTTTTGATTATGGTGGGTCTGTGACTAGACAAAGTTTGGCACAGGAACCATAAAAGCCGAATGGGTCTGTCTCAAGGGTAATTTCTTGCACATGTTTCCTTATCTCAGTAGAAGATGAGAAGACACCCTCTCCATGTCTGCTGGAGCTCTGAATTCTTCTAACTTGGATGGGAAACGCTCACGGCGAGGAGCATATGGAGGCGCCTTTCAAGGAGGCTTTGGACGGTTAGGTTAACTGTGGGGTGAGGGGAATTTCACAGTAGACCCTTTTTACGATTCAAGGCCGGTCGGACCGCTCCCTCATTTTATCTATTCTACTTTATTCTTCTATTGGAATTCTCACAATTTTGATTGGCACATTTTCTTAAATGTTGAATTTTTCCACTAAATCTTTACTTACCAAAACTGGATGGCAATTTGTGGGTTTAAAGAAAATTGTTGAGAGCCGTTCTCGAGAAAATCGGTCTGAAGATTTTGGTGGCCAAATGCATTGTGTTGGATTTGATGGTCTGGGCAGGAATCGTCTAAACGATTATAAATTTTGAGCTTTTTGCAATTTTTCTATTTTCTTCATATATAGGTTTCTGATTTAGGCATGATTTTGCCATTCTCAATAATATTAGTAATGTAGAGGTAGTGGTCGACACGTGCAGTATCGTAGCATTTTAGGAGCTGACTTAATGCTGGTTGGTAGGCGTGTGGGCAATGTGAGAGCGAATGAACGGACTCCCCGTAATGAGATTTTATGAGCCATTGGATTTTATGAATCTAAAATCAATTTTAGCGGTTGATGGATTTTTTTTTACCGAAAAATTTCCCATCGGAAATTTTGTCTTATTGTAGTAATAGAAAATAGAAACATATGTAGTAATAGAAAATAGAAACATATGTAGTAATAGAAAATAGAAACTATTGTAGTAATAGAAAATAGAAACATATGAACATATGTAGTAATAGAAAATAGAAACATATGTAGTAATAGAAAATAGAAACTATTGTAGTAATAGAAAATAGAAACATATGTAACAACTAAACTGGCAACATTTGTTGCACTTTATTTCAGTAGAATTTTACTAAATTTTCTAAAAAAATATGATTTCCTTGCGAAAAGTTACGATTTCCGGCGGTATATTACCTCTTACCAGAATAACAGGAAATAAAAGTATTTTTATTAATATAATAAATTTGATTATATATCAATATTTCTTTGTTATTTAAATATTGTTATTGTTATTTACCGGTAGTTTCTGACGCATATAAACATATGTATATTATAAACAATTGAAGGTCAAAATACCACGGTTCTAATCAACACAATAATATATTCAATAACCTAAATAGATTTGTATAAACAGTTTGACGTTACATCACGCTACACGTTATCAGTAAATGGTGTGATTGTCGTGTATATTATATAGTATATATATATATATAAAATGTATGAGAATTTCTCTCTAAAAACTGATAAAATAGTAAATTTTTAGTAAAAGAACCAGACTTTGATGTATAGTGTACAGGATCGATTAATTTACTTGGAAAAAATCGAATTTCCAACCTCGATGTGCCTGAAGTTTTATTTTTATAGGAAAGCTATGTATCTTTAGAAAAAAAGAAATTATTTATAAGACATTGATAGTAATTTAAACAAAAGAAAGTCTTCAAAAAAATGAAGACCTAGAACAAATGGGCTACGCTGGCGACTGATGTTCGTTTAGTTGGATCCGAGGGCACGTGAGAACAATTTCGGACGCGAACAAATTCACCCCTTAAGAGTGAAAAATTCAAAAGAAAGACCATTATTTATTGGCTATTTCATCAAAGGAAAATCTTGAAACACTTGTATGGGTCTTATCGGATTATTTTTCTTAACCCAGTCTAACAGTACAAACCAACGTATAGCGCCAACATTCTGTAACACTTCTTCTCCGGGTTTTATTTTAGTTATCCCAGTCTAACAGTACAACCAATGGATAGCCCCGACATTCACACTATATTTAGGATCTGCAGAAGTACTTGATGGAAGTGTACTTACGGGCAAAGTGAACATCATCACCACACTCTGAGAGTTCCACAACACGTATGGTGGCAATGGAAGAAGGGCCGTTCCTTAAAGTTTTAAAAAGTTTCCAGGCGTTAGACTAGGGCCTCCAAAAATCTACAGCGGTGCTCTCTCTTTATGTTAATTGCCCACTTAGTTTGCACTGTTTGTAAGCTTACTGGTTCCTCTCTGAATGTGAATGTATATTAGGACATGTAGGGGTAGTGAACCCCACTACTCATCCACGCTAGCGAGTGAACCCCCACCACTCATCGGAGAGAGACAGCCCCTCTCGCACAGAGAGAGGAGAGGCTCGACCAGTGTATATAAATACGAGAGAGACAGTCAGAAAGGATTCTATTGTGTTCAATTCAGTCTTACACGTCAGACATCATTCTGTTCTTTCACACATATCGTTAGCCACGTCAGTCTGTCAGTTCAGTTAGGTTCAAAACTCTAAAGTGTAAAGTCTTTGGTATACAGTCACATACATATATATATCAATTATATATCTTAAACCAAATCTTAAGGTGTTTATCTTTCATCATCAACAACCAACATCTCCTCAGTGAACCCCACCACTCATCCACTCTAGCGGAGAGAAACAGCCCCTCTCGCAAAGAGAGGAGAGGCTCGGCCAGTATATATATATATATATGAGAGATAGGCAATGAGACATCATTCAGATAGAGTTCTGTTGATTTACACATCAGTTTAACATCGCTCCGCTCATATCTTCTTAGCCACCTCAGTCTGTCAGTTCAGTTCAGTTCTAAACTCTACAGTGTAAAGTCCTTGGCAGTCAGTCACACATATATATCAATTATATATCTTAACCAAATCTTAAGGTGTTATTTATCACTCATCAAGCATCTACAACCAACATCTCCTCACAACACCCTTACATTACATATGTGCGCATTTCAACTTGCCTTATACGCTCTCGGACTGCATAATTGTGTATCACCAAACTGGCTCAGTAGAACGTATTCATCGCATGTGTCTTGGATAACAGGTCAAGCAATGGAAATTGGCGCCCCAGCTAATTCATTTCTACAAGACACATGGGAAGGCCATCTGACACCGCCAGAAGCTGCAAGTATGGCAGATCGTGCTTCTAGAGGATGTGACCGGAATATGACCCGTGCAGCCGCTGAATTGGCATTGTCATGTCTTCCGCATGCCCATGCATTAAATCCTAGTGCAACGAGCTATTTTACAGTGTAAAGAACTGTCGGACAATATGCTGGAACATTCATGCCTAACTGTAGAAGGTGCAGCCAAAGGTGGCGGAGTGTATCCGGACGTATTATTTCAAGTAGCCAAGTACTGGTTTGATCTGTACGTTAGGTATACGCCACACGTGAAGTATTTATCGAAGAGCCGGCCCCAGCCACTGTTTTAGTAGAACATGTGGTAGTTGACCAACAGTCTACAGCCGGAAATACAGCGACTACAGGACCGACTGCACCTGCACCTGCCGTGCTCACATGGGTAGAATCCCCGGCTGCGGCAGCAGCAGCGGCAGCTGCCAGCGGTGGTCCTCAGGCTCCGCCACCTCCACCTGCCCAGTACGGTGTACCGCCACTTACACTACCTCTGTCTCTGCTAACAGCAATACCACCAAGGAGGTTCCAGCTAGCACCACCGCCTCATCATCATCCGCCAACACATCATCAAATAACTCTGCAGACCCAGCCTACCTCAAACCTGTTGCAGATGTACCATCTTCCCACCCCACCTATCCAGTTCTATCCACCTCCACCGCCTCCCACACATGTTTTCTCCGCCACTCCTATACAGGTTGGAGATGCAGTGACACAGGTGTCTTTAGCGCAAGCGGCTCCTCCTCCAGTCACCCAGCCTCAGGTTATAACGGTGGCAGCACCAGTCAGACCTCAGCAACAACAACAGATACAACGGACACAGCAGCATATCACGCCAACACAGGTGCGATATCTATTATCAGCGTATCGAGTAGGTATGATGGCAATGGAAACTATTGCCAGAAGAGTGCATGATGATCGACCTAATGCCAAGTATGCCAGAAACCCTCCATATGGTGATGATGTAAAATGGCTGCTACGAATAGCAGAAAAATTAGGTACTCAATATCTGCAATAATTTTGTGTGTCTGCAGTAAATAGTATTGTTTCACCATTTATTCTGCATGATGTTGCAATTGAAGCCGCCCATTTTCTTGCAAGAAATAATCCTACACTTGTATCCCAACACCCTTACGATGATGTAGGGGTAGTGAACCCCCATCACTCATCCACGCTAGCGAGTGAACCCCCACCACTCATCGGAGAGAGACAGCCCCTCTCGCACAGAGAGAGGAGAGGCTCGGCTAGTGTATATAAATACGGGAGAGACAGTCAGAAAGGATTCTATTCTGTTCAATTCAGTCTTACACGTCAGACATCATTCAGATAGAATTCTGTTGATTTACACATCAGTTTAACATCGCTCCGTTCATATCTTCTTAGCCACGTCAGTCTGTCAGTTCAGTTCAGTTCAGTTAGTGTAAAGTCCTTGGCAGTCAGTCATATACATATATATCAATTATATATCTTAAACCAATTTTAAGGTGTTTATCTTTCGTCATCAACAACCAACATCTCCTCACAGACAATGTGCTTCAGTAATCCTGGCAGCTAATCCTCTAACTATACGAACTACACTTGGACAAGCGACTTCTTCAAAGGTGTTGGCAGGTTCTTATAGACTAAAACGAAGCGAATAAACGGACTGTCTCATAACAAAACTCATAAGCTGTATACACAGTCTACATTGAGAAAAAAGAAGACCAGCCCACTTCTTCAGGAATATTAGCGGCTTTTGCAGATTTTCCTATACAAGAATATGATCAACCGGACAGCTCCCTACACTCACACTATACATAATGCCTATCCGTAACTATTTCTTCAGAGACCTTGGCGAGCAATGTAGTTCGTATTGAAGAAGGAAATACATTATTTGCACTTTGTTCCTGACGTTTAACTCTTAGTAAAGAGACTTTTGAGTGAAAAAGAGTTTTAAGGAGCAACTGTGCGACCCTGTCGGCCGAAAATATCTTCTTGATATTGTTGACTGGTAAGCTTATAGCTGTCCTGATAGATTATTGTTAAAGATTTTTTGATATGTTGAAAACTTCTTTAACGTATGATGTTGCATAGTTCGTTCAAGATTGAAAAATTTGAGTTTCCGGCTTACGGTAGTGGTTTACTACAAACTGGCTCTTCGCCCATATTGCAGTGAGCTTCTTTAGAGTCGTTTATACCTTGAAAGCCAATGGAGCTAATGGTCTTGTTGATTGTAATTTCAAGACTCATGATGTTTTGATACCTTCTTCTTAGTTTCAAGAATGCTTTAAGACTCTTCACTGCTTGTTAAAAAGAAAATTCAGTTGATTGACAAATGCAGAGTATTCGAGACAGTTTAAAGACTAGATTTATAACGGCAAATCGGACCGGTATTTAATTAACAAAAAAATATCTGTCTCCCATGTTGTGACAAATGGGCGGAGCTTGTCGCTTAAAACTGGAATTTATGTCGACGCTAGTGTCGCTTTGGTATTACGATGCACATTATGTATAATATCCGACGGCCGTGTAAGTGTTAATGATAAGAGATATAATGTTTCCATTACTTCACTTGTTTATTATATATTCATCTAGAAAATAATGGTGTTCCCAGATTAAATGGTCCAAATTTAAAACAAAAATTTACGACCTTAAAAAAAAGAAGAGAAATGAATAAAAAAAAAAAATTGATTATAATTGCTGTTATCGTAATTTATGAATGGTTTAATTAAAAATATATAAATAAATAAAAGTCATTTAATCAGCTTTATTTGCCGACAACTATAACATCAAACAAAAATAAACGTAAACAATGTTGTAAGCTTTTAAAACAACGACTGTTTAATCAATGTTTCATTATTTCATTGATAAAAAGCCAAGCTGAAATCCCTCCAACTACACACAAACAAACAACAGACACACACACACCTCTTTACTATAAAGAGGAAAGCATTCCCTTTAATCCAGCTACTAGTATACTTGCTGCCCACCCACTATCAGTTAAAGCTCTTACAGGTAAAGTTACCAATTAGTTAAACTCCTGTACAGTGGCCGGACTGTTGGCAAAAAAAGAAAAATATACCATGAACCATAAATAGTATTATAGTGTCTTTCAACTATACTGCTAAAACAAATTCACAAAACTTTGCAACATCAGTATGCGCCATTTTTTTTTTTTTTTTTACATTTTAATTCAATTTACGCTAATTTAAAAATAAACAAGCACAAAGTTAGTTTGCTGGGGCCAAAAAAAAACTTTCTATTTATAGAAGTTTATTCGGCGTTTCGGTCAGACACCTTTGGTGTCCTTCCTCATGAAGTATATAAACAGAAAATACAGACGTACAGAAAATTGTGTGATAAAAGAAATTTCACGATTAAAAAGTATTAAAAAGGTATATATTACCTGTTAAGGACGAATAGAGAGTTAAATGTTTTCTGTATTTCTGTATTTTCTGTTTATATAGTTCCTGAGTAAGGACATCAAACGTGTCCGCAACGTCGAATAAACTTTTAAAAATAATGTTTTTTTTCTTTGGCCCCAGCCAACTAATTTTTTGCTTGCTTGATTAACAACGGCCAAAAATAACTATCGTTTATATTAATTTAAAAATACTTCAAAAATTAGCATAGAATTTTTAAACTAATTTACCAGCAATTTTTTTTTAACTTATTCAATTCATAAACAAAATGACCGACTAGTCGGATCATTGATTTGTGTTCACGCGTCATTCTGCGAAGAATGAGGACTGGTAGGAATTTAGACTTGTGTCCAGCCAATTTTGTTATCTGTACGCCGATTTACGGAGTTCCCTCTTTTAACAGAGTTAAAATTTCTGTTCGCTGCTCTCCATATGTTTGCGTTATCTCCCTGTCGGTTGACCATTCCTCCTGTAAGTGCGCATTGGAAACATTCAACTTGATCAATCTTTTCGCTATGTATCCGGGATAACATTCAACATTATTCCTCTAGGTTTCTTTCCTATTTTCATCACTCTTTACCGCTTCTTCAGATTCTCTTGAATTGTCGTCGGCAAAAAATTTAAAAAGACATTTTCAATTTCCTCAAAAATTAAAGAAAAACTTCTGCATTAAAAGTCTGTTTGTGAACTTTAAACAACAGCTGATAAGAAATAGCTGATTCAATTTCTCTTCTTTATCTAACCCGATTTCCATTTCATCCTCATTTATTAACTTGTCCTGCCCAGAAAGCCAATTAAAAAAGAAAAACAAATCTTTTAAGCTTCTTTAATTGGATTTTAATTAAGAAACAAAACACAAATTAAGTTGAGTAAGCTTAATTGGATACTCAAAGTTCAAGCATAAAGTTTAGAATCTGATACCAGTGATGAATACTGTAAGTCATCATTTTGTGTTATCAGTAACTAAACGACTATAGGAAATTCTCTCGATATTGACAATTTATTGATGAAGGTTGACACTATTACAGGAACATAGATGGAACTATTTGAAACAACGTATCAACCTGGCACAGGAAGTTTTAACTCTGAGAGTTTCCTCTTCTTGTTTAAAACACTAACATCGAAAATCATTACGTCTATCTCTACTTCAATCTATTTCATATGTAATCATTTGATGCAATTCAATTTATACATAGGTATAGGTTAAAGTCAATTTATTTAATGATGTATTCAATAGACACATACTTCAATTTATGTACATTTCTCGATGATTTGATTGAAGTTGATTTGATTGAGGGTGATTTGATTGAAGGTGTTTTTAGTATTATTGTAAATGGTAAATTTGGATTGATAGTTTATGTTTGGTGTTTTCAGCCACTAAATTGTGAAGAAAAGTATCTAAATTTTCTGGCAAAGCAATAATAATCAGTGGGTTATTATTGGGTAATATTTGGAAAATAAAAAGATAGCTAACATTTCGATGTTAGGAATTAATGCAAATAGATATCCTTTTATAAAGTACAATTGTACAATAAAATGACGTCCTTATCCTCAAAAAATAGAGACAAGTCCATCCTAAAATTCTTATAAAATTTCAGCAGTAAACTTACATTTCCTCTGTGAAAATCAATCAGTTGGAACATAAAAGAATTTTTTAGAAAAATTATAACTCTCGAAAAATTACCTTATTTCTGTTTTAGCTGATTCATATTAGGGATCCGGGTTAAATAAATAAATACAAACTGGTGTGAAATATTCACACGACTTTATCTTTTTGTAATTATTATAATTCAATAGAAACTTTTAGTAAATATTTAATACTCTTGATTACCTACCAGATGATGGTGTACATAGCAAGTTTTTTGGGAAACCTGTATAACCAGATTTTGAGAATATTGCCTAGTAAAAAGAAAATGTAAAACCCATTCAGAAAAATATCTCTTGTGAAGCATTCACACGACCTTCTCTTATTCCTGTCGTAACAAGGTACATTATATATAATATACATGTGTATATAAAAAAAACATTGTTGGAGCCGTTTTCGAGATAATTGCGAAGAGCTAAAAAAAAAAAAAACTATTGTGAAACACTCACCAACTTTCTCTTACTCCAGTTCTCAAAATAATAATTGACAAATCTTATAGTTTGTGTACCAAATTTAATGAAATTCGTCGAAAACTGAAAAAACTGTTCGGTAAAAGTGCACTTCGGTTTACTAATTTTTTTGAAACTCAGAATTTTGGCCGTCTATTTATTTCTAATTAATTTTGTTTGGATGATAGAATTGTATAATCAAGTATGATAGCACTTTAGAGAAAAACATACGAACTCTCCTCCAAAAGTGCCCTTAAATGAATTTTCCCAGAGAAACATTTTAAATAAAAGTTGTAGCTCTTTGTATGTGTTTTAAGAAAATCGTCGGAGTCATTTTTGAGAAAAAGCAAAAAAGTAAAAAAATGAACAAGTAATGTCATACTTCCGGTTGAGGAATTTTGACAGATGACCCATTGTCAGATGCCATGGTGATACCTAAACGAATATCAAGTTTCAACTTTCTACGGTTTTTCGTTTTTGAGCTATGCTGCTCACACACACCCACAGACCATTTGCTAAAAACCACTTTTTGGACTCAAGGAACCTGAAAACGTATATTTCCGGTGAAAACTCGATATCGAAAATTTGCCACGATTACAATACTTCCTGTCACTAGGAGTGAGAGAAGTAAAAAGTATTGAGTAAAGTCGCACTTCCAGTTGGCGGATTTTTACCGGTAACCTTCGTGTCAGATACGCTGACAGTATGTAAATGGAATACAAAGTTTGACATATTTTGCTCTCACAAATACATCACACACACAATCCTCGTTTCATAATATTTAATAAACCTGATGAAATTACTAATGAAAATGTGGTAGAAATTTTTAAAAATCTTAACACGAAACTTTTTAGTGACAGGAATACAAGTATTAAGGCCAAGTATGTTACATATAAATAATAAGAAAAATAACACCAGACACTTGATAATAGAAACTACTTGAATAGAAAGTAAAGTTATTGTGGTTTGTCAAGATTATATATCCATTTTGAGATGTTTTAATTGTTACAAATATGGTCATAAATTTGTTATACCATTTATTAAAGTGATAGTGTCATTAATAAAAATGATAACAATTCATGCAGATGCAATAATTGTGAACACTACGATAAGCATTGTCAAAGTGACAGGAAGGTTATTCCAAATCATATAGTTTTTTGCCAAACAATATTCTTCTTACTTGTTCCGTGTTAATTAGCGTAAACAAAATATTGATTATTCACAAATGTAAAACAATGTATTTCCGATGAAAACTCAATTTTTTTTTTAATTGAAGGCGCGTCAACATTTATAGTCATTGGCGCCTGGAGCCTGTGCACTGCCGGCCTACGGACAGTGTTCTCTCGTTTACAGACAACACTATCAATAACCGAACACTTGTAAACTTCTTCGTTAAAAATTAGCAGTTTCCCCACTGCGGGCTTACTATACACTTCTAGACCGCACTTACTACACTACACCATCCCATTTAGTTAAGATTGACAACATTGTCAATCACCGGACGTGAGCTATAGAGGCTCCTAGGAAGAAAAAAATCTAAGGGTAGCACTGGACTCGAACCCGGGACATCCGCGTGGGAGTCCAGTGCACTAACCACTGAGCTAATCCCAAAACGCAAATTTCAAAATTCGTTACACGATCACAATACTTCCTCTTTGTTACTGCTGCTGTAAAGGAAAAGTGATACGAATAAATTTGAATTATTTTCAATCAATTTTTTATCGTATTTTCTAAATATTTAATTAAGAATGGAGATTAAATTTTAAATTAAGGAAAATTGATGGTGCGGTTGTTATGGTAACGTTAAGCTGACAAACAACGCATGTTGCCTTGGAAGTTCACACTAACTATTCACGTATGTACGGACTGAAAGTGTCAACTTGTTTAACATACAAGTTTACATAATAATATATAACAAGATTTATATATATTTATAGTTAAGGGGAAAACTTTATAAGTAAAACATAAATTAAAGTTGACTAGTCATGCTGTGATATGGTTTAGTAATTGAAATTCAAATTTAAGAGGGGCAACATTTTTGGGATGTCCACTATCATATAAAACATACGACGGGCGTTCAATAAATAAAAAAAGACAATTTACCTATTTTTACTTTCTCATACTCCGAGTGAGAAGAAGCATTGCGATCGTGTCAAATTTTCGTCATTCAGTCTTTACCGGAAATACGTGTAAGCCGGATATCGTCTTCTCAGTGTGTTTGAACAAACTATCTCAAAACAAAAAATCGTTTGAAGCTCAAAAATGATATTCCGTTTAGTTAGTTACTACCATTCCATCTGACAGGAAGTTTTTGTGCAAAATCCATCAACCCAGCAACTTTACTCAGTAATTTTTTTTCTCGAAAATGGCTCCATGATTTTCTTTTAAACTTGGTAATACTATCTGCCACACGTAATACGTATCACTTTCATCTGAAACATAGATTTTTTTTATGGGGATTCTAGGGGGATACAATAGCATATAGTGGCGTTAAGCTTTTCTTTCTGCTACAATGTATGGTTCTGACACCTGTATGATATTAATTTACTTTAGAAGTTCTGGTAGAATTCTAAATTTGAAGAAAATAAGTTAACCGCAAGTGCGAATTTACAGAATAGGTTTGTTTGGAGAAATGTTTGGTTCTTGGCCGGAACTCCTCTGCCCCAGTTACTCGAGGGGCTTAGACCCATAAAAGTGTTATGTATTTGTTAATGTAATGTTATTCTTATGTATGAATATTCTTTAATTTATACTTCTTTAACTCTTTTATTTATTGAACGGCCTTATGTTGGCAATTCTGAACTTGTTTTATTAAATAAAAAAACCGAGACATTTGTAAGGAAATAGATAAACGGATTTATATTCTAGATAATATACAGAGTTCCATGCTTGTATTTTGGGCGACCAAATTTCAAATTCCCCAAAGAATTTAATTATATTGATCCAATCAAAACAAGATCAAAAGTCCAACTTTTTCTAATCAATTATAATTAAGAAATAATTCAAGGAAAGATGATCTAATAAAATTAAAATGAAAAAAAGAAATTATTCTATCATTAAAAAAAATATTTTCGAGATTAAAAAAAAAAAGAAACATTGTGTAAGAAAAAAAATATTTTTTTTCAATAATTTTACTATCCGGTTATCAAATTTTATTTTTTATTTATGTTAATTAGTATTAACATGTAGTGCGTGGTAATGGCAGAAAGATAAATTAAGCAGTAGGCATCGATTAACAAAAAAAGATAACATATCGAATTATTTCAACATTTATAATTATCATCCAAAAATAAACAATATAATTTAATTAGATAAATTTTTATGATAATGTAAATTTTTTTTTATTAATTAGCAATAACAAACAAATGTGGGTGTGTCTGGTAGATTGGGTTTCCATTGGTGATTAGATAATCCAAGGTTGTTTACAAATTTTAAGATTGGTTGGTTTGGAAAATTAGAAAAGGAAATCTATAAAAGAGTAAGGCAAACCGAAGGTAGGGTGGTTGTTTGATGTAATATGTAACCTATAACAACAGGTCACTTCTGGAAAGTTAACATTTTTCAGATTCTCTGAGTACGAAAAAATCGGGTGTGATACAGTCTCACGATTTTCTCTCCTTTTAATACAATTATATATATAAAATGACAAATTTTCTTTAAACGTAAATATAGAGGTGGTGGGGCATAACTACCAACCTATACTAATCTTGGCAGGTAGAGAAGTGATGATTACATTCTGGCACAACAAAATGAAAAACCTATTCAGTAAAGTCGCTCTTGCGGTTGATGCGGTTGCTCGAAAACTTCGTGTCTGATTGGGTGGTTGTGCCTAAACGGAATACCTACCAAGTTTGAGCTTCCTGTGACTTTTGTTTTTGTGGTATTTTGTTAATACACATACACATTTTCTTCGCATTCAGGGGACCCAAAAACATGAATTTCCGGTGAAAGCTCAATTTCGGAAATCTGGCACGATCGCAGTACTCTTCTCTCACTAGGAGTAAGAGAAAGTAAAAAACAAGTTTTTAGAATGGGATGTGTGTTTGTGTGTGAGTGAACAAAATTTCTCAAAAATGGAAAACAGCAGAACGCTCAAATTTGACTTTTCCTTTAAGTACCACCACTACCGCGATTTGACATGAAGGTTATGGACAAAAACTATTATCCGAAATTACAGCTTTATTGATTATTTCTTTTCAATATTTCACCATTTTTCTTCTCTTACTCCTAGTAAGAGGAAGTATTGTAACCGTGTCAAATTTTCGATGTCGAGTTTTCACCGGAAATATCCGTTTTGAGGTCGCTTAAGTCCAAAAAAGTGGTTTTTAGCAAATGGTCTGTTTGTGTGTGTGTTTTTTTCCCAGCACCATTAGCCTTGCATCTGAGGAGTTTATTATTCTTCCTGTCCCCATCATGATTACAAGCATTTAACATTATAATTCAAAATATTAATTTAACATTTATCATTATCATTATTATTATTTAATGTAAAGACAATAGCAATTTGAAGTTGATTACATAAACTAGGTATGAAACAATTAAATTAAGAAGATATAATAATGCAAAGAACTAGCATACAATTTATAATAAATTTAGGTCAATTTTATTGATAAACACCATGAACTGTTTATTGAATTTTGAAATTAACAAACTCGGAGCTGCTGGCCATCCTTCTCCTTCCTGAATCACCTCCTTTATCAATTCCGCTCTAGTTGCCTCAAAAAATGGGCAGTCCAAAATTATATGGTGCGACGTTTGGACAACCAAGCTATTACAAACCCATCCAGAGCTGTTTATTACTTTAAATCTAAATAAATATAATTTATTTTTCCCGTGACCGGAAGTGCCATAGTTAGCCTAATGTAGATGGGTTGGACCATTCCTCCACAGGATCACGGGAATCTATGTTATAATGTGCATAAAATATATTTTTTACTTTAGTCGCACAATAAAAATCCGCTTTTTCCATTATTATGATATCTATTGGTTTTGTACCTGCTAGTAATATTGCAGCATGAAATGATATCGCCTGATATCCCTTGATGATTCTCAAAGCTATTTTCTTTTGGACGCTCCTAAGTTTACGCACATTCTATTGCTTTTTAATTGCTGAATACCAGACTGGGGCAGCATACGTTAATAATGGCAAAATTGCTCCTTTATATATTATATCCAACACTTCACTTCCCAGTCCATCGGTATAAGTTTGCCGGATAGGTAAACATGTACAGGATTGACTCTTCTGTTATGAGTTATGTGGAGTACTTGTGATTTTTCTGAATTAAATTGCAACTTATTTTCGTCGGACCATCTATCAATTAAGAACATGTCTCGCCTGGAAGTAACTGCAGAACCTCTTCATTTCTCGCCGCAACCACAATCAGGAGCTCATCAGCAAATGCGTTTAACGACACTCCAGGTGGGTATTTTAATTTTAATAGCGGATCGTACATAAGTATCCAGTAGCCAGTGCCACAACATGATCCCTGAGGACAGCCTTTCTCAGCCCATTGAGAGAATGTGAGAGGCCCTGTGCCAATACTTACAAGGCGTTCAGAGAAGTAAGAGTTTAAATATATTCTCCGGGCAGCCGTATCTCACTAACTGCCCTAATATCGATGGCCAATAACCAGCATCGAATGCTCCTGAACATCTAAAGATATCAACAGTATCTGGTCTTTATTTAATAATTTATTTTCAATGTAATTCTTTACGCCCACAAGCTCGTCAATAGCACCAATCTGGGGTGTGAATCCATATTATCTTTTCGATAGGTGCCCTTTACTTCTAAAATAGTACATTATTCTTCTCATCAAAATTTTCTCATATTTTTCCTTTCAGCGGCAAAAGGCAATTTGTCGATATTTTGAAACATCTGTTTTGTCTTCTTTACCCGGCTTGACAAGAAGCAATACAGTAGATTTTTTCCAAATTCTTGGAAAACAACCTCTATTAAGACATTCATTATAAAGCCCATATAAACTTTTAGGAAAATTATTGTTGACTTTATATTATTGATTTCGTAAAACCGTCACGTCCGGGAGCTTTTTCTTCTTTAAATTCTGAAATCGCATTTGAAACTACTTCTTCAGTAAATGGCATGTCATTAATTGGCGTGTGGTACTGCTTAACTTCCGTTTTTAGTTGCATGTGATATTGCTTGTCTTGCTTTAAGTCTCTAGGAGCGCACTTATCCATGATAGTAGACAGTGTGTCCTGCATATCTGTAGTATATGTTACATCTTCTTTCTTAAGGGTTGTTAGTGTAATAGGAGATTTAAGTTTTCCTACTGCAGACTTTTAGACAGCGTTCTATGGGTTTGTTTTATCAGTAACATTGCAGTATTGTTTCCAAAGTTCTTTTTTGACCCTATTAATCATTCCTGTATAATCCTTCTTCAGATTATAATATTCCTTTTTTCTCGTGAATAGTTCGTTGATATATCCTCCTTAATTTATGAACACGTTTTCTCATTTCCGTTAGATCCTTCGACCACCAGGAACTAACAGGATCTTATAGCCATGTTTAGTATTATTTTTATATCGAGGAATTCCAGTACTACAAGCTTCTATAAGTATTCTTGATATTTTTCCACCATTTTATTTAAGTTATTAGATGATTTTATAACTTTAGTAAATGCTGAATCCAAATCATTCATTCCTGACATATTACCTAAATCTTTATCTATTATATCCGAAATCTTCTTTCGTAGTACTTCGTCAAATTTATCTCAATTAGCCAGTTATGTTTTACAGCGATATCTTCTTCCGTACTTTGTTTGAACTATCAAGTTGCTGCCTTGCTTAATTTCGAAAGTTAGAATTCTATGATCAGATGCGCTCTCCTCATCTTCATTTTCCCAGTTACAGATACTGGATACTATAGATCCAAATCTCATTGTAAGATCAATATTACTTTTTCCCCTCCTGTTCTGGAACGTTGGTAAACCATCATCTATATTCAAGATAAGTAAAGATTTTGAAGCTATAAAATCCTTTAGCATTCGCCCCCTTCCGTTAACAACTTTATCGAACCAAGATGTGGATCTAGCGTTCCCAATTATAATATTGCCAATATTTTTGTTTATAAGTGTTTCTATTCCGATTCCTAATCTATTCAAATCTTCCCTAATGTCCGATTTATCGCAGAAATGTGCACGTGTTACTGCAATTTTGGTGTTGTTTCCAAAATTAAATTCTGTTATTGCCATGTCTTCAGAAGACTCAGAAAAAAAAAAATAGGATAACCAAATCAGGATTAACAGCCACTACAGCTGCACGTTTTCTTCCTGTACCGGTTGAAACACGCGCCAGTTGCTAGGAAAACCTCTAATTAAATTATTGTGGCAATAAGGCTCTTGATAATGGCAATACCTACTTTTAATTTCTTAATTATTTCAGTTAGATTACTAGTTGCAGCAGGTGATCTCTGCAAATTTAGCTGCAAAAACTTTATTTTCCTATCTTTAACATTCATTATATTATTTTTATTCATTACCATAGTCAACTGAATTTTTGATACGCTCCAAACAAGACAGAAAACACGAACAACTCTTATCAAAAACGGATTGATTAATTGAAACATTTTTTATAGGTTTAATTCGAATATTATATTGTATACAGTTACTACATCGATATTTCTCAACGTTATCGATAGTGCACACATTCATCGCATGCTCTTCTGCACAACGTAGGCAGGTTATTTTGCCTTTGCACTCTCCACTATGATATTTGCAGCAGTTAAAACATCTACGAACAAAGAAATAACCATCTACTCTGCAAACAAACCAGAATATTTTTAATTTATTGGACAGCATTTTCCTTCGTAACATAGGATATACTTCTATAACCATGTTTTTATCACCTTTATTTCTTTTATGGCTAATTATAATCTTACAATTAATATTACTATTTGGTTCAAATATTTCTGTTCTTTTATTACACTTTCTGCATTATCTTTTGTCATTTCGTTTGGTACATTATAAATTATAAGTCTTGGCATATGTTTTTTATTAACTTCTGCAGTCAGAATAGTTTCACAATTTTTATTAATAAATTTTATTAATTTATTATTAATATTTTTATTAATTTCATTACACAATGAGTCTAGTTCAGATTTAGAGCTAGCTTGTATCAACACATTGTCTTTATTGACACCAACCATTTGTGTAATCCCTACTCTTAATTTAACTGGATTTACACTTGATTTAATTATTTTTCTGGTTTCTTCACAACCCATTTGATTTTTTGGTCTTATTACTGCGCTAAATACTTGGTTAGTCTGACTTACCTTAGGTTTTGTAGTAACAGATGCATAGGTTGTTAGAGGTTAACTTTTTAATTTCATTTTCTTTCTTCAGTCATTTAATTTCTTCTTCCTGATGTTGAAAAATCACACACAGCTAATCCACTCTTCTGATAATACCTTCTTTCACTTCTCCTTTCAGTTTATATACATTTAAATTCTTAATGAACTCAAGAGCTTCAAACACTTCAACTTCACTAGTAGCCATTTTCCATGTGTGTGTGTGTGTGTGTGTGTGTGTGTATGTGTGAGCAGCATAACTCAAAAACGAAAAACCGTAGAAAGTTGAAACTTGATATTCCGTTTAGGTATAACCATGGCATCTGACAATGGGTCATCTGTCAAAATTCCTCAATCGGAAGTACGACATTACTTGTCCATTTTTTTACTTTTTTGCGTTTTTCTCAAAAATGGCTCCGACGATTTTCTTAAAACACATACAAAGAGCTACAACTTTTATTTGAAATGTTTCTCTGGGAAAATTTATTTAAGGGTAGTTATGTGGGTGGGATAGGCTTAGGTTTTCTTCTAAAGTGTTATTTCAGTTTATTAAACAATTCTATCATCTAAATAATGTTAATTAAAATTGAATATGTTATAGAAATTCCGAGTTTCAAGAAAATTAGTAAACCGGAAGTGCGCTTTTACCGGATAGTTTTCGACGAATTTCATTAAATTTGGTACACAAAGTATAAAATTTGTCAATTATAATTTTGAGAACTGGAGTAAGAGAAAGTTGTGTGAGTTTTTCAAACCAGATTTTTTTGAAAACCGCTCCAGTGATTTCCTTGAAATTTCACCTAATCTTCACACATAAATTCCTGCCACTTTTATTCTATGTATTTTTCTGGGAAAATTGATTTTCTGAAGGTGTGAGGTTTGGAGGTGAAGCAATAAGCTTTTCTCTAAAGTACCACTTCAGTACAGTGTATAGTTCCGAAACCGGTCGATGACCACAAAATGAAGCCGGCTATCTTGGAAAATATTTCTTGGCATATCTTCTTATTTTCTGAAAGAAGTATGACTAAGAAACACCCGTGCATCTGATGACGAATTGTTTGGGCTGTGAGGAGATTAGGTTTAGGACCTTCGGCCGGAATAGGATATCGGTAGAGGATCTTAAGCTGTGTCCTTTTAAGGTTTTGGTCCGATTTGTTCGGTCTGTGGTGAAACTTAGATGGTTAAAACCTGGGCCTGGATTTTTATTCTAGTCCCACTGGATGTTATTCTTTAGGGGTAGCTATATGGGCCCTGGGGGGCTTTGGATAGCGTAGGATTTGCCCTCCCCTTTTGCGAATAATAATCATAATAATAATGACTAAGATTTCAAAAGTTAGTGGAGTATATTCAATTAGTGCAGTCTTCCGGGGTGCAATGTAATTACTTGAAGTACTGTCTGCCATGGGTAGGGTATATTTATCTCCACCATCTCTATGTTTATGCACAACTGTATTTATGTAGTGTAGTATTTGTTTTCTTTCCTTTGAAATTTAACACTCTCTCATTTTCTCAAGTAAGTTGTATATGTGTTTAATATGTTGTGTTCAGATAACTCAAAATCATATTTTGTATTATTATTTTTTTCAAGGCATGTAGTGAACTGCGACGAAAAGAGATCTATTGTGGCCCTCACTGGTGCCAGTATGAGACCTCTCAACCTACAGCATCACTGCCAAGTTAATCGATCCGAGAATCCGAGGATATATCCTCTTCCAACACCTAGGTAGGTACCCACGCTTTTAAACTTTCCTGAATGATTAGCGTCACATCTGTTAGGATGTATTGGAGCCTCTTACAATCTCTTCCACAGAATTCGCTATACTTCTCGCGTTCAGGACCAAGATTCTTCAGATGCCTCCTTGACTCTATTATACTTGGTGAGGAAACCCCTTCAGCATGCGAGGCCTATTTTTTACTTTCTCTTACTCCCCAAGAAGAGGAAGTTTTGCGATCTTGTCCAATGTTCAAAATTGAGATTCTATATTTCAAAATGAAAAATCGCAGGAAGCCCAAACTCGGTATTCCATTTACCACCGTTGACATGTAGGACTCGGGCAAAATCCATAAACCGGAAGTGCTAGTTTACTGAATGGATTGAAGTGTAAACTTCAAATAATATCTGCTCACAAATTCTAAATCACTTTTATTTGAAACATTTTCCTCTGGGCTAATGACGAAGAAACACATATTGTGTTTGAAGACATGTGGCATTACGCACCCACATGCATTTAAAGGATATTGACGGTTTAATTGGCCTTCTTAAGATAGAAACTTTATAATATGAACTTTATAATATCTATAATTGTACTGTAAAAGCTCTTAGAAGAAAATACCTATTGGGAGACACTTAAGTTACACAGCTTAATACATAGTTTCATACATTATTTTATTTCATTTACTAATTTTACCTGATATTGATCATTTTATTCCAAGTTCCTTACCCCTTTCTTTCCAACAACAAATAGCATTGGCTAATAATACAATTACTACTTGTAAATATCAGAGACATTTTCCAGCTCTGCGGAACCAACCACCACAACTACTACTTGTCAGTATTGCACTGTCACCTACTTCATCATTTTGTATTTCTATCTTCTCTTCCTATCGCTAATCATTAGGATAATCATAATTAAGTATTTTTAATTAGATAATTTGATGTTGGTTAATATAATGTTTATTTTCTGTAGCATGTATCTTATTTATTTATTCAAAGGTGTTATTTTTGTTTTACTATTAGTAGCTTTTTCTTTTCTTTTTTTTAGCTTAGATTAAATACTTGTGGGTTTCTATTTTTCTTCTCTTGTATAAACTTCATTTTCACAATTCAGAACTGTAAATTTCCATTTTAATCTTCAATTTTTCATTCTAGAATTTACTGAATAATCTAATTTCAATTTATGTTATATTCTTGTTCGAATATTATTATTATCTACTGCAGTTGTTGTTTGAACTTTAAACAAGTAACATCGTCTGTTTACTGCTCTGTTTGAACAAACCAACTAACTTCATAAAACATTTAGAAACTTCTTCATCTTTCTATTTCTTATTTTATTTTTTAAATTCCATTTAAATTATTTGCTAATTAATAATTGATTGTAACACATAAAGTTCACATATTCTTGTAAATTAGTGTACATAGGTAATTACGATCAGTTAAATTATATAAAAGATATAACCACATAATTATTAATATAATGAAGTTACAATAGATCTAAAAAGTGTTGGCAAAACAATAAGGCTGGTGTGGAGTAGGGCCTATTGCGGAACAAGGGCCAATGAGAGAGTAGACATATTGGCGAAGAAGGCTGCATTGAACGGTCGGTTACTATCTGCGTCTCTGCCTCATTCTGGCTTTAAAGCCTATATTAGAAGGAAAATAAACGAAAATTGGCAAAGGACTTACACAGTCTCCTATGGGACAATTTTATACATCGTTAGTCCCTGTAGTAGGTCATAAACCTTGGTTTCGCGATGGTTCATTTTCTAAACAGATTGTCACTATTATCAATAGACTCCGATGTAATCATTTCATATGTAAGAAATATCTACATAAAATAGGCAAAGAAACCTGTTCTTTAAAAATTTAAGAAATCAATTTTTAATATAAAATACGATTCACTATGCAAACCCTAGCATAGTGAAGAATGGAAAAGCTTTCGAAGAACTGGTCCAATTCACTAGTAGTCTTACCCTAAGCAAAAATTAGACCTATGAAGAAAACATTCTCTGGCTAATAGTGTGAACTGATGCCATAAAAAAAAAAAAAATTATCTACTCGCTGTAATATTATTGCACTTTTTTTCTTTTTCTTTATTATGTATTTGTATTCAAATATTGGTGTATCTAAGGATTATAGAGCTGTATTTACTCCATGTATTTATTATATGTATATAGTGAAGTCTTCTGTAATAGTTTAATAAACTTAAACTCAGATAAAAAAATTTTCTTTGGAAAATATATTTTTGGGGGAATTCTGAGGGCAAATCTTAGCCTGCCTCATTACTCTTGGAGTGTTCTCCCAGAGCCCTGCTCTAATGCTTCGTGTTTTATAGGCTCTTCCCTAGGGAAACTATTGGTTATCTCAGGATTCCGTGAAGAGGGATACAGCGTCTTTTCTTGACCAGAAGTCGTACCATCTTCTATAAACTTCTTCGCCAAAATACCGTTGCACCCGAAATTTGGCTTTACTGAAAACATTTTTTAGTTTTTCCGAGTATTTTTTCGAAAATAGCTCCAACCATTTTTTTGTTAACTTGGTATATCAACCACATTATTTATTTAAAATCAATAACTTGTAACTTATAAATTCATTTTCGGGGATTCCGAGCGCAGTCAGACCAACTTTCTTTCTAAAGTGCCATACTTTGTTTTGTTTTTATACAGTACGGTTCCTCCACATACGTACTGCTAAGAGAAAGTAAATGTTTTGCAATAGATGCCACGTTTAGAGAAAAACAACGGAAATATCTTCTGGAAATATTACTTTAATAATTAGATTTTTTACAAAACTTTTCCCAATTTTATTGAAAAGGACTCCATGGAGTTTCCTCAAACTAGGTATTCCAACTACAGATACAGATCTACAACTTATTTAAAGCATTTTTCCGGGAAAATGCGTATTAAGGTGGTTTATTTGCCATTTAGATTAGACCATCTCGTAATTACCATTTCGTGTGACGATTAGTTCCAACCTCTATAAGGTGTTGAAATGCAACTAAATAATATTTACTAAACATTTTAGCCTGGAAATGTTTTTTTTTTAATTGAAATTGAATTAAAACAAGCGATAGTCGACTGAATGTTTTGCACCAGATTGGTTTTTCCTCCTTCCATCGATTATAGTCTAAGAGATCGATTATATTTAATGTTTCAATACATTCTACAAGTGTCAATTAAAAATAACCTGGAAAGAGTATTGCGAACGTCTTAAATTTTCAAAATTGAGTTTTCCCCGGAAATACAGGTTTTGCGATCTCTCTTTGAGTATGGAACAAGTGCGAATGGTCAGCGTATGCGTGTGTTAACAAAATATCTTAAAAAAAAAAATCGCAGAAATAGAAAAATCTAGTGTGATTGGTTCACACTAGATTATTGAAATAATATTTCCAATTTTAATGACTTTCTGATTTTGAAATAAAGCAATAAATATAAAAATAAAAATAGATTACGAGATAAATATATTTGTTTTTTAATTAGAATTACCCAATTTTTTTTTTACTTTTTACCATGAGATAACGATATAATTTAAAAAATAAAATGAAATAGAAACACAAATAATAATTAAAATAATGCCTACTTTATTTAAATACCTAATTAGTTAATATAACAAAATTTGTTTTTCTTTTATTAATTTTTTTTTTAAATAATTACTTTAAATTCCCTCAGTGTATTCTGCTGTTCTGAGGTTTTTATTTTTTATATTCTAGCAATCAGCAGTTTGTAATATTATTTAGTAATCAGCTGTTTGTTAATCGTGGGTATTTATGTGTATATAATAGTACATTACTTTCCCTTACTGCTGGTATGAGGATGTATTGCGATTGGAATACCAAATTGGTATTGCAAATTTGTAGAAAATCCGTTCAACGGAAGTTCGACTTTACAGAATAGGTTTTTGAGTTTCCTTTCGAAATTTATTCGAAAACGACTGATAACGATATCTCCTTAAAAACTTGGTATGCGCTTACTGCACATACATCACTTTTATTTGTAATATTTGTTCCAAATAAAAATTGATTTTTAGATAGTTGTGCGGAATTTTTTGGCGTTAAATTCAACTGTTGAGTTCCTTCAATGTTAGTAACGCTATCTTCTGGACTACAATGTGCCTGCCTGTGCCAAGGATGTCTACCAGCACACAACCCCATCCCATCTATATTTATAACAGAGTTCTGAAATTTTTTGTTTGTCCAAATTTTAACAGGAAGGAGTAAGAGAAATGGTGTGAGTGGTTCAAACCACATTTTTGTTTAACCATAAATTTATACGATCAGCTGGGAATTTTTTGTTTTTATTCTCATATACATTTTACGGCCCTATAGGGAACTGGGTAGATAGATTATCCATTAGTAAAAACTCCCCATAGGCGATGTTTTTTCCGCTAAGAGCTCATTGTTGAACCAGAGTGTGCAATTGGCAGGGGGCGCCGGTCCAATTGTGCAATATGTGCCAGGCAAGCGGACGGCAAAATCAGGGAGCGGCCGGATTTACGTCTTTTGCCTACTTCATTCAATTTAACAAAATATTTCAAATTTTACAAATATCCCATTTTTATTCTCACTAATTTCTTCACATGATGCTTGTTCCCCTTCAGCCTTGAGCGTATGCTAATTCTCCAATAATTCTCCTCAGTATATATATATATATATATATATAAATATAAACGTGAATAACATTTCATACAAATACTATTTTCCCATTTATTAATTAACACTTATTCGATTACTATATCGAAACGATTTGTTAATAATCTATATTTACTTTCTCTTATTCCGAGTAAGAGGAAGTATTGCAGTGGTGCCAGAGTTTCGAAATTGAGAAATACATGTTTTTCACCCCAAAAAAATACGGAAAAAAGTTGTTTTTTGCGAATTTTCTGTGAGTGAGTCTGTGTGTGTTTGTGTGGATGGTTAACCGAATATCTCAAAAACGAAAAGTCGCTGAAAGATCAAACTTGTGTTTCCGTTTATGTACTACCACCGCATCAGTGACACAAAGATTTCGCGTAAAATCCATCAACCGGACCATCCAGATGTGCGACTTTACTGATTAGTTTTCAATTTTTTGTGATTTTTCCCGAAAACAGGTCCAACGATTTTCTTTAAACTTCTGACACACGATACTACCTAACACACGATACTATCTAACACACGATACTCTCTAACACACTATAAATACCTATCGTATTAATCCACTTTTAGTTGATTTATATTTCCCAGAAAATTGATATTATTTTAGGGAGATTTTGAGGGATCAGTAGCGTTATGCTTTCCTTTAAATTACCACTCCAGATCAGAATACTTACAGTTTAAAGAATGTAAGAGAAAGTAAAACGTGACCTATCTTGACCTCGGTTCTCCCTTTTTGCTGTCTGACCAGTCCTGACCTAATTCTAAAAACAAACTATGGAATAATAAGAAAACCTACACAAGTTTTCTTCAAAAATTATTTTCTGAACTAAACCAATCAAAACTTTGTTGAACTATAATCTAGTTTTAACATAAAGAGAAAAGATAGTTCTATAAGATTTATTACTATTTAATATTTTAGTTTTTCCCAATATGGGGAAATATATATATATTTAGTTAATATCAGGATTTGTATGCAAATACAAAGCACGTTCTAAAATGTAGTTTTAGTTGAGGTAGTTCCAAGGATAACATATAATAACTTCTTTTGTAGTTTATTGCAGTAATTTACTTCGCAATATATTTATGTATTTCATTGATTATTATTTTTTTTCAATGAAAACTTATTTCATCATATTGTAGTTTACCTCTGTCTATCAGGATTTTCCCTGGTTATATATTATTTTCTTTATTTGCAACTCATTTAAAAAAATAAGTTTTCAAATTTATCTTAGTCTATCTGTTCTGTTTTATTCTAGAACCCATTGTTTTATAAAAACGAAACCTATAAATAGTTTATTGGATTCAAAGGAAACTGAAGATTGAAATTTCTTATTTTATTTATGTCAATTTTGATAACTACCAACAAACAAGGGCAGACTGAACAATAACTATTCATTTTCTTGCCACTTTCTTCACCCTTTTGTTTTCCAAAAACTTGTTTCCAAATATATTCGTGTCTTTCATAACTATTTATGACATCCTTTCTAAACCATGCACTCTCCTATTGGCCACAGCAAAAACTATATCCCCTGCTTTTATATAGAAATTGCCCCACTTCAACTTTTCCACCATTTACAGTTTTTCAAGTTCTGATTTATTTCTTTCTTCACAACATATGAAAAACTTAGAAGTTCCTTTTAACTTTGTCTGTACTACTGTAGGTGAAAGTATTGCATTCGTAACACATTTTCAAAATTGAATTTTCACCAGCAAATTCAGGGTGACAATTGAACGTACACCACCCACCCATCTGTCTTGGAAACAAGATAACCAAACTTACCCTACTTCATTTTTCTCAAGGATTCCAAGAATATAAGATCAATTTTTCTTCAAGCTGCAGAAATGGGAAATTTCAAAATCAACTTTCGTATTTCAAATTGGGCCACAGACTGTTTTACTTTCTCTAATTTTTAAACGAATTCTTAAAGTGGATTTTTTCTTCATGAAATTCGTTGAATTTTCGCTAACATATTCAATTTCCAATGTAGAGAAATATTCTGCCATGTGGAGAATACTCCGTATGGGTATAAGATGCAGCCAAGTATAGAAGGGTATATTTCATTAATGGTTTCCGGACCATAAGTTCGTTTTCGAGCGCATTACTTTTAACACAGGACGTAGTAACTGTAATTCTGTTCCTACGGTGCTTTTAGGTATGCAGTGATTCATTTTCTGAAAATATCCTCTTGAGTCAAAACCTAAATTCAATTGCCTCCAAGCTTTGAATTTTTGAAATAAAGTACATATATTTGTGTTTTTTTAGCCTTACTGAGGGCCATACGCAGAATCCCCAAAGTTCCTTTCAATATTACACGTTCAGTCTCTGAATCCTTTCAGACATCTTTATGGCAATTATGTTTTCCTTCGTAATTCAAGTGGCCCCCAACCCTGTCTGATGAATTTGATTTTGAGGCGCCTGTAACAGTTCTTAACGCCGCATTTTGGACCTTGTCTAACATTTCTACAGCGTTTTTTGATGATGTAATCATTAGATTGTAATCTGGCATATTCGAGGATCGTGTTTACACTTTTGTTATGGTAAGCGTTAAATCAGCTGAAATGCTCTCCATTTTGTTCCAGTTAAACTTTGTAGTAGTCGGAGTCTTTTTTTACATTTTTTTTCTATGGTGACCCTAAGTAACCGCCAACTTTGCCTGTTATCCTAACTATTCCAAGTTAATAATAAGCTTCGTCTATCTGTTTCAATGCTTTTGCCGAAAACTTTAATGAAATTTGTGGCGTTTTGGTGGAAAGCGTAAACACTCAAAGTCTACTAATCATTTAGTAAACATCCCAAGTTTGAAGAAAACTCGCCAACTATAGCTATATTTTTTCTCTTTCTTATTATCCAAGAAAGATAGTTTTTCCTTTTAACTGCCCCCCCCCCAATTTCCTCCACAATATGAGGGAAAATGAGGTCAACAATGGAGAAAAACCTTCGCGCAGATTGACACTACAATTTCCATATATTGTGGTGATACATTGCATTCACATGGTTACACGAGAGAATTGATATTTCTAAAAATAAAGGAGGTATTTCTGGTCATGGAAGGGAAGGTTCCACTTAGAGCGTTAACTTATTTTTTTCTCTCTTTTCTTTTGGCCCACATTTGATTCTCTCATTCTCTTTCTTTCAAACCAACATAACTTACTGGAATTAATAAGAACAGATAACTCACAGGAAATCTATTTTTAGGGGAAAAAATCTGATGATAAACTGACTGGCAGAGTGACGATAATCGTAGATTGTTGGTGCATGTTCGAATGGCGTTTGAGTAGGAGAATTAGCGGTCAGACACCCTTTTCAAGCAGGCGGCTGGGCTAGCCACGACTCTCTTTAACTTTTCCTTCCAAATGCCCATATACTTCTCCTTAGACTTCCCCCTCTGAAAGTTATCGGTAGTCAGGCATGTCCATACAAATAAAAGTGATAAATATATACAATGTTTAGCATTTCGTTTAATTGGAGAAAATCATTGGAGCCGCCGTCAAGATATTTCCGAATTAATTTTTCCTGGAGAAAAATGCTTCAAAGGAAAATAAGTGTTTGGTCATGAAAGGTCTTTAATTAAGTTAATTCCTGGAAATTGGGTTTACCATGGTGCACTTTCCCATAACATGAGTTTTGATGGAATTTAACCAAGACTAACGAGTAGTTAGCATTCTAAAAGTCGAGAGTCAGTTTTCTATCGTTTAGGGTTTTGAAGTAAATTCCTGCTTAAGCTACTAGCCTATGCTCCTGCCTTTGTTGCCAGCAATCTGGGTATATATATTTCCATGGGAGCAGCAATCCCTCTGAATCAGCATTATGGAATCAAGTGCGCAGTAGGTCCTGTTGGCGAATACTAGAACTACACCAGTTATCTCATAACATCTCTATAAAATTTCGCAGTTAATTTTTACTTCCTCTTACTTACTCCCTAGTAACAGGAAGTATTGCGATCATGTCAAATTTTCAAAATTGAGTTTTTCCCGGAAATACACGTATTGAGGCCTCGTAGAGATGGTCTGTGTGTGTGGACAAAATATCTCAAAAACAAACTCAAATTTGGTATAAAGTTTAAGGTACTATCAGTGCAACGGACACAAATGTTTCGGGCAACATTAATCAACCAGAAGTACAACTTTACTGAGTTCCGGGCGCAAGTGACCTTAGATGTTGATGCGCCTTATATTAGAAAAACAACTCTACTGAGTGTTTGTTTTCTCAGTTTTCGCAATTTTCTCGAAAACGACGCCAATGATTTTATTTAAAATTCCTATATCTACTATCTGCATACACAGATACCTAGCAATTTTATTCTGAATCATTTTCCTGGGAAAATTGATTTTTTTGGGGGTGTTCTAAGGGAACAGTGACGTTAAGATTTCCTCTAAAGTTCCACTTCAGTACAATGTATGGTTCTAACTGTTATATCCGTAGATATCTAAATTTGAAAAAACCGGTTAACCGGACTTTACACAATAGATTTTTGAGGTTCTTTGGAATATTATTTATTTCCAGATTTTTTTCAAAATCTAGTGCTTTGAATGTGCACTAAAAAGAAATATTTTTAATAGAATCAAACCGGACCATAAAAAAAGAAGTTCAGAATAAAACGCGGCCAAATTGTTCACGGTTAGTTATGTCATATTGAAACACGTTATACAGGGTCTGTCTAAACTAAAGTGGGGTGAAGAGACGGCAAAGAATATAAATTCCAATACAATGACAATGGAATAATTTGAACATACATCGATACCATAATTGATGACTGTGATGCACATCAATAGTTCACAACATCGATATAAATTTCACTAACATAAATTACAGTTGACTAAGAGTTCAACAAAGTTTATATTACTTTTTCTTTTTACTTTCACATTTTTTTTTCATAGTTAGATTGCAGCAGGCGTAGTAAATTGTAAAAGAAATGGAAATTGTGGGGAGGCTTGCCTCTCCCCTCCCGATGACAGTTTATTCGATAATATATTTGAATGTAGGTGAACATATGATAAAGTGTCGTCAATTCAAATCTAGGTCAACGCCTTCAAAAATAAGGCTGAGAGAAACAAAATAAGAGAGGGGATTTAGAATTTATCCTATTGAGAATGTCTAAGGTTAGGATTTCATAGGACGTATATACTTGCGTGTGGGAAGGGGAGAAATGTTGACGAAGAAAATGAGTGGGGGAGCAAAATAGGGATTTTACTGTCGTATCTTTTTTTCTTGTATTGAAACGACTTACGGAGAGACCGATAGACAGACAGCAGAAAAAGTGGAAGGGATTATAGAATAGTAGGACAAAGATGGCTTTTAGAGGTATTTGTGTGTTTTGATGGTTAACGTTGTAGTCTGTGCATGGTACTGACAATTCACAGGTCTCCCTCTTTCGCCATGCCTTTCTCCAAGTAATACTCCACTTCCAATGCTAAACTCACTCACACACACACACACACACACACACACACACACACACATACACACTCACAAAGAAAGAAAAAGAAAACATTGTTACCACTGAATAGACTGTATATATTGGATAGCGATGTATAACGATGGTTCGGGGGGTGGTGGCAGACATCTTCAACAAAAGTAAGTGGGAATATCGTAAATATTTATTACTTTCTTTTCCTGTTGTATGAGGAAGTATCGCGACATGTCGAAACAATTTGGATGCGAAAAAGTGTTTCTCGCGATGTTTATGTGAAAACAAAAAATATATGTTGTGAAACATACGACTTTCTCTTGCTCTAATTAATACAATTTAATCAAGGAATTTTCTTTAAAATTGAAACGTTGCAATGTTTAGTTGCGCTGGCTATAAACATGGTGGTAGGGATTTATTTACTAGCTATACCTGAGCGGCCACAGGTGGAGCGCTCTATGTCAAAACCAAGAACGTTTATGTAAATTTAAACTTGTAACTGACAGACCTCCAATACGCCTTCAAACAACTTAAAAACCTATTCTGTAAAATTATACTTCCGGTAAACCGATTATCTTCAAATCTGGAATTCCATCAATAGTTCAAAGTGTATTAATATTGTGTAATGGTAAAACCATATATTATACTAAAGTTGTTCTTCAGAGGAAAGTATAACGCTACTTTTTTTTCCCAGAACCCCCAAAAAATCAAATTTCCTGGGCACATGTTTCAAATAAAAGTGATACGTATTTATGTGTGTACGAAGTACACGAAGTTTAAAGAAAATAATTGAAGCCATTTTCGAGAAAATCACAAAAAACTGAAAAAACGAAACATCCTGTAAAGTCGCATTTGGGGTTGATAAATTTTGCCCGAAATCGATTCGCTAAAAACAATTTTTTCGTATTCGCGGGGCCGCAAAACATGTATTTCCGGTAAAATACTCAATTTCAAAATCTGGCACGATCGCAATCCTTCCTCTTAATACGAGTAAGAATAATTAATAAAAAAAAAAAGTAAAGTAATGCCTATTTTTTCAGGCGGGCTTAACGTCCAACTACTCGCCTAATTAGGTGTCGTGGACGGGGGCGGAAGCACCTACTTTACTGTTAACATTTTTCATACCAATATAAAATTTAGCAGATATACGCGGGACTCGAACTGGGGTCCTCCCACTTACAAGTAGTGCTCATAACCACTACACCAACACCCGCCCCTGAACATCACACGTCTTTGCTGATTGATGATAACCAATGTGCGACGTTTTATAAATGATTAATGAAAAATTAATGTAACAACATTGAACAAGAAAATAATTCACCTTCACTTAATTAAAAATCGGAATTCAGCCAACAAACACTTTCCTTTCGGGCCAGGATCTCTCCTACTTCAGCTCCACCTAAGAAATATCTGATATCCCTACTATAATATTTGTTCATGTTAGCAGGTAATTTGTACCAGTAACTTTTTTGACGAATAGTGGCTACATATTTCTAAACGAGTTTGCATGACACTCCCCATTTCACTTCTCGGGGCAAAAGAAAACAATCAAA
The DNA here is from genome assembly GCA_011037195.1 of Triatoma infestans. Classification (NCBI taxonomy): domain Eukaryota; kingdom Metazoa; phylum Arthropoda; class Insecta; order Hemiptera; family Reduviidae; genus Triatoma; species Triatoma infestans. Next base: position 236,727 of record JAAEAF010000220.1, read on the forward strand.
ATGGTATTTTTTGTTAAGGAATGTAATATTTCCGCAACAACATCCAGAAAATGTCAGTTCTTTGGAAAATATGACCGTTGCTGTGTGTTTTTAATCAGCCATTTGTATATACCTAATACTGAGAGGGAATGCGGAGGGTATCCCTGACCTTTTTTATACTAACGCTAGACAATTAAGCCAATCAATTTTATTCAAATTTTTTTCTTTGAAACTTGTTTTCTACGGGAGTAAGAGTTAAATTTTCAACCTTCCATTAAGTTTTTACTTACTTCTACAAATAGATAGTAATCGGATCGTGCCAGATTTTCCAAATCGAGTTTTCACCGGAAATACATATTTTGGGGTATAAAAACACTTCAGTATAAAAATATCACTACACATGGTAGCCTCATTGAAACAGCAATCAGGGAAGAAGGAGGTCCCCGCTTTTCCAAAACGAAAAATCTATTTTACCAAATATCCTATTTGTCCATCTCATATGCCTCCAAATCCGTTTTGTAGATAATCACGAAACACTAAATGATTCCCGCTTATTCAGTTGCTTTTTCAATTGTTTTTGACCGAAAACTTTGCCTCGGATCGTCTGTTGCGTTACCTATTATTATTAATATTAAATTGGAGCTTCCTGCGAACTTTTATTTCCGAGATACTCTGGTACACAGATAAACACGCACACAGATATTTCGCTAAGAATATTTTTGTATTCAGTGGTTTCGTAAAACCTGTATCTACGGTAAAAAACATTTATCTATTTGTTACATGATGAAGATCGTCTTAGCAGAATGAGAGAGGGGAAACGGACGGGAAGTGTTAAATATCTATGCAAATTAGTTGGCAAAGTTAAAGTTATGGTCACGTAAACAACTTGACTAACACCCCCACCATCCAGTATAAAATCGTAACAGGATATTCACTCCTATAGAACTATTTATTTGTTACGTCATTCAAAAGACATCTTATTCATTGCAAAATGAAAATCTAAAATATAAGTATGCATTTTCTAATTTTGTCGATTACATTATGGTTATAATGTATGATTCAGTTTCTGATAAAGTTTAATGTATTTTAATATGGTGATTAGAACTTGCTAGTATTGTTTGTATGTCTGTCTGTCTGATCCGAATTATGATGCCATTCGCGTCGTAACAATTCAAAGAAATAAGAAAGTCCACAAATTATATTATATTGAAACAGTCAGTGTACAAGATATGGTATACAGCAAATTTGAAGATCTATTTCTTGTAGCCCCTCAACTGGTGACTAGGCCCTGACGATCTTACATCGATTAGATTTTTTTTAGAACAGACATGGCTAGAACTCTAGGTCTAGGAAAACTGTACACATATATGTTTATCCTCCTTCTTTATAAGTTTTGACACCCAACTTCTGAAACTTCTGAACCAGAGGTTGATTGAGCATCACAGCCTATCAGAACATGATTACAGTTTCCTCAGTTTTCCAAAAAATCTGCGTTTACTAAAGCCAGCTTCTTCACGTATCCTATGAGTTTGCAATGCCCGCATGTGGAGACCATTGAGCATGCGTAACCTATTTTTGTTATAACTGATGCACGTATCTGATCTTTACCAGCCATAGATACCTCAGTCCTGGGATGTTCCTTCATGACAGTGCTCTCTTAACTACCCATTTATTGCTGTGCTCTTCTTGGACAGACTGGATCTCGCTTATCCAACAAAATTTTGCCAAAGTATGCGGCCTTCTATTATTACCTGATACTTCACATAACCCTCCACCCCAGTACACGAAAAGAGGGTGATTTGATTATTTCTGCCCAGGTCAGTGAGTTTGCAGAAGCATTCTCTAACAGTTTCGAATGATAACCATATCAAAACAGTCCACTGGTGATACTACGAAACAAACCATCTTCTGATACCGATAATTTCTCTGGACTTTGAAATGGACACAGCTTCCAATTGCTATGTAAACAGATTGTAATCTTTTTGAATGAGTTAGTACTTACTTTCATCGTTAAAATTGACTATTTTTATTCTATTACAACTTACTACACTTGTCAAGCTTAATAATATACATATGGTTTAATCACAAAATTAATCACTTATTTCGGCATTGGAATTGTGCAATTATATCAAAACCCCAAGAAATCGGACGAAAAGTTCCTGAAAATGCACGGAAACTTTCTCATGCATTGTGTAGCCTTTTTAAAACAGAAGCTCCGGTTTTCCCCCCATCCTAGCTTAACTTAGTAAGATCGTATACAATTTTTCGACATTTAGTTGTCACCGAAAATACATGTTTTGAGGTCCGCTGAGTATGAAAAAAATGTTCTTAGCTAATGATCGATGAGTGTGTATGTGTGTTAACAAAATATCTCTCTCAAAAACGAAAAATCGCAGAAAGCTTAAACTTGATATTCTGATTAGTAACTACCACAACATCTGATACGAAGTTTTGAAGAAGAAATCCATCAAGCGGAAGTGCGACTTTACTGAGAGATTTTTTTTTGCTTCAGTTTTTTTATGATTTCCTTTACACTTCATATACTATTTGCTCACACACACACAATCACACACACACATAAATACCTAACTTATTTTTGAAACATTATCCTGGGAAAAGTGATTTTTTTGGGGGACTGCAAAGGGTACAGTAGCGTTTAGCATTCCTCCAAATCAACATTTAGTATACAGAATTGTTTTTTACCACATACATAATATTAATAAACAATAATTGCGTTGATAGAATTCCAAATTAGAAGAAAATTTGTTAAGCGGAAGTGCGACTTTGCAGAAAAGTTTTTTGAGCTATTTGGAATTTTCTTCTTAAACGGCTACAACAATACTACTATTGAACTAAGAATGCACTCCACAGATGCAAATAACTTTCATTTAAATTTTCTTTCGAGAAACTGATTGCAGGGGGATTCCGGAAACGACCTTTCAATTAATTTAAAAGTAGAACCTACTGCTGCGAGCTTAGTTACGACAGAAGGCGCTCCCATACTAGTTATATTCAGGTATACAGGACAACCCGTACTACCTTTTTTGTGGCCAGCCTGTTCAAATAACAATTTTAAAGAAACTTTTTCTCTTTTATTATTATTATTATTATTGTAATAAGAGAGAGTGATGTGAGTGTTTCACGCCAGATTTTTGTTTTTCAAACAAACGATTTTCTTTAAATAACTCACGGTAATGCAATTTTTATTTATTTTTTCAATATACCCCTATAAAGAACAAGAAAAAAACAAACAATATTTATATAACGCAAAATAACTACCCCCCCTTAGTTTGCTGATAAAACTAAGGCTGTAAGTGAAGCAAAGAGTGTCACTAAAGATTTTTCAAATAATGTAGGCTATATAGAAAATTGTGTTTTCCAGGTTAATAACCCAACCCACTCAGCTTTTAATCGAGGATAAAGTGGCTTCATGTCAAGGGGAAATAGGGAAAGCGTTTTTTCTTCATAGAATTAATGCTTTTGTGTGTGTGTGTGTGTGTGTGTGTGTTTGAGAGAGAGAGGAGAGAGAGAGAGGATGATTTCCTCTTTATAATAACACTTTCCACGCTGAACTAGTTCCAAAGCTCTACCTGACTTCAACTTGTACGCACCTTTAGACATGCTAACAATAAATTATCACGCGGTTGTATATTAACTTAACTGCATGATAAAATTTTACTCAATACAAACTTGTTATTATAACTTAATTTAATAATAATAATAATAATTATAAAGCTTTATTTTTGTTTAAAAAAACAAAAAAATATCTGGCGTGAAAACTCACACGATTTTCTTTCCCTCCTATTCTCATAGTTCTAATAGAAGTTATATTATCAATTTTCTTGGTATTTTCACTTCTTAAAATAATCACTATTTCTAGAATAATGTTTTGAACAAAAGTTGTATATTTAAAGCTTTCTAACAAATTCATCGGAATTATTTTCGAAAAAAAAGAAGGGAAAAACTGGAAAAAATTGATACAGAAAATTGAAAAACCTTCATTTTTCAATTTTGAAGAAAATTTCATTCTCGGATACCTTGGTAGAATTAAAAAAAAAAAAATACCAAGTTTGAAATTTCTACCATATTTGCGCTTTTTAATTTTACTGAATCTTTCGGAAAAATGTTTCAAATAAAAATATACCAAACTTAAAAAAAATTGTTTAAACCAGAAATCAGTCACCGATTTTTCTTCAAATTCCGAATCATAATAATGTCTTTAATATACATATTATAATCCTTAATATTAATGTATGACCTCCTCCACCAACTATCTGCGGATGGCTTTGGACTGTCTAGGCTACGCAGATGATTTGGCGATCGTGGTAAGAGGCCAATACCCTACTACGATTGCAGAGCGGCTTCAAGCAGCTCTAAACCTGGTTAGGAACTGGTGTAGGGAGGAGGACTTGTCCATAAACCCCCACAAAGCCATAATAGTTCCTTTCATATTGCGCCACAAGTTGGAAGGCCTTAGGACTCCATTACTTGGGCACACCCCGATTCCATTTGCGACGGAGGCGGAGTACCTTGGCGTTACATTCGACCGAAGACTCACTTGGAATCAACACATTGACAAAATATCTCACAGAGCCGATGCGTCACTTAATAGATGCAGACGGCTTTGTGGGAGAAACTGGGGGTTGCACCCAAGTTTGTCACTATGGATGTACACCAGGATCATCAGACCCATGGTTACATATGGGTCGGTAGTTTGGTGGACCAAAACGTTGCAGAAATGGGCAGTGGAAAGGCTCGGTGGGATCCAAAAGCAAGCATGCCTTGGTTCCACGGGGGCCATGAAGATCACCCCGACTGCGGCGTTGGAAGTCCTCCTCAATCTGCCACCATTACACATTCTCGTTCTAGGCGAAGCTAGAATGGGTATACATAGGCTCCTGCAGGGGCCGCCTCCCATCACCTCTAGGCATGATCGTAATAACCAGAGGTTGATTGAGGAAATCAAGGCGGACTATCTTCTGGGGATGCCAACGGATACGATGGTTCCTAAGTATTTCTTCGAAAGGAACTTCCATATTGTCATGCCGAGCAGATGCGAATGGGGCTGCGACCCACCCCTGTTCGTTAACTCGATCTGGTATACAGATGGATCCAAAACTCCGACTGGGGTCGGAGCTGGGATCTACGGGGGCAGGCCCAAAGTTAAAATTACGGCCAGCCTCAAAAGTAAGTACGCCACGGTCTTTCAGGCTGAAGTCGTGGCGTTACAACTCTGCGCTAGGGAGATTATAAGGCAAAGGATAGTGGGTAGAAGAGTGGCCATATACTCCGACAGTCAGGCAGCCCTGAAGGCACTTTCCTCACACCAAATAGTCTCAAGACTGGTGTGGGACTGCCTACTTGCCCTCACCGAGGTGGGTACTCGGAATAAACTGACACTCGCCTGGGTGCCGGGACATGCGGGGTTCCTGGGCAATGAGAGGGCGGATGCCCTAGCGAGGGAGGGCTCGCAGGATACCTTTATAGGCCCCGAACCCTTCTGCGGCTTGTCCAGGAGCCTCATTCAAACTTCTATCAGGGGTGGATAGAAGATCAGCGTCTGCGTTGGTGGGAGGGAACACCAGGACAGAGGCAGGCAAAGCTCTTCATTAAAAGACATTTGCCTAAATTTACCAAAGACCTACTGAGCCAAACCCGAAGGGATATAAGGTTAATTGTGGGTCTACTAACAGGGCATTGTAGGCTGAATAGACACATGCACCACCTACAACTTGCGGATAGTGCGGTATGCCGATTCTGCAAGGTAGAGGAGGAGACCCCGGCGCACATCCTTTGTGAGTGCGCCGGCCTGGCGAGGATTAGGTTTCTTCAATTGGGGACGGGCAATCCCGAAGCTGAAAGCTTCATGACGGAGCCGCTCTCAGCTTTGCTAGGATTGATTAGGAGGGCAAAGCTGGGGGCTGTTCTGTAACTTAAGGGGATCCACAATAGACCTCAATTTGTAGGTCGCAGTGGAATGAGGCTCACCCCTTCCCCCGCTTCTATTCTATTCTATTCTAATATTAATGTAAGGGGAACTATAAATTATACTGAAATGACAGTTTACAGGAAAGCCTGAAACGTGCAAGTCCCTTAAAACTCCCAAAAATGAATGTTTCTCGGAAAAATGTTTAAAACAAATGGCCTGTATTCGTTTGTTTATTTACTTACTATAAAGAAATTTAAAGAAAATCATTGAAGCTGTAGGCGAAAAATTGCAAAAAAACTGGGGAAACAAAAACATAATTCATTCAGTAAACTGGCACTTCCGGTTTCACAGATTTTGACTGAAAGTTTGTATCGGATTAACCAGGTGCTGGCTAAACGGAATAATAATTTTAAGCTTTCTGCTATATTTTTGTGTATGAGATAATTTGTCTAACTCCATGCGCATGTAAGGACAATGTGCTAAAAATATTTTTTGCCCGGATTTAGAGGAACTTGAATCGTCTATTTCAGATGGAAAATTCAAGTAATAAGTGGAAATTACAGGGCTGAGAGTGAATACAAAAAATCATTTTCCCAAGTTCTACATCTTTTGAAAAGAGGACAAAATGTAATATAACTAGTTAGATAGAATTCAAGACATATAGGTGATGCGGGTATAGTATAAATCTTTGTAATCTCTAGAGTGGTTGGTGCCCTCATTCCGTTAGGTTTGATAGTAATTATTATTATACGTATGCCATGTGGGCCGAATGGGCCCACCTAAATGGTGTTGTATTACTTTTTCTTTCTTTAAGAGTTTTAATGACTTCAAAGTTCGGAGATAAATGCTTTTGGAAAGATTGATGGATAACTTTTCTTCTGTCCCAACGAATTATCTGTTTAACTGGTTTTCAAACTTATTAATGTTAACAGTATATTTGCATTAAAGTAATAATAAATTTAAAATAATCACCCCCTTCCAAAATTATAATTTATCTCCAATAATTTGTTTATATTTAGATATAAAAATTCACCTCAAGCTAAACAGTACTTAACACACAATATTCCTAAAATTAAAAAAAAAACGGTGTGAAACGTTCACACGACTTTCTCTTACTGCGAAATCTCTTACTAATTTTCTTCACAGTCTGTCATTCTTATTAATGTTTAAAATGGACGGTATTTTTATATAATCACAAAATGGACGCGGTATTTTTATATAATCACAAACAACTGAAATACCTATTCAGGAAAGTCGCACTTCCGCTCAACCGATTTTCTTCAAACTGGGAATTCTGGCAACTTATATAATTTTAATTAATATTATTTAGTTGACATTATTGAACTGAAATAGCACTTTAGAGGAAACCTAACCCCCATCCCTTCCACAAAAGTGTCCTTAAATGAAGTTTCCAGGAGAAATATTTCAAATAAAAGTTGTAGCTCTTTGTAGTTGATATATGAAGTTTAAAGAAAATCTTTGGAGCCGTTTTCGAAAAAAATCACAAAAATCTGAAAAAACCAATCAGTAAAGTGGCACTTCCGGTTGATGGAGTTAGCCCGAAATCTTCCTGTCTGATACGGTGGTAATACCACACACACGCAGGCACATACACACACACGCAGGCACATACACACACACAGCCCTCTCTAAACACATCATCCTCTAACAGCAGTTAGAGAAATAATAATGAATACAAAATTAATTACTACTTCTTTTACCATGTCAAAGTTTCAAAATTGAGTTTCAAATAGATGTATTTTGAGTTACCCTGGGGAAAAAAAAAGTTTTTAAAGTCCGGCCTTGTTGTGTATTTATAAAGAAATAATTCTCAATAACTAAAAAATGACCAAGAGTTCAAACTTTATAGTTTGCTTAGATATCACAATCCGACACGAAGATTACAGCAGAATCAGCGATACGAATGTGCGACATCTAAACTAATACAGACATATCCTTAAAAAATAAAATATATACTGATAATATATGCAAATAATATAATACACTCTTACGAACACGTAACCGTGCACACACACATATACCACACCACACTTATACTCCCCCCCTCTCAAGTAACATACTGCTTAAGGGATTTATTTTTTGCTGGAGTACTTGATATTCCTCCAATCGATTCGAACTTAGATTACCAGGAATCTATAACTAGATGTACAAAGTACAAATTATTACTACTTCTTTTTTATTATTGCTTTTAGTGTTTATTATTAAGAAATTTAAGCTCACACTGCCCTAATTCTGGAAATTTTCGCATATAGATTTTCTTCTTTAACTTCCATTTGTTTGTAAAATAATTCTGAATTTTAAATGTTGCAGAATGTCAGGGCGAAGAGAAAAGAAACCAGTAAGACAATTGTCCTTGGACTGTAACATAAAAAATCAATTTAGACGACAAATATCCGAGGACTTAGTGAGCAAAACGGCCATACAAACTGGTCGTCAATTGAAGATAGCATGGACTTTGGAAAAATCCGAACCAGAATCTGAGCAGGTGGAAATTGTAGCGAAAAAATGCGGCCAACCCAAACCAAAACCAGCCGTACGTCCACCCAGAAGTCCATTTGCTCCGGATGAAAATACAGTACTATTTTCCAGGCAACAGTTGACCGAACGTTTACGTTCATCATGGCAAAAGAATTCTGGTTCTCGGCACAATTTGGACATCTTTCTAAATAGAAGTATGGATAGCGAGTGTAGTGATGCTGGCGGTTCATTGCCAAAGACACCGGAAGATTCAGAAAGCTCGGATAATGAAACGGAACAAGTTTTTCATTGTTCGCATGCAACGCATAACAGTGAAACACCAACGATGATAACTTCATCACAATCCGAATCCTCCACTAACAAGACCAATAGTAAACTTTGTGCAAGTGCTCGCCGGATGAATTTCAGAACTATGGGTCGCCAAAGATCCATACTGGAATCACCTTGCCCAACGCCGGAGCCAACTAAAGCACTACCGCCAACTTTTCGAAATATCAGCCGACATAGAGTCGGCGATTCATCCTCATCATGTGCTTCTACACCGGAACCACGTAAACAGTTGCCACGTATGATGTCCGCGCCGCCGAGAAGTGTACCACCGTCCAGTGCCAACAGAAAGTTAGCCAAAGCTCCATCAATGGAAACTCGGTCACCTACGCCGATTTCCTTGACCCAGCGAATCAAATCGGCCCCACCAAAACGAAAATTGAAATCGTCGAAAAAAAGAGGCGGAAAAACCGCTGGTGGTGGTGGAGATTCATCCGACGATGGTGAAGAGGGTACCAAAGGACAGGGTGGAAAACGTGGAATTCGAAGAGGTGTAGAACGAGGTGAAGTGGTTACCATGGTTTCGTTGGTCAGTCCGGCGGGTACGGACAGTGATGAACCAACTTGTGTGCCCATACCACCGCCTACACCAAAACCGACAGCCACTGCAGAACCGGCAGAATCCAAGGAGGAGCCGAAACCGACTCCGCCTCCTCCGATTATCTGCCTGAGGAAGCCACCGAAATCTGGTAAGTCCTTCCAAAAAAATTGTTTATTTTATAAAATTATATTTAAGTTGATCATGATGTAATTAAACATTGCTTCTATTAGTGTTGCAATAAGAAGTCGGAACAATCGATTATTCTCGTGTCGTAGTCTTTATTGAATTCTACCGGAAATGCAAATTTAGCAAAACCTGAATGTGAAAATAATGTTTTTAAAGTTTGATCTGGTGTGTGAACAGCACAAGCAAAACAAAGCATCTCGTGTGAAACACTCACAAGAATGCAATCACTCACAATAACAGGAACTGCAATTAATACCACTTAATTAATACTTTTCTTTAAAACGGCAAAACTTAAAAACGTTTAGTTGAGCTAGCCATAAAAATTGATAGGGCTTATACTATATAGCTGAGTTTACATTGTGAGCGCCCGCTGTTACAGCCAAGAAAGCTTGTAGCGGCAATTAGGCAACCCCACAACTCTTCTAAAATCACAACATTTTTCGGAAAAATTTAGAAATAAAAGTAAAAGGTTTTTGTTATCTATGTTGTTATCTATGTTGTTATCTATGTTGTTATATTCCAAGTTTAAAGGAAATCGTTATTGTCTTTTTGAGTAAATTCCAAAAAACTCAAAAACTGATTCAATAATGTGCCACTTATGGTCGTTCGATTGTCTTGAAATTTGGAATTCTAGCAATGCTAGTGTTAATTTATATTACTATTATACAGGCGGTAGAACCAAACATTATAGTGAAGTGGTATTTTAGAGAAATGCTTAGCCCCCCCCAAATCAACTTTCCCGGAAAAATATTTAAAATAAAGTGATATATATATATATATATATACAGACAGTGTATGAAGTTTAAAGAAAATCGTTAGAGCGAGAAAATCGCGGAAAGTTGAAAAAAAAAGTTCAGTAAAGCCGAACTTCCGGAAGATGGTTTTCACCCAAAATCTTCGTGAAAATGCATGCGATGATAACACCTAAAAAGAATACCAAGTTTTGAGCTTCCTGCGATATTTTCACAGGTTTGTGAGTGTGTGTGTGTTTGTGAACAATTTGAAAGTTGAAAGTTTTTGCAGTTTTCTACACAGACCATTCGCTAAAAACATTATTTTCGTACTCAGGGGACCTCAAAATATATATTTCCTATGAAAATCAATTTCCAAAAATTTGACACGGTTGCAATACTTCTTCTTATTAGGAGAAAGTAAAAATCTGGTGTGAAAGAAAAGAAAGTAAAATTCTGTAAATTAGCGTTTTCCGGTTGATGGATTTTGATCGAAATCTCAAGGTCAAAGTCCTTCATAGCGTTTCGTAATTGCCATTAGAAAAATTTATGGCTCATTCAGGGGTAACTTAGAGCTTTATTTCCTGTGAAATATCACTTACGAAACTTTGAAACTTCGCACTACTTCCGGTATGTGAATATCAAATTTAAATTGATTTCTTCTAGTGCTTTTTGTCACTGAAAGGATATCAACTAAAATAGATCGAGCGTGCGAAGGATCAGGGGGAAAATATGGATATTACTTTATAATTCTATAGTCTCGCATAGTCTATGGTTAGTATAGCTGTTATTATACAAACTATTCTACTGAATTTTCTTTCAAGTGGTGCTTTTTAAAGAAAAGCTTTTTAAAGAAAAACTTTTTGTTCAGTTTTCTTTTTAAGTCTTATAAAAAAAAAAACTGGGCAAAAAAAGAAAAACATAAACCAAAATAAAGAACAAAAAAAAGAAAAATGCAATCACTCACTTAGTGTAGAGAAAAGTGAAAAGTTTTCCTAACTAGGCTGGCGGGAAAGGTGGGGTTAAGTGGCTGTTTTCTTCTTTTTTTTTTAAGTTGTTGGGTTTTTTTACAGTGGGAAGAAAGAAGAAAAGGGATTAGCAAAGTTAGGAAAATTGATACGAAGTGTTAAAGAGTTATAGAGCATTGGGAAGGGGTAACGATGCTTGGCAAAGATGAAGAAGAGTGTAATCATGCAAAGAGAGTAGAAAGTGAGGTAGTGGGAGAGAAATTGCAAACTTTAAACTTTAGTTCAAGAAGTGCGCTAAAGGAAAAAAAAAACTGTAGTTTGGAATAGTTTTCTAAAAGTGAGTGTTTTCACTTTCTCCTAGTGAGAGGAAGTATGACGATTGTGTTAAATTTTCGAAATTGAGTTTTTACCGGATATGAGTTTTGTGGTTCCCTAAATACGAAAAAAGTTCCATGTGTGTGTTTGTGTGTTTTAACAGAATATCTCAAAAATGCAAAATTGCAGGTAGTTCAAACTTGGTATACAGTTTTTGTACTACCCCCGTATGTGACATAAAGATTTCTGGCAAAATCCATTAACCAGAAGTACGTCTTTACTGAATTTTTTCCTGTTTTTCCCGATTTTCTTTAAACTTAGTGTAATATCGTATAAAGAACTACAACTTTTATTTGAAATATTTCAGTACAATATATGGTTCTCCTTCCTATATAATATTAACATATATTAGTAGCATTCATAGAATTCCAAATTTGCATAAAATCGGTTAATCAAAGTTTTTTTTTTTCCTTCGCCATGACTTCGGCTATTTAGCCATTCTATGTCGCGCCGGCCAGTAGGCCTCGCTGGCGATTGATGTTCGTTTAGTTGGATATATCCAGGGGGCATTTGAGAAACAATCTCCGGCGCGAACAACTTCTTCACCCCCCCTCAGTTAATCGAAAGTGCGACGTTAAAAAGTAAGCCTTAATTTAAATTTAGAAATACTAACTGCTCAGATATAAACTTTTCACATTTATTTGCAATATTTGTTTGCTAAAATTTTATTTTATTCTGAAATAATTTATTTTTTTTCTGAGGAATATGAATTTCAAACTTTCTTCAATATTATTGGAGCTCTCTTCTCGACAACAATGTAATCATTCTCCTATCTGTCTGGGTAGGTATTCGTCTCCATACCGCCGCCCCCACATTATACATTATTTAGTTGAGGATGTGGGAAATTTGAAGCTGAAAGAGAATTTGTCATTTTATATTTAATTCAGTTAAAAAGAAATAAGAGAAAATCGTGAGCATTTCACACCAGATTTTTTTTGTACTCTGTCTCTCTCTCTCCTGATTAGAGAGAGAAGGAGAGAACAAATTAAAAAAAAATCTGGTGTGAAACAATCACACGAACTTTTCTAACTCCTTTTATTACAGTTATTTAGAAAATGACTTTTCTTTTTTAATTCACATTTACATATTTGTACTAGCATAAATATAGATAGGTGATGGGGGGCAGGTACCCAGGCAGGTAGAGAAGTGAATACATTGTAGCCCACAAGAGCGCATTAATTATTTTATACCAACCGGAAAAAATTTGAAATTTAACACCACAAATTCAATATTAATACGTTTATATCTGTGTAGTTAGCATAATACCAAGTTTATATAAAATTGTTATAGAGGCTTTCGAGAAAATTACAAAAATCTAGTCCGAAAAGTCCCACTTCCGGTTAACCGATTTTCTTCAAATTCTATCGCTGCTTGTAATTTGTATTGATATTATGTAGGTGGTAAAATCACATATTATACAACAGTTGTACTTTAGAAGCAAGCATTACGCTACTGTACCCCCACTACCCCCCAAAACATCAATTTTCACCTGGAAAATATTTCAAATATAAGTTTTAGGTATTTATGTGGGTACATAGTATATGAAGTTTAAAGAAAATCCTGGGAACCGTTTTGGACAGAATTGCGAATACCTAATAAAAACATTCAGTTAAGTTGCACTTCCGTTATGGACGAAATGCACGAAACCTTCGTATGGACAATATATCTTTCAGGCCGCAGTCAATGTCATTATTTTGTCATATATTATTGAGCATATATTGCTTTATATATATATATACATGAATTATTTACAAGAGTAGTTTTTGCTTCATCCAACTAGTAACAAACTCTTGTGCATTTGCGTGACTTAGTTTTAACCTAGACAAGTTAATTACCGGCCAAGATTTCGCACTGTTTCATAAGAAGTTGTTAGTTATTTTCTTTTATTTTTTTTTTTTTATAATTTATAATTATTGAATTAGTAAATACAATGAAATATACAATCTCCAGCACACTTTATATAGTCTAACCTTCATAATTGTTAAGTTGAAATATGAACTATTAAAAAACTATTAACTCTTTCAGCCCTCTAAATAGCATTACGAAATAGAAAACGTAAACATTATTATATCAGAGTTTACACTTTACTTATTTGCTAGTGAGAGGAAATACTGCGATTGGGCCAAATTTTTGAAATTGAGTTTTCACCGAGAATACATGTTTGAGGTCCCCTGAGTATGAAAAGAATGTTTTCACCCTTCTCTGTGCACTACTAGCTTCCCAGCAATGTTCTCTAGTTGCAGACAACACTGTCCATCACCGGACAGTGAGCTGTAGAGGCTCCTAGAAAGACAAAATCTAAGAGCAGCATGCTGGATTTGAACCCGGGCCTCCGCGTTGCTAGTCCAGAGCGCTACCACTGAACTAATCCCTTCCCTTATTTGTTAGTGATATCGTAAAGTTTTTTAATTATAAAAAAACAGCTGATAAAATTCCACTGCCGATTTAATATATTTTTTTCAACGTAATTTAATTAAAAAAAAAAAAAAATACAAAACCTATTACTACTTTCACATCACTTTTTTTGTATTCTACATCTATAAAATAGTAAGCTACTTTGTGCCACGTTTTTGGTCACTTTTTATGTTCACAAATAACGGTCACGATTTTTTGGTGAAATCGGCTTGACGGATTTTCAAGCGGCTCGCGCTATTGGACACAGAATTTTTTTGAGATTGTTAAGAGCGGTGAGGGGTTGGGCGCCGAAGACGCCAGTAGGGTGGTGTCCCCTCACGGGTGGTTTGGCGGGGGCAGGGTGCCAAAGGCGAGCCCCCTAACTGTTCTGTTCTATGCAAATATTATGTATATAAAAAACTAAGCTATTTTATGTCATAATTTCATGAAATGCGTGAATATTGCAAATTCAGCTGGACGGATTTTCAAGCGGTTAGCACAATTTTCACAGAATTTTCTTGAGAAAGTTAAGAGGGATGAGGGTGAAGCCCTCCAAGTGTCGTTATAAAAAATAAATCAACAACTTGTTGATACAAAAACATTTCTACTTACTTTCATTGGGGAAGTATGTGATCTTGTCAAATTTTTGAAACGGAAATATATTTTTTATGATCTGCTGGATACGAAAAATCTGGTGTAAAACACTCTCATGACTTTCTCACTCTAAAATTGCACTTTGTGCTAGCCATAAAATGGTGGCAGGGATTTTACTTTTATACCTGAGTGGACTTATGTGGAGCGTTCTATGTTAAAACCAAGAAAGCATGTGCAAAAAGTAAATTAATTGACAGACCTCTAATACCCCTCTAATATAGACTTTTGCAGAAAACGTTTCAAATAAAAGTAATACTTTTTCTCTGTGCAGCAAGTTTTCAGAAAATCGTTGTAACCGAGAAAATTCCAATAAACTCAAAAACTTATTCTGTAAAATCGTAATTCTTCAATTATGGAATTCTGTCAATGCTTCCAGTGTGTATTAATATTATGTAGGTGGTAAAACAGTATATTATAATGAAATGGTATTTTAGAGGAAAGCATGACGCTACCAGTACCCTGGAAAAATGTCCCGGGAAGATGTTTTCAAATAAAAGTGATAGATATTTATGTGTATAGTAGTAGTAAACGAAGTTTAAACAAAATCGTTGAAGCCGTTATTGAGAAAATCACTGAAAAACTGAAAAAAGAAACAATCACTAAAGTCGCATTTGCGGTAGATGGATTTTGCCCAAAATCTTCGTGTCTAATGCACCGCAACTGATACTACCGGTAGTATCTAAACCGAATACCAAGTTTGAGCTTCCTGCGACTTTTCGTTTTATGAGATATTCTGTTAACATACACACGCACACAGAACTTTTGCTAAAAACATTTTTTCGTATTCATAGGCCCCCAAAAAAAGTATTTCCGGTGTATAACGCAATTTCGAAAATTTCACATGGCAATACTTCCTCTTGCTCCGACTAAGAGGAAGAAAAAAGAATAAAATTCGTTCTCTCTCTCTCCAGCTCTCACGCTCTCCTTATCTTTTTTGTCCGACAAAACTTAATCAATTCATTTTATAAGCTTTCGTGCATTTAATGATGTGATAAATAATCTTTACCCCACCCCCCGGTTGCTAACTGAGTTGAAACGTTTTTTCTAAGAATCAAGACCGGAAGTTTAATGAACAATTTATTACTTACATTTTTTTTAGCATTTGATGACTCAACAATAACAATTTTGAAATTATTGAAACACGAAAATTATTATAACAATTTTAATAGCTAATTATTATATTATTCATGGTAATAAAAAAATTACTTTGGAAATGTTAAAAAGTTTTTTATAAACAACAAACTTCTTCAATTTTTAGTGTTTTCCTTA
The DNA here is from genome assembly GCA_011037195.1 of Triatoma infestans. Classification (NCBI taxonomy): domain Eukaryota; kingdom Metazoa; phylum Arthropoda; class Insecta; order Hemiptera; family Reduviidae; genus Triatoma; species Triatoma infestans. Next base: position 252,579 of record JAAEAF010000220.1, read on the forward strand.
TTTTTTCATTTTATAATTTTCTTTATAAGTTTGAATTTTTTTATTTTTTATTTTTCTTTGAATACGAAAAGTTTTCTGTAATTAAATTTGTTTTTATGAAACCTTTTAATAATTAATGATTTACAGTTCTGTTTAACTGCTCAATTTTATGAATTTAACTTTTTAATTAATTACTTTCTTTTTTTTTTTACTTTGTCTTACTGCTACTAAGAGGAAGTATTGTACTTGTGTCAAGTTTTCGATATCGAGTTTTCACGGAAATATCCGTTTTGAGGTCCCCTGAGTCCAAAAAAATGGTTTTTAGAAAATGTTCTCTCTCTCTCTCTCCCTCCTCTCTCTGTATGTGAACAGCACAGCTCAAAAACGAAAAATCGCTGAACGTTCAAACTTGATATTCCGATTAGGTATCACCATGGAATCCTAACGATTTTCTTTAAACATGAAATATCATGTACATATTGCAAGAGCTACAATTTTTAATTGAGACTTGGAAAAATTCATTTAAGGGGGCTTTTGGTGAAAGGGTGGGGTTATGTTTACTTATGAAGTGCTATTTCATTGTGTTTATTACACAATTCTGTTATCTAAATAATATTAATTAGAATGAAATATGTTGCCAAAATTCCGAGTTAGATGAAAATCGGTTGACCGGAAGTGCGTTTTTCTTAACAGTTTTTTCTGCCTTTTTCATCATAAAAACACCGACGGATTTCTTTAAATTTGCGGTACGCTAACTATGAATGCAGTGAACTATCACTTTTGTTTTAAACTCTTTTCCGAGAAAGTTCATTTAAAGAAGTTTGGGGGAGGGGAAAGAGTGTATTAAGTTTGGTTTCTCCAATTCATTTTATTTTTACTTAAAGTAGCCTCAAGTCCATTCAATTTAATTTTTATTTTCTAATTTAAACCTACATTTCCACATTTTATTTCTTTTTCTGACCAATAACTGGATTTATACAATGTCTTCAAATTTCGAACCCTCATATAGATTAGAGTAGATTGACAGAAGAGGAGGACGAGTCTCATTCCACTGCGACCTACATTACGAGGTCTATTGTGGATCCTCTAAGATTATAGCAAATCTTTCAGCTTGCCTCTTAATCAGACCTAGCAAAGCTGAGAGTGACTCCGTCATGAAGCTCGTGTCTTCGGAATTACTTGTCCCCAGTTGAAAAAGCTTTGTCCTCATCAGAACGGCCACTCACAAAAATGTGTACCAGGGTTTCCTATTCGACCTTGCAGATTCGGCATAACGCATTATCTGCAAGTAGTAATTGGTGCATGTCCTATTCAGCCTACAATGCCCATTATAGACCCATTATTAGACTTGAGTTCTATCAGCCATGGCTTACGCTAATATACAACGCTTCTACTTTCTATAATTTATTTGTTTAATTGCACTAATAGTTAGTTCGATTCCTTTTTTTCTGTTGCTGAGAGAAACTAGATTTTGATTGAAGTTTGTGTAGATTTTCATCATTAAAGTGCATTTACAATACTTAGTGCTCTGCGCCACATACATAAAATTAAGGACAATATAATGAACAGCTTCAAACTCCAGCCCAAGGAAAAGTTTTTTAACCGAAAATTGTGAATTTCTTTGAGAAATATTTGTGCGTGTTTTACATAAATTTTATTTTGTTCCATTAGTATAAACGGCCAAATACAAATTGGCAGACTTACATTGGATCTTGCCTAATTTTCTTTTTCTACAATGGAATGAAAGTGCTGAATTTTTTCTTTATAGCCCACAATAATTTTAAAAAACAGTAAATATTATGTTAGAAATAACTTGATTTTTGCAGTTTTTTTTTTATAAAAAATGTTTATTGCACACTTTGATAATTTATATAAATACACTACGAAGGAAAAATTAGTAAAAAAATTCTAAACTAGTTTTTTCATAGTATTTAGCTATAAATAACTAGCCAATCAAGGAAGAAGTGAAGGTGTGAAAGTGTGAGTGTATGTTAGGCCAATCAGAAATTTAAAATTATCATGTGGACCACGCCCACATTTGACACCTTTACTTCTATACTGTGATGGGCTAATTATGTATAGCTAATTATTTCTACGAAAAATCTAGTTTAGAATTTATGAATCAATTTTCCCTTACAAGGTATTTTATAAATGATCAAATGTGCAATAAACATTTTATATAAAAAAAAACTGCAAAAAATCAAGTTATTTCTAACATAATACTTACTGTTTTATAAAATTAATGTGTCTTATATAGCAAGTATTCAGCATTTCTATTCTATTGCTGAAAAAGACAGCAAATGAGAATTAGGCAGAAATGCAAGATCCGCCATTTTGTATTTGGCCGTTTATTCTAATGGAACAAAATAAAATTTATGTAAATCACCCACAAATATTTCTTAAAGGAATTCATAATATTTAGTTAAAAAACTTTTCTCAGTCCTGGGATTTTTAGCTATTCATTATATTAATTTTATATATTTGGCGCAGTCCACAAAGTACTGAAAGAGTACTATAACTCGCAATAGCTAATTCAACATAACCTAGTTTCTCGCAACAACATAAAAATAGGAATCGAGCTAATTATTAGTTCAATTAACCAGGATCCGATAATAAAAATTCCACACTATAACCCCAATTGTCCGTCGCCTCTCTTTCCAAACTCTACCCGACAAGCAACCTAAACGTCTCAAGCGATAATGACCTCGTGAGTTAATGTTGTGAGTGATTCTTTATGCAGAGTGCCATTTAGTGCGCTACCACTGGGTACTCGTTTATTATGTATGTTTCCTCTACCAACTGTATTACTTGTGGCAAACCCTTGCCATTGTAATTAAAAAAAAAGGAAAGTCTCGTAAAATTCCCCCACATCATCAATTGATCTCAATAAATGTTTAATTACATCTAATTTTGATTTATTTCTGTTTCTACTTCAGTAACATTTCGCCCATCGGTGGTTGTACCAACATCTGGTTCACAGTATCAAACAAATTTCGCTTTAAGAAGATCAGCCGTACTGACCCATCAGTCCTCGCTACCAGCTCAGTCTGCGCTACCATCAGCTGGACAAAATAATAAATTACTGAACAATAACAGGGCACATGGTGGAGGTACACAGAGAACTGGAGGCCAACAAAGAACTGGTGGCGGTAGTACTGCACAGCCTTCACCGACTGTACAGCCTGTACAACAACAACCGGGGGTGGTTCTCAGTCGTGCACCGCCTCCAGTGGTTAGAAAGAGAGTGATCCAGGATAATAGTAAACTTCAACAACCTGTCAAGTGAGTATTTTTATTGTTTACTAGTCTTAAACACGGTTGTACACATATGTTTATAAGTGCAATTTAGTTTTAATGTGCAGGCGGGGTTTTCCTATAGCATGTATTATCGACTCTAAAAGCATAGCTTCCATTTACAGGAAGCGACTCATTGTTCTTTCCCCTCAGCATCCGTAAAACGGGAAGTCTCGTAATCAGTGAATCACTCTTTTTGTTAGAGTGGAATCTCACAGTACTAATTTTCTTATTCCAAAACAGTTAAAAATATAACTTTTTACTGACTTTTACCCATTATAAGTGGAAGCATTGCAATCGTGTCCAAATTTTACAAAATTGTGTTTTCACCGGAAATGCTTGTGTTGAGGTCCCTAACTGTGTGCACGAAATTCCTAACTACAAAAAAAATGCTTCTAGTGAATGCTTAACTCTCTCTCACTCTCTCTCTCTCTCTCTCGCTCCCCCCCTATCTCTCTCTTTATATATAGAGAGAGAATAAAATATCTAAAAGCAGAATAAAATTGTAAGATGCTCGTAACTTGTTATTCCGATTACACATCACAGTGGGATCGTTATCAAATTTCCGAGCAAATCCACTTCTATTGGAAACATTTTTTTTAGTAACCAAAGCAGATGTGCTTCTGGTGAAAAATTCACATTTGAAGATCTGACGATTGCTATATTTCCGCTTATAGCGGTAAGAGTTCCATGACCCTCCCCCGGAAATCTGATATGAAACACTCACACACCGTTCTCTTACTGCATTTAATCCAATTTAATAGACAAATTTTCTTTAAAATATCAAAGTTTAAAACGCTAAGCTGGCGGTTGTCACATACAAGTTGGCAGGAGTTATACAATGTGTGAATGTGAATTTTGTTGCAGTGCGGTCTGTCACTAAAAATCGTGCTCAATCAGCGCGAAGAATGGGAAGAGAAACTACCCATTGGTAGCAAACTCAGTGGAATTCCCTTATGTTCAGTCCCGCAGGAAATACTGGTGTCACTGGCGATTCAATAGGCGTGAAAGATTGTCTCCGACGGGTTAGGCGAGATTTTCTAGAAATGGGTTAGACGTTAGAGCAACAACGAGAGAGAGGGGTGTATTTAGGATATTTTACCTTGGCGAAAGTTGTTGAACGAAAGGGGTCATTAGATAGGGTGAAGATTGTGACACAGTAAGGAGCGCCAAACTATTTGTAGGCTGGATTGATATGTCGAATAGTTCGCACGTATGTGGTTTGGCAGAATCTTGCAGTTCCAGTCCGTAAGTCCATATAGGTTCGAGCATATTAAATTTATGTTCTATATACTTGAACATCAATTTGTAAAAACCACTTTTTGGAATTCAACGGAACCTAAAAACCTGGTCAACTTCTGGCCAAAAATTCAAACATCGAAAATTTGACTTCCTCTTACGGCAGTGAGAGAAAATATTATATAAGTTAATAATTAACCAGTATGTCAGTGTCTAAGAACACAATTATATACATTCCAACTTTCTTCTAACTAAAGCAATAATATAACTGGAAAATTTAATTTGATAAGTTCTGAGAAACTGATAGAGGAAAATCTATTAGAATTTCCTCACATGTGTGTTGTGTCTGCGTGTGTATGGGAACGGAAGGAGATATCAAGCTGTCATAGTCGAGAAGTTCAGTTCATTAGTGTGTGGGTAATGTTATCACTTTCCATTCTACTGTAGCGTCCTCTTCCGGGACAATATGATGATGATAATTTGAGCAGAAAGTTCTATATGTATCGATCTTGAAATTCAGTCAACCATAATGATATGTTAGAATATATATTAAATTATGTAACTTTTAGGGCATATTCTCAGTGTTTAATACAAATATATTCATAATGAAAGCTGATATCATATATCGATTTATTTATTAATCTAATCATGTCGGTAATCGACGTTATTTTTAGTTTAGTGGGATTTTACTTTCACATACTCCTATTAAGAGGAAGTATTGCGATCGTTTCATATTTTCGAAATTGAGTTTTCACCGGAAATACATGTTTTGGGCTCCTCCAAATATGATAACATGTTTTTAACGTCTATTATGTGGTGTGTTTTGTGCGTGTGTGTGTGTGTATGTGTGTGTGTATGTGCGCGCGCGTGTGTGTTAAAAGAATATCTCAAAAACGTAAAGTCTCAGGAAGCTGAAATTTAATATTCCGGTTAGGCACTACCACAGCATCTGACACGAAGGTTTCGGGCAAAATCCATCAACCGGAGTACGATTCTACTGAATGGAGTTTTTAGTTTTTCATGATTTCCTCGAAAACAAATCCAGTGATTTTGTTTAAACTTCGTATATTACCTGCTCACCACTAAATTTCCAGATTATGTCGTGTTCCTTCAAGAGCCAGTCTCTGAGAAAGGAGTATTAGCCGCATTCCTGGCCAGTTGGTCGCCTGTTTCATTTCCTCACACCTCCCGATAAAATCAATTTCCCTAGGAAAATAATTCAAATAAAACTGATTAGGTGTTATGTTTGTAGATGCATACAAAGTTTGAAGAAAATCATTGGAGCCATTTTCGAGAAAATCATGAAAAATTGAAAAAATTCAGTCAAGTCGCACTTCCAGTCGATGCTGGAAAGTGGTAGTAATTAAAAGGAATATCAAGTTTGAGCTTCCTGAGACTTTTCGTTTTAAAGATATTCTGATACACACACACACACACTCACACCCCCTTCTCTAGGCATACTAGAACATGTATTTCTGATGAAAAGTCAACCAAAAATCCTTTACGATTGCAGTACCTCTTCTTGCCAAGAGTAAGTGAAAGTAATTTTGTGCAGTAATATTACATTATTTTTTAATCTTTTTAGTTAGAACATTGTTACGTTAATAAATTACCAAACAGTAACAAACTAATTAAAATAACTATTGAGAGATTTAAAAAAAAAAAAATGCGAGCAAGGGGAAAAACATGATGACATCATTCTCTAAGCGAGCGGGGATCACGAAGTGAGCACATGACACTCGTCCAGTAGTTGTCACAATGACGTAATGACTACTACTACGAACATACTATTTAGTATAGTTTTTAGGGAATAAATAATAATAATAATAATAATAATAATAATAATAATAACAATAAAATGAAATAATCAAAGATAATAACAAATATAATAAATCAATGGATAAGATAGTATTTGAAATTTGTTTTATTTAAAATGTTTTTTATAATTATAATATGGACAAACAGAAGAGACATCAATAAATCAGCTGTTTTAAAAACAAATTGAACAAAAGTCGTAAAACAGCTATTTATGAATAAATTGAGAATAATAATTATTTCATTTATTTTTTGGTTGAATAATTTATTTGAATGTCTGTTTTTTTTTTTACTTTCCCTAATACATGTTTTGTGGTCCCCTGAGTTCGAAAAAGTGATTTTTAGAAAATGGTCTATTATTCTATTATTCTATTGTTACACACACTCTTAGCCACCGTACCTAGCGCATAGCGCCAAAACCGGTGCCTATGGTCCCTTAGCCTTATCTACAAAGTAGATAAGTTCCCGTCCTTGCCACGGGGAGGCGGACCTCAACTTATTCGTCTAGTCCTTCTTATTACCGCGACTTCTTGAGCGAACTCGACAAAGTCTTCGAAATTCCTTGCATTTTTTACCAGCTCTTTACATTCTTCCGGCCAGTTCTCCCCCCTACTTATCAGCTTGAATTCCATATGGATTCTAGCCTCGTCGAGGAGAGGACACCGGAAGAGAACGTGATGCACCGTGTCCCGTTGACCGCATTCACAATTCGGGGATTCTTTCAATCCCAAGTCGAAGAGCTTAGAATTGAACTCCCCGTGCCCCGTGAAATATTGTGTATCGGTCTGGGATAGCCGCAGCCATCGCATCGACAGTCGGTGATGCAGATTCGGAAGGAACTTATATGTGGTTCTTCCTGTCACTGCCTCATCCCAGCGTCTTTGCCACTTCCCTATCTCATACTCTAGGATCGTTTTCTTTACGAGAGCAGGAGGCATCTGACTAGTCAACTAGTAAGATGGAGGTAAGAGGAGGTATTGTAATCATCCCAAATTTTCGATATCGAGTTTTTACCGGAAATTTCCGTTTTGAGGACCCCTGAGTCCAAAAAAGTGGTTTTTAGAAAATGGTCTGTGAGTATGTAAACAACATAGCTCAAAAGGAAAAATCGTAGAAAGTTCAAACTTGATATTCCGTTTAGGTATCATCATGGGATCCGCCAGGGTGTCAATCTGTCAAAATTCCTCAACCGGAAGTACCACTTTACTGAATGGTTTTTTTCACTTTTTTGCAATTTTCTCAAAAATGGTTTGACAAAACGATTTTCTTGAAACATGTTATATCAACTATACATACAAAAATCTGAAAAATTTCTCTAGAAAAATTCATTTAAGGGCACTTTTGGGGAGGGGCGGGGTTAGGTTTTCCTCTAAAGTGCTATTTCAGATTACTATACAAATCTGTCATCTAATAATATTAATTAGAGTTAAATGTGTTGTTGAAATTCCGAGTTTGAAAAATCGGATCACCGGAAGTGCGTTTTTACTGAAATGTATTTTTCAGCTTTCTAGTATTTTCTCAAAAACGGCTCAAAGGATTTTCTTTAAACTAGGAATGTGAACTACACATACAACTTTTATTTGAAAAATTTCTCCTGGCAAAGTCATTTAAGGGCACTTTTGGGGGAGGAATGGGTTTTTTTTCTCTCAAGTGCTATTGATTATACAATTCTACCATCCAAACCAAAACTAATTAGAAATAAATAGAGTGCCTAGGGAAGGAAGTAGCGTACTGGACTCCCACGCAGAGCTATGTTACCCTTAGATTTTTTTCTTCCTAGGAACCTCTACAGCTCACTGCCCGGTGATGTCTGTAACGAGAGAACCCTTTCCGGAGGCCGGCAGTGCACTGAGAAGGCTCCGAGCGCCAATGACAATAGATGTTGACGAATGTCGAATAGATGTAGATTGTCGAAATTCCGAACTTCAAGAAAATTAGTAAACTGGTAGTGCGGTTTTACTGAACAGTTTTTTCAGTTTTCGACGAACTTTGGTAAACTAATTATTAAATTTGAAATGCTAACTATAAAATTTGTCAATTACAATTTCAAAAACTGAAGTAAGCGAAAGTAGTGTGAGTGTTTCACACTAGATTTTTAAGTCGGTCTGGGTGGTGGTGGTGTGTTTGTTTTCATTTACATTCTACCAGCAGACAAAGTTTTGATCTAAATCGGTAAACCGGAAATACCAATTACTGAATTGATTTTTTTTTTTTTTACTTTTTTGCAATTTTCTCGAAAATGCTGCCAATGATTTTCTTCAAACTTGGTATATCAACTACACATACAAAGGTCTACAACTTTTATTTGAAACATTTCTCTGGGAAAATTCATTTAAGGGAGTTTTGGAGGAGAAGCGGGGTTATGCGTTCCTCTAAAGTGCTATTTTAATTTACTGTAGGATTCTATCTTCGATATAATATTTATCAGAATAATATGTTGCCAAAATACCAAGTTTGAAGAAAATCGGATAACCGGAAGTTGATTTTTACTAAGCAGTTATTATTTTCAGTTTTCTGCGATTTTCTGAATGAAAACATCAATGGCTTTCCTAATAATACTTGGAATACTACCTTCCATACAAAGTCATATCACTTTTGTCTGAAATTTTTTTCATGAAAATTCATTTAAAGGAATTTCGGTTGAGGGGGGGGCTTTCCACAAAATATTAGTTTATTAAAGTTTAGAGTGTCCCATACATTTAAATTGAAACCACCTTGACATCTAGTTAGAATTACATTTGAATCGGATTAGCCAGTTAGAACTATGTCCGAGAGTGGTGTTTGTGTTTAACACCAGATTTTTCTATATACTTTGACTACTGGCTCTATCTATACATAGTCAAAATCTTATCATTTTTATTTGAATGTTTTGCAAAAAAATGGATTTTTTGCGGCACGTTGAGGGTGGGAGAACTACCTCTATAATGCGTGATGGGGCGCGCCTGATGGAGGGTAAGGGAACTAAAAATTTAATAAAAATTCCGTCTTTTATGAAAATTTATTACTTATAAAAGAAGTATGATAATTATTGTAGGACACAGTCCTAATAATAGTGTTAAAATAAATTCCAATGAATGAATTTTTGTATCAATGAAACAAGGCCTGTTCATTAAAAGATACTGATGACGTAGATTGTCAGCCCGCCGTTCTAATTACATGACTATTACCATGATTTCTTCACAAAAACATGTCTCTCTTCGTTTGTATATATATATATATTTGTAGTAGTTTCGACATATAGGCTAAACACATGCACTAATATTTTAGAATAATATGGGTTAAGGTTTCCAAGGCAGTACAAAATTATTGTTATTCAAATGCTTTGTTTACGTCACAGATATGCGAGGTATACGATAATAAGGAAAGGAGGTCATGTTTATTCTGCTCCTTTCTGTTTTGTTCTTCATTTCTTTATTTTGAAAGAAAATTAAAATGGGAAGAAAGGATATTTTAACATTTAACAACCAGGTGAAACTTTGTAACAAGTCAACTTCCGATTATGCCAGGTAAAAATCTGGCGTGTGACACTCACAAGACAATGTTTACAACGTAGAATGGTTGTAATGGATAATGGGGGTTATACATATTTATACCTGAGTGGACACTGTCTGGGCGTCTTCTGTCTCTAGGTACCATGTATCATCAGTTTAAATTTAACGCCAACTCATAGGCCTCCAAAATCCCTCTAAAATCAATTTTTTTGGATAAAAAAGGTTTCAAAATAAAATGGATACGTTTTTATCTGTGCGTCCTCACGCATTGGTCTAGTGGCTAGCGCACTCGCCTTTCGTGCGAGAAATCAGGGTTCGATTCCCGTGAGGGCAAGTCGTTGTTGACCAGCATCGCGATAAAAAAGTGGGAAGCTACAGTTAGTAGCGCTCTAGGTAGCGAAGGCCGGAACTAAACGCGTGGGAACTGCGGCGTGCTTACCACACGCCCTCCTACTCAAATCGCCGTCTGGCAAGCCTTAGCCCTTCATGGACTATTGCGCCATAGGTTTTTTTTTTATCTGTGTATTTAGCATTCCAAGTTTAAACAAAATGCTTATACCCACGGAGGGTCAGGAGGTCCCTGAGGTAACTCTCCTAGTACATACAATAAAGTTCGGCTGGAATGGGTGGCGGGACATGTGGAAATTAGAGGCAATGAAATAGTCGACCAATGGCCAGGAATGGCGTTCAGAACAGAGGGCATCAGAAATATTTTCCCTCTTTTACCGATTTCGGGCGTTCGCCCATCATCAGGATGTTTCGTCAAAACAGTATAACACAGACTTACACAGAGCAAATTCAATTTATACACTGATTTTATTTAACGTGCTTTGTTGAGACTAGGTTAAGTGGAGGTTTTTTGATACCTGCGTGGGTCAACATATGTTGTTTTTTAGGCTTTTTAAAGGCTTATAAACATTGTCCTTTTAAAAAAATGGAAACATCAAACAAGTGGAGATAGGTAACTTACATCATGTTTTGGGATTAGATTTTTTTTGTCGCTGACCACGAAAAGTAGCAGACTATCACGGAAAATATCCCTCACACACACACAAATACTTGATTATTCACGAAAAACATTTTTTCCCATGCTCAAAGTTTCTCAAATTATGAATTAACGTAGAATACGTTTTTTGGGAGGCACCTATTTGGTAAAAAGCAAACGTTTCTCGCATGAAAAAACGACGAACGTTTTCTCATAGCAGTGTAGTGGACGGTGAAAAAAGTATAAACGTAATCCATGCATGTTGAATATTATGGCAGACACGTTGGCATTTTTTCTGGTCAAAACAATTAAAAATTTTCACAATCACAATATTTTCTCTTTGCAGCAACATTACAACAACAACAACAACATTAAGAGAAAGTGAAAAGCAAAGAGTCTTGCTCCAGAGGGAGGGGGGGACTGATTGATTAAAAATTGTATCACCAGCAGATTGGTGGAAAATCCTTTTATTGGATTGCGGGAGAAAAAGAGAGAGTTGAGCGAAAGAGAGAAAAATCATCAATAACTAATCAAATCAGTTACTAACAAAAAAAAGGAGAGTAGTGGGAGTTAAGAGTGGGCGGGAGAGGAAGTGAGAACATTATCGACTTCCTGTATACACCTATTTCCTAAAACCCCTTCACATTCACACCCAAACAGACACCAATAAAGAACAGTCCGCCTTCTATATGTATAAGCAACTATAGACGCGTGCCCCTTACGACAAGGAGTAAATGCGTTTGCGTTGTAAGGTGGCGAACACCTGGTGTTCAAATGAATAATTTTCTTCTTTCTTGTCCTTTCTTTCGAACACTCTCACTTCCACTAGGTACCTTAACGAAATAATGAACGTGTTTCCAACAGCTTACCAGCGAGGAACGATCCATTAGACTATAGGAAGGAACCCGTTTTAAAACCGGTATTTGGGCTCTCTGGCAAGATGAAAAGGCGTATACAAAAAAATAGGGCATTTTTTAAAAGGTAAAGAAGAATTTTATTTTCATCCCTTTTACACCTTTCCTTTCGGCTGATGAATGGCGCTGCAAATATAATTTTAGAAAACGAAATTTTTAATTAGTTGTTGCCTGAACTGGCGACCTATGCAAATAAGTTCGTCAGTAATTTCGTATAAAAACTTTAAAAAGTTTATCAAATCGCGAGGAATTTTTACTTTCTCTTACTCCCTAGTAAGAGAAAGTGTACGATCAGGCCAGATTTTTGAAATTTAGTTTTTCCCAAGAAATTCAAGTTTTGGGGTTCCCTGAATTCGAAAAAAATATTTTTAGCGAATGGTCTGTGATGATGTGTGGGTTTGTGTCAATAGAATATCTCAAAAACGAAAAGTCGCAGGAAGCTCAAACTTGGTATTCCGTTTAGGTACTACCGCCGCGTCGAACAACGAAGATTTCGAACAAAATCCATCAATCGGAAGTGCGACTTTACAGAATGTAGTTTTTCTTTCAGTTTGTCGCCACTTCCTGCAAAACAGCTCCACCGATATTCATTAAACTTCCTACACTATCTACAAACACAAATACCAATCAATTCTATTTGAAACATTGTCGGAAAATTTGTTTTTTTGGATGGGTTCTGAGGAATGCTATTGTTCAGTACAATATATGGTTTTTTGGTATTTTTTTTTTAATTTTCTTGAAAACAGTTGCAACGATTTTCTTTAAACTTGGAATGCTTGCTGCATAGTTAGAAACATATCACCATTATTTGAAACATTTTTCTGAAAAAAAAAAATGAAAAAAAATTTCTTGATTAATTGTATTAGTTAGAGTGTGAGAAAGTCGTCTGAGGGTTTCACATCAGATTTTCGTATAATCATTAGAAAACTGAACGAGCTTTGAAGAAAGTTTGTCAAATTGTATGTAATTATATCTTCTATTTGATAAAATTAAAATTAGTACGATTGATATAAATATCTAAAACAATAAAATAGAATTTCATTATCGAGTTTTAATCGATTTTTTCCTTTTCGATTCAATTAGTTTTAATATTATTAATAAGAAAATTGTAAATATTAATCCTGCTAAACCTGCTACATTTTTTAGATCCATTAACAAAATTAAAACTCGAATTACATCCCCTGGGAGTAGTAGGGAAGAAAATACAGAGAAAGAAATCCAAGAAAATAAAAATCCCCTAATAGTTGGGGAATAGGTGTTCAAGATAGGGAACAAATTAAATTGGGAAACAACCGGGTCCTAGCAGCAGTGGATCTCGTTAACTAATTGCACTCTACTAACTGAAAAGGTAGCAAGTCGGCTCACAAGCCTATGAGGTAACCAAACAGCAATCACTGCTAATGGAAATTAATCGTATTGTATTGTATCAGCTGATATTTGTTTTTTTCCCCTTTTTTTTATAGAGGTCGTTGGTGTAGCAGTTTAGTAATGTAGGAGTGAGACAGTGTATTAAATATGGCTGTTGCGCGCATGTGTTATTGACTGTAAGAGAATTTTTTTTAGTTTAGGTATAAGTTGAGTTTGATTTTTTTTTATACATTTAACCTGACTGGGGGAAGGGGAATAACAATTACGGGAACAGCAATTTTCTAACCCACCCATTCAATTGTTAAATACTTCTATTCAATATGTTATCCCTCCTACTTTTATCTGTTCCAGTTTCATTAGGCTTCATTTTTTTAACATTTTTTTTTTTTTAATCCATCACAATGTCCATTCACTGTTGGACAATTTAAATGATAGAATTTGTTTTTTAACTTTCACTTACTCGTACTGAAAATCGTGCCAGATTTTCGAAATAGTTTTCACTGGAAATACATGTTTTGAGGTCCCCTGAATACGAAAAAATGTTTTCAGTAAATGGTCTGTATGTGTGTGTGTGTATGTGTACGAATATCTCAAAAACGAAGAGACAGGAAGCTGAAACTTGGTATTCCGTTTAGACACAAAGATTTTGGGCAAAATCCATCAACCTGAAGTGCCACTTCACTGAAGTTTTTTTTTTGTTTCTCGTGATTTTCTCGAAAACTGCTCCAACGATTTTCTTTAAACTTCGTTTACTATCTACTATACACATGATACCTATCACATTTATATTTTCTCGGGAAAATTGATTTTTGGGGATTTCTAGCAATAGTAGTTTTCTGCTTTTCTCTGAAGTACTTAATTCAGTATAATATATGGTTTTTACCGCCTAAATAATATTAATGCACATTGGAAGCACTAATTTTCTAAATTCAGTTTTCACTGGAGAAATGCATTTGTTCTGGTGACCCCTAAATACTGAAAAATGTTTTTAGCAAGTGGTTTGTATGTGTGTTTCGTCAGTTCCAAACTTATTTCTATTTTTACAGTTCCAATAATCTCCGTTTAAAGTTTGTAAAATTGTTTTTATACAAATTAACAAGTAATTTGCAAAAAAAAAAAAGTGGTTTGAATAAAATTGCGTAACAGAAATAATTATATGTTTCACACCGACTATTTTTTCTTCTCCGCCCCCCGGTATTCAGCCGTAGTAATTCATCAATATTCAGTTTATATGGGAAAGAAAGTATGCAGATTTTCCACTAGAACGGCCCAATATTGTGAAAATAAAAGTTCTGGTTGTGTTTTTAAACTGTTTTCCCAATGTTTTTTTAATAAAAGGAAAAATAGCTTTCCTGACTCCACACATTCTGCAAGCATTTATATGCCTATGAAATTGAAAATTTAAAAATTCAAACAATTTATATATTCAAGGTAGAATGTTATGTGAGCACAGTTGTACCAATTTGTAAAAATATTGAAAAAAAAAAAAAAACCTATACAATTTTTGTAACTTTTTACTTAATTAATAATTAAGTTTTGGTATTTTAACCGTCGAAGAAACCATGTTTTTTTAATTCTTGACCGGTTTCAGATTTTCATCCATAGTCAGAGTAAATTTATCAAGTTCGTGTAGAGAGTTCACTTCAACTTCATGTTTCTATTACACTCGACACTTGTTGCTTCATGAAGTATTGAAGTATTTAAATATATGAAATATTTTCCTGTGGAAACTGATGTTTTCTTTTGTGAAGTTGCGGGGAAACAGTAGCGTTATGCTTCCCTCTAACTTCATTCCATGTAAAGTTTTGCCAACTAACATTAGATGTATTGCTAGTATTCCAAATCTGAAGAAAATTGGTTAACCGGAAATGCGGGTACGGAATAGTTTTTTGGAACTGTCTTGAAAGCGAATACAAATATTTCTTTTAAATTTGGATTACGATTTGCGACTATAAAAATTTCTTTTTAAATTTGGAATGCGATCTATAAACCAATCACTTTTATTTGTAACATTTTTCTGTTACAAAAATTGATATTATGTAGTTTACGGAATTGGTGGTGATTAAATTTCAAATGTTTTGTAAGGTTGGGCGCTCTCTAATGGGTTCTGATGTGACACACGTCTCCTACCTCCCTGGGGACCCGCAATGTAACCCAAAACATGTATTTCCGGTGAAAACATAATTTCGAATATTTGGCGCGATCGCAGTATTTCCGCTTATAGCATAGTAATCAAATAGTAGGTCCGCATTGAATCGTTCTATTTATTTATTTTTATATTAATTTTCCGATCTGTTTTATTTATTTATTCCTCTGATCGACCTCAGTTCTCTTTGAAATGTGTTTTCTATTGCCGTCAAATTACCATATTCTTAAATGTAGGGTCAACAGAGGTGAAGGCTTTCTATTCATTATGTTTCAGCTAAGTTCATTTGTGTCACTTATCTAAACATTTCCAAATCTCAAAGTTCCTGATACACAGAGATTTCAAACTACACTTGACAAGATGTAAAGATAGTAGGATGTGGGTGATTGATGTTGAAATGATGATACTGGAGAACATACTAACTGGCAATTTAACCATTTTACTGAATAAGAGAGCAGATTGGCCGAGCGAAGAGGGAATGATGATCAATGACTGTTGATAGCGTGATGAATGAAGAATGATTTTAGCGGTGGCTATAGCCGAGTAGCATGTAATAGAACTCTTACTTGTTCTAACGGTTGATTGCTAGTGGACAAGCTTAATGTAACTTTCAAGGTTGAATTTTAAGGTTGCGCTAGAGACAGTTTATCGTTAGAGATTCGCCATTGTAGTTCAACCCCAGTATAATCCAGAGGGCGTGACAGAGGGGGCTTAATGCGCAGTTGACGTGACTTGGAATGTGGTAGTGGCGCTTTCATGCCATTGATAATAAAACTCCAGCGAATTTTGTATTGCGAATTTGTTGGCAATTCCATTTTATGCTTTTCATTGTTACACTTCTTATTAGTTAGTTTATTATTTATTTTTTCCTTTAATTTTTTCGATTTTTGTTTTCTGCACTCAGGGAAGGAACGGATAAAGAGGTGATACCGATTATTAACAATACTAATACATTAGAAACTTCTGCAAGAAGAACCGCAATTTCTGCATCAAATTCTAATCTGCAACAGACGGCATACAATTCAACTACTACTACTACTAGTACAATTGTTCTTTCTGCAACAGCCGCCTCAACAACAACAACAACAGCTGCGACTGCAAATGAAGCCACAGACCCTGTGAAACCAGATTTTAAGTCAGTCAAAGAGAAAGAATGTTGGGATTTATTTAAGAAAATGTCCGACAGGGGATTGTCAGTTTCATTTGAAACTGTACTCAGGTAAGTAATATTAATATTATTATTTATTATTATTTTATATTTATTACGTCACTAACGTTTCTTCGTGGAGGCAATTTTATTTTGAGTGAACCGTTCATTTAGAGTGATATGTGCATTACATGTAAGATGGAGAGATTATAAATCTAAAATCACTCCTATTTAGAAGGTCAATCTCGAACAAGAATCAGTGTTTGTACTTAAAGATAGAATATAGGGGAAAATTTAAGAATATAGAATACACAGAACATACCAAAAATAGTAGATACTAAAAGACACATATCTTACTGAAATTATTATCAAACTTTTAATAGTTTACTAATCGATTTTGAATAAGGATAATTTAATTCGTCAGATCTTCTTCAACAATATGAAGTCAATTAATAGATAATAAAAAAAAAAAAAAAACTGAAATTGTCTGTTAAAAAATGTGTAGATGTTATGCTAAATCTACATTCCCTACGATAAGGCAATATTTTAATTACCTTTTAATAACTTCTCTAGTAAGTGAACATAAATGCCCATGGAATTGGTAACATTTTCCCGGAAAGAATGGGTTTTTAAAGGGGATTCTGGGAGAACAGTAGCGCTTCCCTCTGAAGTACTACTTCAGTACAATGTATGGTTCTATTACCTATATAATATTAATACACATTAGAAGTATTGGTAGAAGTTAAAATTTGAAGAAAATCGGTCAACTAGAGAAGGGCGATTTTACAGTAATGTTTTTGAATTTTTTTGTGTTAATTTTCTTGAAATCACTACTAGGATTTACTTGAAACTTGTCATGCTAACTGCGCAGGTAAACTTATCTATTTTATGAGCAATATTTTTCTATAAAAATTGATTTTGGGTAGTTCTGCGGAATTTCGTGGCATTAAATATCAAATGTTAATAGGTGTTGGTTCAATGTTATTGGCGCTTTCTTTTTGAGTACAATGTAATCATTTTTACTATCTGCCTATCTGGGTAGGCGCTTGTTTCCCGAAACCTGCATTTTTATGTTGGGACAACTGAATATAATTTGAAGTTTAAAAAAAAATTTGGGCGTTTTCATATATAATTTTGTATTAACAAAGATTAAAAGGAACTGTGAGTGTTAGACACCAGATGTTTCATTATATAATTGTATGTCTATATAATTATTAAGAAAGGGTAATGCCTGTAGTCAGCCGCTTAATATATGGTTGTGTTGTGTTGGTCATAACCCAGCATTTACTCAGGGAGTCAGAGTGTGTGTTTATTAAACCTCTCTGCTGGATCCTCAATATAGGCGCCCAAATAGTGCCTACCAGAGCTTAGCCCCTGTTTTACCAAATTAGGCTCAAATGATTTTTAATTTAAACGCACAACATCTGTAAAGGGGTTTGTATTGTAATCGGATCGTAGACTACAGTGAACGTGGTTTGTGGTAGATAGTAAAAGAGCTTTGGCTCGAAAAGTGTATCGATGGAAGGTTTCCGAGTAAGTCCAGTTTGGGTCCGCTATATAGATGAGAGCAACTCGGCTGGTGTGGAAGCTTATGTTATTTAATTTAGGTCCGAGGTTTTGAAGGTCATTAGAAAGAGATGCACTCCTATTTTCCTTTTTCTTTCTCACTCACTCACTCTTCTCATTGTCAACGAATACAAGTTATGTAAATAAATTACATTATATACTTATTTACATAGCTACAAATAAACGGCAACATACTATGTTATGTATACTTATACCTACATAAGTTTTTAATATATTTATGTAAAATCTAATCACATCAGCTGTAATACGTGTTAAACGAATGATCTCTTATTTGAGGCTGCGTGTCCAAAAACAGGTAGATAGATGATATTTCTGTCCATGTAAAGAAGGCGCATCCTGTCTATGACGTAACATGTTTCTGTGATGCAACATCTTTCGTCTTGGTGGTTTTTGTTTTTTATCCAAGAAAACGCAAAGAAATAATATAGCATTTTCCTATTAATTTCTTCTTATTTCTTTTTTTATAGTAGAAAAATTCGTAAGTACATAGAGAAATTCTTACCGAAGCAGCAGTTTTCTATTTTCTATTCGGTGGTTGCGTTGATTGCGAAACTCAGGTCTGTCTGTTTGTTTTGAAACCATGCCGGAATTTCATTCGTTATATTATTCTGGCTAAAACATTATAGGGATACTTTATTCTAGAATAACATATTGAAAGAGGAGAAATTTGTGGTATAATGGGTTGCTGGCAGTATATCTTGCCTACATCCAAAAAAAAAAATCATATGGCAATCCGCCGAACTGCTACGTCATCCGCAATGTCAGATGAGGCGTAACCCATCTTGCTACCACATGCTAGAGCAGATCAAGATCTGTCTACCTCAATTCTTATTATTATTCTATTTAGAGGACCATTATTATTATTCTGTTTAGAGGGACCAAATCTTGCGCTATCCACAGCCCCACTGTGCCCATATAGCTAGCCCAAGAAAAACAACAAACCGTGTCTAGAATAAAAATCCAGACTCGGATCTAACCCATCTAAGATTCACTAAATTTCTTAACCTTTAAGAGATCTGGAAGGAGAAGTAGGGGCAGTTTTCAACAAGCATATATAACCAGCTATTAGTTAGAATCAAACGTTCAGTCTTGTACTATCTTCAACAAAACATCACCATCTCTTCAGTGTGTCATTCTACTCACGCTACCTGTTTTCTATGTTCAATTTTGTAAAGTTCTTGAAATACTTTGTTTCTTAGTTAATATTTCAGTGTCCAGGCAGTGTAATTTTTCTCTTCTACGCTTTTATATTGTTGATTATCTAATCCCAAAAAAACCTCACTTTCAGTCAAGGGAGGGAAGTTTTTTGCAGTTATTTCATACTAAATTAACTAAATTCCCTGCTTTAATTGACTCCATCTTTGGCTTGTCTAAAAATATACCGATTCTTATAAACAAAAGTCCTTTCAATGACATCTGTACTCCTCTATTCCATCGCCATGCGACTGTAATCCTATTTCCGCAACATCCAGACGTCCAATCTCTTCCAAAAAAAAATCACCTGCTCGCCAACCGCCAAAAAGAAATCAGATACGATAGCTCCCACAGAATAGGTTCTCGCGTTTTTGGAATTATCTCGAAATCGGTTACAACGATTTTCGTTAAACTTGAAATACTTGCAGCATAGATAGAAACGTTTCACATTTAAAATCTCCACCAACACCACTTTTGTGACCAACTCAAATTAACATTGAAACGTTACAATTTTAAAGAAAATTTCTTGATTAAATTTGTATTAATTAGAGCAAGAGATAGTCGTGTGATTGTTTCACACCAAATTTTTATTTCTCTTATTTTTTGTTTAAACTGTGCTGTAGTTCACATAGAGTAGCATAACATATAGATAGAAAAATTACAGTATATCTGAAGGTTTGTATTTCCTAGAAAGTAGAACAAAAGTCATTGTGTGACTTGTTATATCGTGATACAAATCATGTTAGTCACTTTAACTTCACATCTAGCAGCAATGCAGTTGCATTTCCATATTCTTTAAACATCACAATCCCATTACTTATAAGAAATCTAATTTTAAAAAGTATACAGAAGACCATGATATGTTACTATTTCTACAAGACAACTAGGAGATAGCTATTCAGGGACTATTAAACGACCTGGGTGTATGCAATTTAGAAATACCTTGCATGCATCCAGTCACGTATTCCACTTTCTTTTAAATATTTCTTGAAATGATTTTTTTCTGGGGGGGTTCTTTATTCATACTTAAGATTGTTATATTACAGAGAGAAGGTAACAACGATGCGAATTAAAAAAAACAAACAATCTATTGTGAAACACTCACATTATCTCCTCTTACCCTAATTAATAAAATTTAATCAATCAATTTTCTTTAAAACTACAACATTAAAGTTTAGTTGAACTGGCCATGGTTTAGTTGTGGAGGGGAGCCGGCTTTACGTGGAGCGCTCTAAGCCAAAATCAACAAAGCTTGTGGAAATTTAAATTTTTAACTAATCCCAATTAAATTTTAAACTAACACTTCAAAATAATTTTTTCAGTAAAATGTTACAAATAAAAATGATACGTTTCTATCTATGCAGCAAGTATTTCAAGTTTAAAGAAAATCATTGTAACCATTTTCGAGAAAATTTTAAAAACCTCGAGAACCTTCTCTGCAAAATCGCACTTTTGGTTGATCGGTTTTCTTCAAATTTGGAATTCTATCCAAGCTTCTAATGTGTATATATTATGTAGGTAGTAAAACTATATATCATACTGAAGTGGTACTTTAGAGACAAGCATAACGTTACTGTTCCCCCCAGAACCTCTAACAGTCAATTTTCCCAGGAAAATGTTACAAATATTTATTCTTAGTTATTTATGTATGTAGATAGTATAGAAAGTTCAAAGAAAACGGTTTTGGCGCTATTGTCGAGACAATCGCGAAAAAACACAGTCACACTTCCGGTGGTCAGTAAGGTGTCACACTGCCCGACACCTTCCTGTCTGATGAGTGGTAGTACCTAAACGGAATAATACCAAGTTTGAGCTTTATGCTACTTTTCGTTTTTAAGACATTCTGTTAACACAAACAAACACACACACACATCATTCGCTAAAAATTTTGTTTTCGTATTCAGGAGTCCCTCAAACACGTTATCCCTTAGAAAACTCAATTTTGAAAATCTGGCTCGAGGAAAAAAATTACAGGAAGCTTGGTTTTCCCTATCAACCGAATGTGGAACTTTCCTTGTGATTTTTTTCATCCTTCCTCTTACTCATAGAGAGGAAGTATTGCGATTATGCCAGATTTTCGAAATTGAGTTTTCTAAGGAAATAACATGTTTTTTTGGGGTTCACTTAATACTGGTGAAACTAACCATTTCAGGCACTCAATTTAAAATCATTAAAGAGGATCCTAAAGAAAGGTTTGGGATAAAATCCTAACACCAAAAAGTAAAAATTCTATCTCATAAATCAGCTCTCTAGCTATAGAGATATGGTAAATGGGAATATCTTAAAAATCCTCTTTACAGGAAAGTTAACTCCTGTAACCTATTTGCACTTCCGGTTCGCCGATTTTCTTCAAATGTGAAATCTAGCGATGTATTCAATATAACGTTGGTAGCATCTAAATTCTACTGAAATGTCATTCTAAACAAAGGCCTTAACGTTGCAGATCCCCCCCCCCCCCCGGAGTACACCAAAAATAAATTTTCCCCGCAAAATTGTTTCAAACAAAAGAGAGACGAGTTGAAAGTGTTTTGAACGAATTTTTGAAGAAATTCGTTGTTTTTTTTTGAAAGTATGAAAATATTGAACCCTGTAAAGTTGCATTATACTCTTGAAGATTTTGATCGAAATCTTGTTGCCCACTCTCCTGAGAACCTAAAATGAAACACAGCCGTTTAAACAGCGAAGTCACAGTGCTAAGCCTATTTTGTATTCCCAGTTCGATTTTATCAATCAATCATCGAATAGGTTATTCCTCAATGCTGAAATTTCTTTCATCCAGATTCTTTCACCCTTGAAGACTCATTAGGTCTTTCCGAAAAATTCTGCCTTCTCCTAGCCTCCAATATAACATACCATTTTCATCTTCCTTCAACCACGATCTCCAAGACATTTCTCTTCACCTCCATTTTCCTTCCATTGTAGATAAAAATCTTGTTTTTTTAACAAACAAACAAACAAAAATCCCTGTTAAAAATATCTAATGAACTAATATTTAATTTTTCTCCACCATTATACAGAGGTCTACTCACACCAACAGAATATCGCATGCGCAAAACAGCCTTACTCTCAGTATGCTGACAGGAAACCGTGGAGGCGGACACCATACCGGAAGAACCATCAACAGCACAAACGCCTCCAGTATTACAAACACCAAATGGTATCTAATTTTTTCTTTTATTTTTAATTGTAAATTTTGAGGGAAAGGTTATTATAATTCCGCAAGAAAAGAGAAGGAAAGTATATTAGAGTTGTTTCAAGATAAGAGATAATGCACGATATTTTAGACATAATTTAAGGTTAAGCGATGATGAGGAAGGGAATTTTTGTTTCCACTGTTAAGCAATGGACTCACCATTTGTTGATTTTTTTAAAAAGGAATCATTTGTTGTTTTTTTTTAAAGTTTTTAATTTATGTCAGGTTATAGTACTTAGTAAAATCGGTTCTTTAATCTTAAAACCTAATGTAGGACTCAAGTGCCCTCCCTTAGGGAAAATATGCACTTAGGGCAACGAAGGACCCACTGTGTTCTCCAAATAAATCTCACATCAGTCCTACATTATTTAATAATGCCACAGCAGAAGACCAGTACAGAGAAAGAGCTCCAATTCCAGGCCAAACTTCAGGATCTTTTGCGGGCATACGTGTTCGCACTTCCCAAAGATCAGAAAACGGGTGGGTCCACAACAGGACCCATATGTTGCGGATTTTTCCTTGATAGGATTCTGCCCATTAATAAAATTTTATTTTGCCAAGGACATATGTTTATGCGCCAATAATAGACCATTCAGGAACATAGTTGAACATATTTGCCCCGTAAAATACTCCACTGGAAGATGTGTTTATATCTGTTATTTCGCAATGACCCCGTGGGCGGATTTTTGTACGAGATGGTTTAGAAGGAACTCGCACGACTCATTTTGACATTTATCAACAATATTCAATCTAACGTAGAACTCTTCCCAAACTCATAAGTACGGCCAGACTTTCAAAAATACATCGCAAGTCTTCGTTCCTTTTTTTATTCCTAAATTTATATATTTCTGTTTCTTTTCGTCCCACAATTACACGGAAGTATGTATGTATGACACGGAAGAATTTAATTGCGTTTTGATGCTTCATTTAATCCAGAAAAGAAAGATAAATGAAAAAAAAAATTCTTACCAGGATAGGTGCTGCGCTGAACATTGCACCATATAACTGGAAAAAACTTCTCCATAATACGTTGTGTAGATAAAAAAAAGACGAGTATTATGTTACAAAAATAAAAAAAAATGTAAAAAATTTGCATGTATTGTATTGTGCAAGAAATAACTACGAGAATAAAAACTCTAATGAACAAAATAAGAAAAATATGTTACCAAAAATGAAGTTTAAAAAAAAAAATCAAAATAAGTATTATTAGTAATTAGAGCAATAAAAACGTATTTTGTAATTAACAAAACAAAGTACTTAACACAAGAAAGTACTCAACTAAGAAAGTTTACAATACAAAAAAAAATATAAAAAACTGTTTTGTACGTGATGTTAGTTAATAGTTTTATAAATGAATGTTTGGTAATCATTTATATTTTAATTGCAATAGATTAATAATAATAAAAAAAACACTTAGATTAATTTACTAGGACAAAAAAACTCTCTCCTAGGTTAAAGTGTAATTTAGAAATAGAAAAAATAAAAAAATTGCTAAAGAAATATTTAGATTTAGGTAAATTAATAAATAAATCAGCTGTTTATTTAAAATCAGCTGATTAATGAAAACAACTAATCGATATTTGTAATCATCTGCCATTTTAATAGAAAACAGAATGTTCCAAATCGTGCCAGAAAATATTATAATACATATTGTATAAACATATCGTGATAGCATTTATTTGCAAAAAAAAAAAAAATTGTGAATAAATTTTGTAGATGTATTTTGAAAATTGTAAATAAAATTTAGGAAATTAAAAAATAAATAAATGTATAATATATATTATTTTAGGTAAATTACTTGTTGTGCAAAGGGAAAAAATGTAGCGGTTAAATTGAATGTAATTAAATAAATGAAAACAAAATATGAGAAAACATTTTCTCCTTTTTCCAAATTTTAAGTTTCCTTCTTTTTCCTTTTTTTTTTGCGATTAGTTGTTTATTATTTTCTCTTACTCCAACAAGAAGTATTATATGATCTAGGGAAATTTCTTTTTTGGAATTGAGTTTTCACATATTGCGATTCATCTGTTAAGAGAGCCCCCCCCGCCCCATTGTTCTACACTTTATTGGAGATGTTGATTGGCAAAAAGATAACCTGCTTACACGATGATTCCTAGTTAGTACTAAGTCTCCAGTTTCCCTAAAATGTACGATTGCTAGATTAAGTGCAGAACGTGAGAGTCCCAAACGACCACTTATTGCACGCTATGTCCTTTCTCCGCAAGAGCGATTGCTCTGACAGCATCCTCAAAAGAAATGACCATTTTTATTGTTAATAAATATAAGCAACTAACTAATTTAACGATAAAATGAATTGTGGAACTAAAAATACAACAACAAAAATCATTAATTACGATGTCTATCTCAGACCAGAAAGCCATACTAAATGAATTCAGTTTTTATTCTCAAGAAAGTTGTAGTTTTGTGATTAGAGTATTGTAAATAATATTTACATTAGTCATAAACATAAATACTCCAAAGCTAGTACAAAGTACAGAGTTACTGTGTTTTTATATAGAAAAAAATATATGTGTCTCATTTTTTGGGGCAGCGGTGATCTTAGTCCCCGGCTTCATAACCTCTACGAGCAACATACCTTTCTGATACCAGAAAACAGTAGCCAAGATCTTCCTGTTGCTGAACGTTTGTTTGAACTTTCTGGGTTTGTTCGAGGAGTGTATGTGCATCCATTGTTTGGATTGTTCTTTCGATTCTGGAATGTCATAAGGAACCCACTTTTCATCCCCCGTCACGATTGATTTCAAAAACCCTTCCCTTCATCAGCGTAACGTGTAAGAAAGGTTAAGGCTGCTGCCTTAAGGAGTAAGGATGCGCCTTAATTTGCTAAAAAATGGCTCCAACGATTTTCTTTAACTTAGTATAACAACTATACATACAAAGTGCTACTACTTTTATTTGAAATGTTTCTCCGGAAAAATTCATTTAAGAGAGGCATTTGGGCAATGGGAGGAGTAATGTTTCACTCTAAAGTGCTATTTTCGTTTATTATACAATTCTATCATCTAAATAATATTAAGTAGAATTATATATGCCTAAGTTTCGAGTTTAAGGAAATTGGTTGACCAGAAGTGCGTTTTTACTAAACGGATTTTTTTTTGTGTTCTACAATCTCTCCATAAAAACACGACAGACCTATCACTTTTATTGGAAACTAGTTTCGGAGAAAGTTCATTTAAAGAAGTTTAAATTGTTTAAAAGTGTTTAAAGAAGTGTAAAAGTTTAAGATGTTGAAATAAGTAAACATTTAATACATAAGAAGATAAGTAACATTTAATAAAAATTATAAGTTAATAGTCAATTTAACCTTATTTAAATTACGGTCCGGCGGTTGCTCGAATTTGGTTCTTTTGTATGGTCTCCTTACCAATCAAACCTAGTCGAGAAACTTGAAGCTATTCAAAGACAGTTTCTTTGTCTTATTTCGTATAGGAAAAGTGGTATTTATCATGTTGCACCGTTAGTGGAAAGTCTGGTTCTACAACCTCTTGACAATAGGAGATCCATAATTGCATATTTGTTTTTAAGCTCCTAAATAATATTATTAATTGCCCTGACTTACTCAGTAAACTTAATATGCATGTACCTATGAAGAGTACTCGTTTGAAAGATTAATGATTTCAAAAACCTATAACGCAACAAACTACGCAAATTTTCGTCCACCGCCACGAATCATGACCAACTGCAACAAATTATCTTCTGACTCTCAATTTGTTTCTCTTAAATGTTTTAATAATTTTAAGAAGAAATGGTTATAGTTAAGCAGTCACATTGTTGTTAGTATATTTATGTTCTCGATTTTGTATTTGTCTATTTATTATTAGTAACTATATTGTTGATTATTGTTAATTATAACTGGGCTTTTACCAGTTTGAAATAAATAAATAGTTAATAAAGAAAATATGTAAATTATAATTCTGTAAACTGCAGTATGAGAATGTCATGTGAGTGTTCCATATCAGATTTATTTATTCTATTTTATAAAAAAACACCTGACTTAGGTGTTGGCCCGAAAAAGAAAAAATCTAGTCTATGATTGGCATTTCAGTTTATATAAAATTTATGCGCAAAAATATTATGTTTCGCATAGTCTATAGGGGACGCCATATCGAGTGTCTGCCTTATAATGGGAGAATATGATCTAGAAGTTCATTTAAAAACAGAAACCACTCTACTGAAATAATTGCTGTTGGCAATAACCTGACTGTATTGGAGCGCTCTCTCACTCCGTCTGTCTCACTCTCTCTTATAAAACACTTCTCACGGTTGCATTAATTACAGCGGTTTGGAAGACCAACTGCAGCCACGCAGTCAAACACACTTGTATCACGTGACTATCATGTTGACGTCACGTGTTTCTTACAAACAAACAAAAACAAAATAAATAATTTAAATAAATTAAATGCTCTACTTCTATCTGTTAAAAAAGGAACCGGACTCATTCTATGCACAAAAGAAAAACAATGTTTTTTGTTGAAAATCAAATCATCTATTTAATTTACAATTACAGGAAATAGGAACTCTTGTTTGTTTTTGTCCGTCTATCTGTATGTAGAGCAATACATCCAAACCTAATATTCCTGATGAGTGGGTATGGGTATCGTGTCGTTCAGATCTAAGAGATCAGCAACATGAACATGTCGTTCCAATTGGGCAAATTAAATGGAAGTCAAACCATCTTAGTGACTTGTTTTTAACTTTCTCTGTTTGTTGTAAAAAGGAAATAAATATTACATACATGCCAAAATGTTGACACCGGAAATAAATACATATTTAGTGGCCCAATAAATAAAAAAAAAAAATCTGGCGTGGAACACTAACCCTTTCTTTTTCTATTCCTGTGTTCATATCAACAATACCGTGCGGTCATACGGATCTGCGGTTATAATGTAAGCCTACTAATTGGCCGCTGTAGACTTAATAAGCACATGCATCGCATAGGTGTGACAACGGTTGGCAACGGTGTGAAATAGCCCTTGTACATAGTGTGTCAGTGTGACGGGGCTTGTATGCCTAGAGTTCGCCTCCTTGGGGGTGGAGAAACTGACGCCTTCAAGCTTCTCCCAGGTATTTTGGGTTCGCCTAGCTATACTTATAATATTGAAGACAGTTAAATTGATTAAAAATGTTAAGTTTAAAGGAACATTGTCAATAATAACTATGTAAATTGCAGTGAAAGTCCTATGGTGTGTGTGTGTGTGTGTGTGTGTGTGTGAGTATCATACCAGATGTTTTTTCTCTTTATGTTACCGTTGTAAGAATTATTGCGATCGTGTCAAATTTTCGGAAATTGAATTTTCACCGGAAGTACATGTTTTAAGATTTCCTGAATTAGACAAAGAAATGCTTTTAGCGATTGATCTCTATATATGGCGTGTTAACTTTTTGTATTTTTATTATATTTTATTAAGAAATTCCCAACTATACAAAGCGCACAACAAGTGAATATGATGGTAAGTGACATAAAAAGGGCGTGAAAGACTTGTTGGGAGATGCCTCCCAGGGGAGGTACTCACTATTTATTGCTAGAAAATGCTAACATGAAGTTAGCTGGATGCAGCGCCAGTGGCGTTTCAGTCTCCTGGGTGGGTTGTATGAGATAGTAAGGGAAGAGAGTTGAAGTGCGAATTTTAACAAAAAAAAGAAGCAAAATCGCACCAAGTTCAAATTTTGTATACCGTTTAGGTAGCGCCTAAAAGACATGAAGGTTTAGCGGAAATCTATCAACCGGAAGTGGCCTTTACTCAATTTTTTTCTCCATTATTGGAAAAAATAAAAAAAGAAGCTCTTATAACTCTAAAATTTGCTACAATATCCAGGCTAGGCTATCTTTAGAATATCATAATAAAAGAGATATTATCCTCATAAAGGGAATTTTTCTCCCTAATATCATATACATAATACAGGGAGAGGCAGAATCAGTATATCATAAAAAACATTCCATAATAATGTGATGATGGAAAATACACACTATATACAGACATACATACATATACGGATAGATGAGAGGTGAAAAGCGGCCTAGGAAAATGTGGTAGTAGTTGGGGGAAATAGGGGAAGAGGAAATATGTCGTCATCACATGTATTATTCATGATATCTAGTCTATATAGAGAGCAAAACTACAGCCCATGAGATGATGTGATGCTGTTAAAGATGTTGTTACTGAGCGGAGCCGTTCATATAGATAGAATGTAGGAAGTAGTTTGGCTTGCTTGGTCGGCACTTGAAGTGGCTTCATTACCAGGATATCACGTTTTTAGTTCTTTAGTTTGCAAAATAACTTCTTATATGTTACTTCTTATAAAAGTCCATATATTACTATATACGTACATACATACATATGTATGATACTTTAAACATGTATCATTACATTATGTATACGTATATGTATATACAATGGTTATAAGGCGGCTTGTTATATGGGCTGATTCGGATATAACGCAGATCTACGTCTGGTCTCAATCTAAAATGCACCATCACCTAATGTAATGCACCAGTTAGCAAAGAAACGATAAGAAAAATATTATTTGCTTTTTTTCCCACTAAGTTTTAAATGTGAACCTTATTTATTACTTTTGTTACATAACATCCTTTTTGGTTATTAAAGCATTCTTTTGTTAAATGTGTACTTCATCAAGTCTTTACCCTCAAATGATTCAAATTTTTCTACTCTCGCTAAAACGCGGGTAATTTCATTTCCCCCTGGCCTGCCGCGTTATAGCAAATGTCTTCTGTGTTTATTTCTTTTTGTATTATATAAAACTTTGCCAAATTTCTTTGTCTACTAGGTAGATCAGCTCGTTTCAGTGTCGGCACATTAAACGAACGGTTCTACGAACTAGGAGTGCGGTTAGTAATTGGTAGTTTTCTTCGATATTTATGGATTTTAAATAATTAAATAATTTTCCAAGTCCGGCCAAAAGTCATAACTAAGTACATATACCATTGAGATATGCAATTTCCTAAGTTATTTTACAGACTTCCACCTATGCGAATTTGATTTGGCTGCAGTGGTCTCATGTTAAGTAGGAAATGCTACTATCTTTGAAATGTATATTGGA
Organism: Triatoma infestans; assembly: GCA_011037195.1. Lineage (NCBI taxonomy): Eukaryota > Metazoa > Arthropoda > Insecta > Hemiptera > Reduviidae > Triatoma > Triatoma infestans. The sequence continues at coordinate 282,011 of JAAEAF010000220.1, forward strand.
GTGTTATTTGTCTGATTTTTGGTGGAGGAGGCGAGCGTGAGAGTGTCTGGGTGAAAATTGGTGCCACTTTTTGGATCGCTAAAATCAGCATGCTTACGCCAGTATGTAGAACTAAAAGGCTAACGACATGAAATTATTTATTAATTTCAAAACGGGATGGTGGGGAACGTTACTTCCTTTTAAGGATATCTGAATATAGCTAACTCAATGTGAACACCTGACAGCATCTACTTCATAATGACAATTTAGTGTTAATGCAATTTTCCCCCCTCCACCCCCCTGTAAACAAGAACGAAATCCACATCCGCGTGTAACGACCTAAGATTCACCGCAGTTTGATCTCACAGACATCCTGTTCCGACTAAAAGTCTGGCATGAGTCCCATTATGTAAAATTACAATGCCCAGTACTGAAATCAACAAAATGCCTGAGATAGGTTCCAGTAAAAGGTACAGCAATATCTCACTAATAACCCTGTCCGGACCTCCATGAGCATCTTAGACTGCCGACAACCTACTGAGCTCATCCATAGGGATAAATGCTGTGAAACTATCAATAATTGGATAGAAATGTGCTTGTAGACACATCAACAGTAGGCTCGGGATCAATGAGAGGGAGTGAGAAACCTAATTTGGCAAACCTATCTACCTCCTTATTCCCAAAAATTCCCCAGGGTAGAAGTACATCCTTCAAGAGAAAAAACTCTTCCAGTCTTCTAGAACATTCCAGTACTAACTTGGAAGTAAAGAATTCAGCGCCTACAAACAGCTTGACTGTCCGAGCAGATAAAAACACCTTCTAAGTTAGTGTTTACGTACCCGCTCATTCAGTACAATAAAGAATAGCCTAAATTTCAGTAACAGAAAACAGTGCACCATTCACCAAGAGATGTTGCCAAGTGCTGCTGCTCTCAACGAAGACAGCAGCTCCATACCTATCATCCATTCTGTAATCGTTCGTGTAACACCGCAGGTATTTATCACACCCGACGTTCTAAAATTCCAATCTTCACATGTAACTATCTTCCCTAGTCAATCTAAGGTGATGCTGTAAGAATAATCAATAACAAAATTCTTCAACTTCTATCAGAAGGTAAATCTATAATAGGGAACTTTAAAAGCATCGAGAAAACTAGGAAATAAAGCAATCCATAATTCACATTTCTGGTTGATGGATTTTCACCAAACTTCGTATCTGATATTTTGTTCATTCTCAAGTTACTTCGAAACATGATCCGATTAAAATTGCAATTTTGAAAATGTATACACTACCATAATACTTTCTGTAGGAGAAAGAGTAATGATTATTTTCAACCCGGCCAAAAATAGAAACAATTTCGGCATAGTATAAAAATATAAACAACACCTTCACAGAGAAAGAGAGAGATAGAGTGAGAGAGAGATTGGCTCACAGCTGTCTAAATCACGAATTCACTAAGTGACAAAACTACTTGGAGCCTAGCCTAAAAGAGTACAGCTGTATTGTCCACTAGCTTCCTGTTTATAGTGAACTCTTTTTAATTTTATTTATTTGTTTACTTGTTTCGATTTTTTTTTATTGATAGATGCCAGGTCAATAGCCTTGTTTGTCCCAAGGAATAGCAAACATTGTGAGAAATCTGGTGCGAAACAATCATCCGACATTTTCTCACTCCAAGTAATACAACTTAATACAGAAATTTTCTTCAAAATTGCAACGTTACAATGTTTAGTTGGGCTGGTCATAAAAGTGGTGGTGGGGATTTCACTTGTATATCTGAGCGGAGTGCTCTATGTCAAAACCAAGAAAGCTTGTGCAATCTTAAATTTAAACGAACTGACAAACTTGCTCTAAAATAATTTTTTTTCAGGAAGATCTTACAAATAAAAGTGATGATTGGTGCAGAAGCATTCCAAGTTTATAAAAGAAAATCGTAACCGTTTTCGAATAAATTCCAAAATCTCAAAAACCTGTTTTTGCAAAATCGCACTTCCGGTAAACCGATTTTCTTCATTTTGGAATTCTATCAATAGAATAGAAATGCTTTATTGACAAAGATTTATGACATGTAAATAAACAAAAGAAAACTTGAAAGCTAATCGGCTTGGTGTTTAACACCGTCAGCCAGAGTTGTCATCAATTGTGTACAACAATATTTACTACCTCGAACACTACCAACTAACAAAATAAATTTTCTTCTAAATAGAAATAAATTTAACTTCTGAAAAACACTTTAAAAAATAAATATCTTACGAAAATAGAATAAACTAAAGAACTATTTGTACATGTGTAATATTGGCCCTCAAATGTTGTTTCACTGGTAGAAAGCCTCGGCGAATCCAGTGGAGCAGCGAGCCAACTCTAACGCCCACATCGTGGGGGCTGGGCAACGTGGCACCTGGGTTTCTCCGGTGTCACGGCTAACTAGGGCTCTGGCGGAACGATAACCCCCCCGTTGACCTCCTACTTCATTTCTTACCCTCCTGCTATATCCTTGACTACCCCAACCTGTTTCTATATCCGGCTCACTCCTACGGTGTTATGCGACCCGTGCCTATAGGGTGGTTGGTCCCGGAGCCTAATCCTGGGGTCGTTACGGAGCCTCTGGGATACCAGGCGCCCTCCCAGAGTAAATAGCCATACCCGGTCATTGCGGGGCTTTCACCGGGTGGACCTCACTTCCCCAGCTACTCGTGGGAACAACATGGAGCAGCACAAAAATTCAGATTTAAAACAAGGACCTTCGGATGAGCAGGCTGATGTCCCCATGTCCGAGGACACCACACAACCTCCCCGGAGAGCCCTAAGGGTGTCATCTCTAGAGGAGGTTGATAAAATGTCAGATATGGACATTCTTACTGCCCGTCTGTCCTCCAACAGGCGGGTGCCAAGATTAGTCGATCAGGGCACTTAACTGGTAGTCGCAAAACGATCCGTGATCAGGGAGAAATTCGTCTGACATCAGAATGAAAGGGCACAGGCCGAAAAAAGGCCGCGTCCGGAGGAAGGTACCCCGAAAGCATCGCGGTCTGCGAAGAGGGCGATTAAAAACAAAACTGGACTTAAGATGCTACCTTGAGGGACATCATTTTCTTGAAGATGAGAAGAGGATAGGCCATTCCCTCTTTCACCTTAAAGGTACGTGCTTTAAGAAATTTCTGTATGAAGATGGGAAAATTTCCTTTAAAATTCCACTCGTGTAATTGCTTTAGTATGCCATACCGCCAAGCCCTGTCAAATGCTCTCTCCATATCAAGAAATACGCCAATAAGATGATGTTTTTGCAAGAAAGCATTTTGTATCTCGTTTTCAAGCACTACTATTGGATCGATAGGGCTATGATTTTGACGGAAACCTGTTTGCGCACTATTTATGAGACCATTCTCTTCTAAACACCTAGTTAATCTCTTGCACACAATTCTTTCCAAGGTCTTGCCCAAACAACTTGTTAAGATTATTGGCCGATAAGATGTAGATTCAGCCTTATCTTTGCCTTCTTTTAATATAGGAATGGTGATTGCAGCGCTCCGACCTTTAGGGAACTGTCTTCTCCAAATTTTATTATAAAATCTGAGTACAAAAATTTTATTTCTTTTTGTGAGATTCTTTAGAAATCTGTAGTGCACCTGATCTTCTCCGGGAGAAGTGTCACTTGACTTTGCCAAGGCAGCTTACAGTTCCCACATACTCAGTGGGAGATCGTAAGACTCATCGTCAGCATCTATAAGGAACTATATTTTATTTCTCTCTTCCTCCATTTTAGTGCGTAAGATTGTATTGGAGTAACCATTGGAGAACTATTATTGAGAATGTGTGCTAACATTTCAGCCTTTTCAAAATCGTTCGTCACTACAGAACCATTCTTCTTTAATCCGGCCACTTGATTATCAGATCTGATTCCAATTACTGATTTTATTTTTCTCCAAACCTCAGATGAAGTCGTTGGTTGGTTCATACTTGTTACAAAATTTTTCCAAGATTCAACTCTACTTTCTTTAATGATTCTTCTAGCTTTTGATCTTAATAGTTTATATTTGGAAAGGTTTTCTTCAGATGGGTGAGTGTAAAAATATTTCAACGCCTTCTTCCTTTCTTTGATGGCTTTTTTGCAGTCACTATTCCACCATGGAGCTGGATATTTTCGCAGGAGAATACTTGTTTTAGATATTGATCTCTCAGCAGCATTGTTTACTGTCTTGACTATGTACTCTTCACGAGTATACACATTTAAAAAAAAATCTACACGAGTGAAATTTGCTAAAGTGGAAAATTTATTCCAATCAGCTCGTTTAAGGGCCCACTTAGGAGCAATATACCAGTCTGTAACCGTCAGATTACTTTCTAATATTATTGGGAAGTGATCGCTTCCGCATAAGTCATCGTGCCATTCCAGTCAAAATATGGGATCAGTGAAGGGGTACAAAAAGCCAGATCTATAGCAGTGAGAGTACCATTGCTGGAATTAAAATTACTACTCAGTTTATTGAGAATTACTATATTTTCGGTGATTAAAATATTCTCTATTATTTTTCCACGGTGACTTATATGATTAGAGCCCCAAAGTGTATGATGGGAATTGAAGTCCCCTAAAACAATATAAGGTGATGTCAGCGATCGTATTTTTCTTAATATATCCATTTTATCCATGATTGCTGCAGGAGGTGTGTAGAAATTGCAGATGGACATTTTTATAGGTGTATATATTGTTGTTGATATCATTTGAATGTCACCATTTGCCCTGGTTACATTGTTGTAGAATATATCATTCCTTATCAAAATTGCCACACCACCGCACGCACAGTTCCCTAACAATAATCATTCTGGAGAAATTGGTATCCTTTAATGTTTGGGGAATCCACATCCCAAAGATTAGTCTCCTGCAGGCAAATTACATTTGGATTATATTTATTGATAAGCAATTTTAATTCTTCTTGATTACTATAGAAACCTCGTCAATTCCATTGCATTATCATTGCTATAGAGTTTGTCTGTCATTGACTTATTTCTGTCTTCTATCCTTACCCTTTTTTCGCAGTTGATTTACAAATTGTTTTAAGCTTTCTACATCAATCGCTTCTATATCTATATCTTCCGTATTCAAAGAGGAATTGGAAGAAGTTTTGCTCCTTAATTCCATTGAAGTTAATGATTTCTGTTGCTTTCCAGTTATCCTTTGGGCATTTCCAGAAATTTTCTGGGGGGTGAGATTATAGTGCTGGATTTGGAGGAAGGCGAAACTGCCTTTTTTTGAACTGCCTGAGGTTGAGGCCTTTTTTTTGAAGCGATTGGTGCCACCTTTGCTATATCCATTATCTGAGGGTTAGATTGAGTGTTTTCTGTCTTCTCTTTCTGCGGGTCTGCAATATCTAATTTTATTAGTATTTTTTCATAATTGGTTGCCAATTTTACAATAGTTTTAGCCAAATTCTGTGTGACTGCTGTCAAGCAGGACAACAACTGTTCCACATTTCTCTTCTCTGTACTCTGTTCGGCGGCAACGCATTCTGCACAGGTCTGAGGTCTACCTATTCAGTCTTCATCTTACTCAAAGCGTCCCTGTAACTTAAACATTCTTTAACTTTAATTTCTTGTGTCCTCTTTTCTTGCTTAAACTTATCGCATTCAACTGATGCTGAGAAATGAGGTCCATTACAATTTACACAAACAGGGGGTCTTGGGCATTCATTTTGATGAACTGGTGAAGAGCACAATTTGCATCTCTCCCCAATTGTACAATTATTAGATATGTGACCTAGTGACCAGCATTTAAAGCATCGCAGTGGATTAGGAATATAATGCCTTACTTTTAGTGACAAAAATCCTGCAGTAATTTTCTCAGGAGGCTGGGTTCCTCTAAAAGTTAGAAGAAGAGCTGGGGTCGGCTTACTTTCCCCATACTGCTTCTTGTAAAGTCTCTTTACCTCCACTACACCTTGGGATATGGATTCCTCCAAAATTTCTTCCTCGGAACAATTTATAACAAATCGTAACTTGATACAACGCCATTACAGTAATTGAGAGTTTTATGCAGTTCTACTTTTACCTTCGTAAAACTACTTTTTGCTTCGTAGGTTTCAAACTCAAGCAATGATTTTACATTTTCATTATACATATTCGTTTCTATAAGAAGGGATCCGTTTCTTAGTTTCTTCGTTCTTGTTCCGGGACATATATTTTTTAGATTAAACATATGTATAATTTTAGATTTTAGATTATTTTTTAAATTAAATACATGGTATGGCCAGAATGGTTCCAAATCTTTTCCTTCTTCCAGGCAGGTCATAGTCAGAAACTGCTGACCTATTCTGTCGTTAGGAAAATCAATTACTCTTTCAGACGTTTTTAGCCTATTTGATTTAGATGATGAAGTAGGCACTTCATCCTTTTTTGCGCAGCCTGTTGATTTGTTTTTATTAATTGGTTCCAGTTTGGTTCCCACGAAATGGGACGAAATATCCTTCCCCTCTGGCAGTGCGCCCTTACCCGAGGGTGGCCTACATACTCACTCAATTTAGGGGATCTGTATTGTGTGTGCGTATGTATGTATGTGTATGTATGTTTACGTATATGTATCTGTTTAAATCAGCCATTCCTGTGTAGTCCTTTAGTCGCCTCTTACGACATCCTGGACAGGAGCAAGCCTATTCTGTCCCCGGGCCTGCAAGGGCGTATATTATTGAGCGCACACAGGCATTAAAGATTACTATTTTCTTTGATATTGGTATTTCATTTTTATTAAGAATGTTACTATAGGTGAAATTCAAGGCGAACTTATCTTTTAGAAAAGTCTAATTTCTAAAAAGTGTTTTTTAAGATTGATACGTGGGGTAAAACCAATTCCTAAATAACTATAATAATTAACAATTTCCAAGGGTTTACCATCCATCTTCCACTTTTCATTTTTCGCACGCCTACCCAGTTTTCATTTTTCGCCCAAATATCATCACTTTAGATTTCCCTTTAATAACTGTTAAATTCCACAGACTGCAGTAGCGTGATAAATTATTAATCATCATTTGCAGTACATTTGGATCCGGCGCCAGCAACAAATGTCGTCGGCGTACATCTTATGTTTACTCCCCCGATAAAGACTCCTCCACCAATATTATCAGGAAAATCATTCATGAAAATTGAAAATAAACTAAGGGAGAGTAGACAACCCTGTTTCAATCCTACCGCCGTTTCAAAAGACTCTTTAAGCCCGTTTTTAGTCCATACTGCGGATTCCGTAAACCTATGCAACCCTCGAACGGCTTCAATAAATTTATTTGATGCTCCTAATTGGAATAATTTGTAAAAAATTGAGTTCCAATCCGGAGAGTCAAATGCCGCCTTAAAATCTATAAAAAAAGGCATATGTTTTGTGACGTTTTGAACCTTCAATGTTGACAATCTTTAGGTGCTTCTGCTATTGTTATTATGATGTCATCTTCTGCTGCTCTATTGTGCAAAAGTTGACATTACTTTCTCTTAATGCTGTGATGAGAAAGTCTATTGTAAAGGTGTTGACTTTTCAAGAATTCAGTTCAAAATCTGTGAATGTTTTATTTTTTCTTCTTTAGTTTTTTCATAATTTTCTCGAAATTCAGAATTCGAAATCAGAATTTTAAACGGGTTTGCAGTCCGATAACATTCACCAAATTAAATAAGTTGTCAATCGTTGAATACGCTTTTCGGAATCCTGCTTGATATTCATTAATTACATTAAGTGGGGTGTCGCGGAGGCGTAGGCTGAAGAGCCAATTGCCCCGTTAGAATCTATCTATCTACATTATTTTCAGATATCCAATGCTCCAGTCTTAGTGATTACAGCGACAAACCAAGTCGATGTGGCTGCTCAATTTCATTGAGTTGCTATAAAAAACACAGATTACTAATCTATCTTCATGAGACAATCTCAAGTCCAAAAGACACAAACGTTACAAAACTAAAGTAAATAGCGCAAAGAATAAGCGAAATAAGAATGAAACATACATAAATAAACTCAATACGTAGGGCCTTAAATAATACTATTTCTCAATGACTGTAGATGTGATTATGGAGGATTCCCAAGGAATCCAAGATAATTTGCTCCGCCAGCCGGGTCAAATTCCCTTTGTCAATGCCGACATTATCAAAAAATTCAGCAGTAGCCATTGGGATTGCCCCCCGAGAGCCGAACCATAAGCCGTGAACTGCAAAGTTCCTTTCTCCAAATTCTTGTAGGAACTTTTCTTGGAGAAAGTTAACGCACTTCTCATAAATCGCTCTCTTTTCTTCATTAATCCGCTTGGCCTGGTCTGGATCGTTGCTCTCATACCTAACCGTAGGGTCGACAACTAACGCAGATGGACTGTCTTTATCGAACGCTACTATATCTGCGTATCTTGAGGCGCCGTCTGTGTCAACACAGTAGACTTCCTCATAGCATGCATATCCTTTTTCCTTTAATAACTCGATGACCCTACGTTTGACATTGTGGTGTCGGCGAGTGACGAGAGCATGTTGTTCGGGCATTTTCCCAGCACATGGGCTGGAGTTTCGGTCTCTCTTCCGCATTTGCGGCAGAGGAGCCCAACATCTCGCATCGCCTGATTGCCGACGCCTGGCACACCGCGGAGTGGAGCATAATTAAAGCTCAGCTTCAGTGCATTCGTCCACTCAGATCCAGACAATAATTGTTTTTCACAGACAAATTTATTCCCATACGTAGTGTCTCTATAATGCTGGACACCGTAGCCTTGCCATTTGCAACTTGCCCACTCATCAAAGGCCTTTTCTCTTAACTGTTGCCTTATCCTTCTTAAATTTTGGGCTTCCTCGACATTGACATTGTTCAGGCCCAGCCTATCCGCACATTCCTTAACCTCGTGGCTATACGCGAAGGTAGACTGGAAAATAGAATCGTCAACTTTGGCCAACTTCTGAGCCATGGACCACTGCTGCAAGGGTGCTTCCCAGATGCAACGAAGCAACCCAAGCCCTCGGTGACGCCGTGGGGCATACAGCATTGCCGTGGCTGTGTTGGCAGGCAAGCCAATCATTGCTTTGACGCTACGACGAATCACGGTATCCAGACCGTCCAGCACTGCAGGGGATAACTTTGTGAGAGGTGCAGTTTGAAGGGGGTACGTGAGAGCAGGGAATAAATACTGATTTATGACATTAAGCTTCTGGTCGGGCTTTAGTAGGCTTGATGCCACTAACCTATTCACATTATCATTAAATTTCATCAGTGCGCTGTCACTAATTACTAGTTCCCCGTTAAAACTACAGCCGAGATACTTTATTTTTTCCTCTTGTGCTATGCAAGAGATCTCTTCTCCATTCTCCAGCCGTATCACGCCAGCAGAGAGCTTTCCGCCGTTGATTACAATTCCTGTACTCTTCTTAGGATTCACGGACAGACCTTTTTCTCTTAAGATTTTCTGTACCATGTCAATCACACGTTGGGCTTCATAGATATTATGAGTAGTAATCGCCTGATCATCGGCAAAGCCCGACAGAATTACTCTATTGTCATGAAGCTTATACCCGAATTGACTGGCAAACGTTTGGTCGCATATCTCGCGATAAAGGTGGTCAATGGCCAGGTTAAAGAGTGTAGGTGAGAGTGGCCCTCCTTGCGGCACACCCCTTCTCACCTCCATTGGCTTTGTTTTTGCTAAGCCTGTACCTATCGTTATTATATTACTTTCAAGGAGTGCTGCTATAATATTCTTCAAATCAGTTGAAACCCCTTTACTCTCTAAAGAATTCACCACATGGTGATGTCCAACGTTATCGAAGGCGCCGGTAACGTCCAAAAACGCGACCACACTGTTCTCTTTCTTCTCCTTTGCATCCTTTAGGACGGCGTTAATAATCCTAGCATTAACGTGGCATCCTGGAAGACCCTTTATGAACCCTCTCTGACATGGGTGAAAGTTCAACTGGCGTCGCAATTCTGTGTCGTATACTTTCTCTATTATCCGTCGTATAATTGAATAGACTGTTATGGGCCGCCATGAGGAGATGTGGTTGGCCTCGCCTTTTCCCTTATAAACAAGAATAGTGCGTCCCTGGCGAAGAGGGTAGGGGACAACGGACTTTAGCAGCATAATCTCAGCGATAATCTTAATAATATGCGCTATATCCAACGATTTCACTGTACGGATTAACACTCCGTCAGGTCCGGGGGAAGTATCCAAGGAAGTCGATTTAATGGCTTTATGAACCGATTGAAGCTGTATACTTGTGAACTCCGAAAATGTTGGAGCAGTTTCATATACTTCTCGAACTCTATCGTTAGCATTTTCAAAGGTTTTCTTGAAGTGAGCTTCAATTTCTTTAATACTAATAGGGCATTGCTTTGGAGCATCTGCATCCATGACATTTTGCACCACTTTTTTCCGGCGATTGTAGTAATTAAATTGAGCTACCTCATAGTCATATTGTTCACGCCGCCGGCTCCTAGCAGCCTTATTTGCTCTTTGGGGATTGCTTGCTAAACGAGTTCCTTTACTTGCCATGTTCTCTTTTTTATTTTTCCGCATCTTGTAGTAGCGCACGGCTGGATGCTTAGGACCTGGCAGATTACTATTTGCTTCACATAGAAACTTAAGGAACTCGGACATAACTCCGTCAAAATTGATTGGACTAAACTGGGAGCCACTCTTCAAAATACTTTTAAACTTTGCTGCCCATTGATCCACTTCAGCTTTAATATTTTTGCTAATCAATTGTTCTTTCTTTTCCGAAGGCGTTTTCCTCTTTAGTATACCGTCTAATTTCATTTCGTTTGCTTCTTTAGGATGCTTCTTCGAAATATGGGTCTTCAAACCACGTTCACTCTTGAACGTCAGGCCACATATCCCACACGGTCTGCTAGCGATATTATTTACCGTTTGTTGCACCGTGCTGTATACTGACTCATGTCCTTCCGTCGGGATGTCAGTTTCGACCTCATTGTTCTCTACTTTACTATTCGTAATCGGTGCCTCGCTCTCATCGTTCGACTTCCTTTCAAGGATATCCGGTGCGCGAGGGAATATATCATTGATAGGTACTGTTTTACCAAATGTGGTGCCCTGATCATCTTCCCACTGAACAGTAACATGCTTTGTATCAGCGCCACCTCCAGTCTCACTAACACTCATCACTGAAGTAACTATGGCGGGCTGGACTGGACCGCCAGTTCTTAACACCCACACCGTCTGCCCTATCTCTATCGAATCTAACTGACGTCTCCTTAACGCCTCGTCCATTACCTTTAGTTTTGAGTCATAAAGATTTTAATCAAATAATCAATCAATCAAATAAATAAATATATACAGATAAAAATATAAATATAAATAAAATATAAATATAAATATAATAAACCCGAAAATAATTTAGCTATGCATTCTGTGAATGCTTTGGAATTCTATCAATATTTCCTGTATTAATATTATGTAGGTGGTGAAAAACATATAATAAACTGACTTGGTTACTTTAGAGGGAACCAAAGCGGTTCTGTTACCCCAGACACCCCCAAAAAGTCAATTTTTCCGAGAAAATGTTTTATATAAAAGCGATAGGTATTTATTAATGTAGATAGTATACGAGGTTTAAAGGAAATCGTTGGAGCCGAAAATAAACATGAAAAACTGAGAAAAACAAAATTAGTAAAATCAAACATGCGGTTGATGAATTTTGCCCGAATTGTTCGGGTCTGATGCGGTAGTAGTATCTATATGGAAAACAGCGATTTTTCATTGTGAGGCATTAGTTAACACACGCAGACACACACACATTCACCCATACACGCACAGACCAATCGCTAAAAAATTTTCATATTTACGGGATCACAAAAGATGTATTTCTAGTGAAAATTCAATTTCGAAAATCTGGCAAGATCGCAGTACTTCCTCTTACTAGGGAGTAAGACAAAGTAAAGATGTTCCAAATGAATATGATAGGCTGCTTATATGTGGGCGTGAAGTTAGCACGCGAAGTATATACGAAAATTATTAGAGTCGATTTCGAAAAAATTATGAAAAAACTAAAGAAGAAAAAATAAAACATTCAGAGATTTTGAACTGAATTCTTGAAAAGTCAACACCTTTTCAATAGACTTTCTCATCACAGCATTAAGAGAAAGTAATGTCAACTTTTGCACAATAGAGCAGCAGAAGATGACATCATAATAACAATAGCAAAAGCACCTAAAGATTGTCAACATAGAAGGTATAAAACACTTTTATCTTCCTTTACACCGACCCACCCCCCCTCGCAATTCACATTAATCTCCGTCATATAAATCCTATTTTTGAGTGTAAGTGAAATTCTCTCTTGTTACGCTACATTAAATTTCACGGTATGCTCAAGCTGTAGACTGTTCTTTTTTTTTTTTTCTTTTGTTCACGTGTAATTTATAAATATAATAAAATTTGTGTAGACGTACAAAATTGGTTTTAAATTTAATTAACTACAATTTTATTTTGTATTTAATTTATAGATAATATATATTACCTTTTTTTTTTAAATTGCATTGCTATTAATGATGTTTTTTTACATAGAGGGTTATTAAAGGTTAAATCTTCTTTGTTTATCATAATTTCTTAATGCATGTTATTTTTTTCTCTCTTGATAATGCATTGCAGCAAATACTAAGACAGTAGAATGCAATTTTCGTCAGCAAATCAGCCGTCATTTGTGACGTAAACATTAGTAAGAATTAATTAATTGATAGAAGAAGAAAAAAAAAAAAAACCTTAAAAAATATTATTTTAACAATGAAAGAGAGAGGATTACTCAGGGAAAAAATCGCAGAGATTGCACACGATGATTCCCAGGTAAAATCTGTCAAAAGAAATGCGACTTTACAGCTTTATAGAAACTTTTTTTTTTGTTACTTTTACTTACTCCTATTAAGAGGAAATATTTGCGATCGTTTCAGATAAAAATTTGGATATCGAGTTTTCACCAGAAATACTCGTACATGTTTTGTGGTCCCTGAGTTCAAAAAAGTGGTTTTTATAGAGTGGTGAGTGTGTGTGTGTGTGTATGTATGTATGTATGTGAACAGCGTAGCTCAAAAAAAAAAATCGCAGAGAGTTCAAACTTGACATTCCGTTTAGGTGTATCACCATGGGATCCGACAGTAAGTTTATCTGTCAAAATTTATGTTAAAATTTCTTAACAGGAAGTACCACATTACTGAATGGATTATTCATTTTTTCTTTTGTGCGATTTTCTCGAAAATGGCTCCAAAGGTTTTCATTAAACCTAAAATAATAACTACACATTTTAAGAGCTATACAACATTTTTGTTTGAAACATTTCTCCGGGAAAATTCATTTAAGGTGGCTTTTAGGGGGGGTTGTGGTTATGTTTTCCTCTGAAGTGCTAATTTAGTTTTATTATACGATTCCTTCATTTAAATAATATTAATTAGAATTAAATATGTTGCCAAAATTCTGAGTTAGAAAAAAGAAACTCGTGCGACCGGAAGTGCGTGTTTACTGAACAATTTTTTTTTTTTCAGTTTCCTGTAATTTTCTCCATAAAAACACCAATGGATTTTATTGAATTTGTTTTACTAACAGAGGTCTTTGGATCGCAAGGGGGATAGGACAGAGTGCCTTGTGCGTCTCTGTCCGCTTGTAACTCCCCAAGTCAATCTCACCTCCACGTGGTGCGATCTGGGCACCTCCCTCGGGAGGTGGCAAGCGAGGCACTGACGGGAGCCGGAATAAACCCCTCTGGCTCTTCCTCTCCTCTTATCCCATCCCAGTGATCCTCCCTAATCCCTTTAGGTATCCCCACCCTAGCCGAGAAGAGATGCGCGTCGAGGCTGAATGCGTACAGGGTGGTAAAACATATGTGCGGTAGCGGTCACCTTGGGGAACCGGGCGCAACCCCATTGTATTGTAGCCTTCTCGTGGTATGTGGCACTGCCACGAGTGACGATTTAGCTCCTCCAACTCTCGTGGGAACAGTTATGAACCCAAAAAACTTTGAAGATAGAGAAGGGAAGGATGGGCGGGAAGAGCAGAACCCGCCCAAACTAATCCCCTCTGCTGGAGGAGATCCCCAGGTTCCTGGGGTGAGACAAGCAGAGGGGATGGAACTGGGGGGGTGACAATTTGAGTCCCCCTCGGACTGAAGCAGAGAGGCAAGATGAAGGGATAGCTGGGACAAGTGCAGGAACTTGTCCTTCAGCAAAGGACCCCCTGAAGGAAGACTCTCAGCTGCTTGGAGAGATCCACATCTCGCCGAGAAAGCTCAGCGGCGCCGAGCGAAGGGCGGAGGCAAAGCGCAAAGCTGATGCGGAAGGCAGTCTGTGGCTGTCCAAGCGGCAGTGGAAGCGGATGGTGAAGGAGAGGGCCGCTTCCAAGCAACCGGCCCAGGAAGGAAGTGTGGTGGCTGCGTCTTCTATGGGGATGCCCGGCGGGAGGAGAAGGGAGGATACAAATGAGACATCCTCCCCGAGTCCCAAGCGGGCTCCTAAACGGGGGAGATCAGAGTTGAGCACTCCAAGTTCGGGTCCGAAGACGAGTGGCGCCAGGGTGCCAAAGAAAGCTGAGGGCTCTGAAAAGATGGCTGCGGTTTCATTCAGAGATGCCCTCAGTAATACTCGTATGGCGATTGCCCCGGTGGGCTATCCTCAGGTCTACTGTCTGAAGATCAGGTGGAGAGGGTATAAGCCGAGGTAATCGCCAGAGTAATTGGCGAGGACGGCCCGCAGTTTAGGGGCTGCTATCTATCCAGAGGCGCCCTCATTGTCAATTGTGGCAATGAGGCAATGCGTAACTGGTTAGAGGCAGTAGCCCCAACTCTCCAGATAGAGGAGGGGATAAATCTGCGTTCCTGTCTGGCCTCAGATTTGCCAAGGTGTCGGTGTGGGTGGCAGGAGCTCTGAGGGAGGCGACCCCAACTGAGGTGTTTGAAAAGCTGCATTCACAGAATGCAGGTTTGGACACCTCAGAATGGAGAATTATTAACAGGAAAGTGGAAGCCAGGGGACAAACCCTGGATTTGAAATTCCTGAAGGAGTTCTAGAACGCCTAAGAAAGTCCAGTCTCGAGGCTTTTCTTGGGATGGACGTAGAGAAGTTCCGGATTGTCGCGAAAGCGAAAGATGATAGCTGAGGGGGAGACGAACCTCAAGAACCGATGAAGAGCTGTTCAGATGAATCTTCATCATAGTAGAGGTGCATCAGTAGCGCTATCGAGCTACCTCATGAGGGAAGATATCGCCTTAGCCCTGATCCAGGAACCCTGGCTAGTCCGTGGAAGAGTAGCTGGGCTAGGAGAACCTGCAGGTAAGAGCGTGTATAATCGTACCCTGGAAAATCCTAGAACATGTATGTATATTAGGAAAGATATGACCTTTTTACTGCTGAATGACTTCTGTTATAGAGATCTGACGGCGGCTAAGGTGAAACTGCACATGGGAGGAGGCTTCAAGGACTTTGTGTGACGGCCTACCTTCCATTCGACTCAACAGAGCCACCACCACCAGAAGAAGTGCACAATTTGGTAACCTTCTGCAAGGATGGTGGACTGGAACTACTGATCAGTTGTGATGCCAATGCTCATAACGAGGTTTGGGGCAGCACAGACACGAATCAGAGAGGTAAGTCACTCTTGTAATTTATCTTAGCAAATAATTTGTGCTTGGTAAACGAGGGTGAAGAACCCACCTTCTCTAACGTTAGGCGCAGGGAGGTGGTTGATGTAACCATAGCAACTAATTTTATGTCGACTCTGGTAAGAAACTGGCATGTGTCCAAGGAGCCCTCATAGTCGGACCACATGTATATAAGGTTTGACATCCTGTCTGACTGTAGCCAGTCGTGGAGCTACAGGAATCCTAGGCCTGGGATTCGTATCGGCAGGACCTAAACAATAATATCAAAACTGTTAAACAGACCTATGCAACTGGTAATGACATCGAGGATGCGGCAGATCAGTTGCAGAAGGTATCCTTGATGCGTACCAGGAGAACTGCGCGGAGGTGGTGAGGTCATCCTCAAGGAAGTTTAGCTGGTGGAGCAATCAGCTGGCCAGCCTCCATGCTAAGACTAGGAAACTGTTTAATGCAGCGAAGAGGAGAGGCTTATGGGAGGAGTACCGCAGAACCCTCACTTCTTATAACATGGCCATTAGGAAAGCCAAAAGGGACTCGTGGAGGAAGCTATGTGAAGAGGTCGAAACGACCTCGGAAGGGGCTAGGTTCCACAAGATATTATCTAAGGTGCCGGTTAATCCAATCGGAACTATAAGGAAACCAGATGGTGGCTTTACGGAGTCCGAAAGAGATACTCTGGAATTGTTGATCCGGACGCACTTTCCGGACTCACGGGTGGCGTTAGTGAGAAGGACAGACGAGGACTTGGGGAATCTCGGCCTTCGGCGGGGGTCCAGGGAGGACTGGTCTGTAGCCAAAAGCTAAGTCACGTATAGCAAGGTAAAGTGGGCAATTAACCACTTTAAACCATATAAGTCACCACGACCTGATGGAATTTTCCCTGCCTTATTACAGAAGGGCGGGGAAACACTTACTCCTATACTATGCAGACTGATGAGAGCATGTTTGGCTCTCAACCATGTTCCTAGAGCATGGAGGTCTGTAAGTGTTCTATTTATACCGAAGCCTGAGCAGGGAACGCATTCCCAGGCCAAGGCATATAGACCGATCATGTTGAAAGTTCTGGAAAAACTGGTAGACCTGCAAATTAGGGAGGTGGTGCTGGGCGACATCCTCTGCACCCTGCACAGCGTGCCTACCAGTCAGGGAAATCCTGTGAGTCGGCCCTCCATTCTCTTGTTGGAGAAATGGAGGTGTCGGTGCATGGTAGGGAAACAACAGCAAGCGTGTTCTTGGACACTGAGGGGGCGTTCATCAACACGACCTTCTGCTTAATCACTCAGGCGTTAGAGAGGCGCGGTGTTAGTAAACCCATTGTTAGATGGATCGACAGCGTGCTTAAAACACGGAGGATTGTAGCAAGACTATGTGAAGCTTCGCTAGAGATTAGGCCCACAAGGGGCTGCCCGCAGGGCCAGTGCCCACAGACTGCGCAACAATGGTCTTTGGAGGCAGAGGGGCTCCTTAGCCAAACACTTGGACATACTGCTAAAGGTCAACCCGGGCCCGGTGTTAGACATGGCCCAGGATAGCATCTGTCCAACATATAATTTCGAGGTTCCATTTCGGGTGTTCCTAGGCTCTAGGGCGGAATGGTCCAAGGGGTGGGAAAAACGCTACCGGACAGGACCTCTGTGGTTTACAGACGGTTCTAGGATGGATTGCGGAACTGGAGCAGGAGTGTATGGAATGAGCCCGCAGGTACTCATTGAGAGGTCGTTGGGCAGGTATTCCACTATATTCCAGGCTGAAGTTTTTGCCATTAAGGTCTATGCCGCGGAGAACCTGCGTAGAGCCCCAAGGGGCAAGGTCATACGCATTTGCTCGGACAGTCAGGCCGCACTGAAAGCCCTAGAGGCTTACAGAACTACCTCATCCCTAGTGAAAGAATGTCGTGAGGCATTGGTGAGACTCTCCAGGCACAACAAGGTACAGCTGCTATGGGTGCCTGGACATGCAGGGATTGAGGGTAATAAGACAGCTGATCAACTGGCCAGGAACGGGGCAAACACTCCGTTATTGGTCCAGAGGATAACTGGCGGAGCGATTCGTGCAGCGATTAGAGAGTGGTGTCGCAGCAAGCATGAAGAGCTCTGGAGGGGGAGCCCGGGTGTTATACACAGTAAAAGGATGATGCCAGGACTGTGTAAACGAAGGACCCAAATGACTCTTAGTCTGAGTAGGAGCCAGATTTCTCGGGACTATTTACGGGTCATGGTAGGTTCAGGAAACATCTGTACAAGGTAGGGCTCATTCGAGCGGAACCCTTGTGCAGATTATGTCAGGAAGAGGAGGAAACGGCATCCCACCTGTTGTTTGATTGCGTTGCAATAATTAAATTGAGGCATGAGAGCTTTGGTACGTTGCGACCTGAGGAGGTGGTAGCTCAAAATGACCTAGTGGTGAAGGTCCTCAAACTTCTTAAGGAGGGAGGGTTTGTCTACTAGGAACTATCGGGGGGTGGCACAATAAGCCTCTGTTGGCTGCGGTACCGGGATATAGCCCACACGAGGTTGGTAATAATAATAATAATAATAATAATAATAATAATAACAGAGGTCTATCATTTTTATTTGAAATTTTTTCCGAAAAAGTTCATTTTAAGGCGTGTTGGGTGTGGGGTGGGGGTAAAGGTTACGCTTTCCTTAAAAAAGTGGTTTTATTAAATTTAGATTCACCCATTTAAAAATTTCCCAATAAAAGTGACAGTTCTCTGCATTCATATTTAGTGCAACAAATTTAATGAAATCCGTAGATGTTTTTATGGAGAAAATCGTAGAAAACAAAGATTTTTAGTAAAAACGCACTTCCGGTTCACCGATTTTCCTTAAACTCAGAATTATGACATCATATTTAATTCTAATTAATATTATTTAATTAGATCTACTGTTGCAGAATTGGCTTTATAGCACTTTAGAGGAAAACATAACGTCGCCCCTCATCCAAAACTTACATTAAATGAATTTTCATCTTAGAGAAATGCTTCAAATAAACGTTGAAAATGAAAACCGTTGGAGCCGTTTTCAAGAAAATTTCAAAAAAAATGAAAAATCTACTCTACGAGTATAAAGTGGTACTTCCTGGTGAGGAATTTTGACAGGTAAGTTCCTGTCGGATTCTATGGTGACAACCACACGGAATGTCAACTTTGAACTTTTTGCGATTTTTCAATTTTGAGCTACGCTGTTTACGTTCACAGACACAAAAAGCACACACACACACACACACACACACACACACACACACACACATACACACACTATTTTCTAAAAACTCTTTTGGACTTGTAGGGACCTCAAAACGGGTATTTCCTATGAAGACTCGATACCGAAAGTTTGACACGATTGCAATACTTCCTCTAACAGAAGATAGAGAAAGTTAAAATAAAAGCGAAATTGAAAACCACTTTAAAGCGGAAAATGAAATATTAATGAAAATAAATAAATAAATAAAAGACATGTTTTAAATTGAAAATAGAAATAAGATAAAATGAGAAAAGAGAAATAAAACCATTGCTCATAGTGAGAGGGCCCAGATAACATAGAAAAACAGAATCGAGCACCAGCATGCTGAACTGAAAAACATGGACGTCTAATCAGCTGGAAATCCACTTTAACCTTTATATTCTTGGAATTAATAAAAAGGCAAAAAACCAAAAATGAGATGGAAAAACTAAGTGGAATAGAAGGAGCAACATAAAGGACAAGACGATGAAATTGAGAGGAAGAAAAGCAAAATACAAAAGAAATCCATTTGTTCGTGCGTGTGTGTGTGTGTGTGTTTGTGTGCAAGATTTCGGGTCTCTCCTTTGCGCAACAAGAAGATGAAGAAGCCAAGAAGAAGAAGGAAGAACGAAGGAAGGGAACAAAGAAGCGTTGCAATGCATACAGAAGTTTCTTTTGTTCCAATAAACTGACTTTTGTATTCATGAGACTGCCTTTAACTTTTTAACCGAACTTCACCCTTTATCTACTACCCCTGCTACTACTAGTAATTCATCCCCTCCCTTGCAAACTCCCGACCAACCAATACACATTCCTTCCACTTTTTACTATCCTTTTTTTTCCAAACACACAAACCGGTTCCTAGTGGAATAATTTGAATTCAATCATTAGAAATCAAGAAAGAAGATAATAAAAATGGGATCGTTTTCAAAGTGAGCACGAAACCAAAACGAGACTGCTGCTCACTGGTCGTAGTCGACGAATGGTGTAATGGAAGCTAATCTAGTCGAAGAAAGCGGGCTAAGTTGCACAGGTTTAGAAGTATTTATTTGTCTATGAAAAACACAAGTTTACGAGCTGTGTAAGGACTTTTCTATAAAGAAATCTAATAGAGAGAGCAACGAGAATGGAAGAGGACTGTCTGCCCAGAAGGCTTCTCTATGAAAAGCCAGGGGAAAGGGATAATTGGCAGACCCCGCATGAGTCGGCTAGACGTCAAAAAAGAACCACGTCTAGATGCGTGAATAAGATAGATGCGCCTAGTGTAAAAAAAACGGATTGGCTTTCGGTTGTAAATGGGGCACTAGTTCATTTTGGACTGTAGTGCCCAGAAATAGATAGAGTAAATAGTGGCAGAGCGACAGAATGACTGCGGTAAATTTGAATATTGTTGTAGAAATCTCTTGCAGTTTGCAGATTTGCAGCAGAATTTTCTATGTAGTACCATTACTGCCTTTTATATATTTGGCAGTTTATTCCCTTCTTTTTCGTTTACTATGGAGGGACAGTCTAATGTATTGTTTTGTAGTTAGTCTGGCCAATAGGAGAGAACTTTAACTGTTAAATAAAGGGTTTGGGTATTGCGGAGAATAACAAGGTTTCGAAATGCATGTTTAGCACTTGATGAATTCAAACTATGGGACATATCCAACGAAATATTATCGAAGTATAAATAGATATAGCTATCTCATTTGCGGAATATATCTGGGAGTATGCAGATGATCGCGTGCTTCTACCAATGCTTCCAAATTTCCGGGTGGATAACAAAAGAAGAGAAAAATGTAATGGACTTGAATTGCATGTTGGGATGTGAATCAAAGAAGTTTTGGATAAGACAATCGGCTATGGCCGGGAATGATGGGAATTTCAACGTCTTCAATAGAAAAGTTAGGAACAAAGAATTTGGCATTTCTCACTCTGGTTTCTCTTGCTGCAGTACTTCACAGTTCTGGGACGAATTTTCTTAAAATTTGGAATTTTAACTGAATGTTAGTTAAACCAGGATCATAAATCAAGCAAAGATCAAGGTAATGCATATAGAAAGAGAGCAAGTACCAATCTGTACGCATAGCCAATATTGATGAGATGCGGTTGATAGTGTAATGTACAAAAAATACTCAATACACTGCTTTCAACAAAATTCATCCGCAAAATTTCATTTCAATATAACACTCACCTCAGTATTCGGGCTAGTATTTGGGCGCAATCCGTGAGGATAGAAAAATAGACCGGGCAAAGTGCCAATGGTATTTTCCATACGGTACGTAGAAGAATGATAGGTAAAGAGGAAGTTACTAGGAATGCCAAAATATTCTATTCTAAACCAAGTTTCTTCCAGTGCTTCTTTGTGGAGCAGAGAGCTGGACAGCCAATGAGAAACATAGAAGCAGAATTATCGCAGTCGAGATGTGTTATCTTGAAAAGGATCCTTGGTAAACAAGGAGAGAATATCTTAGAAATAATAATATTAGAGAAGATCTTAGGGTGTGCTGCCAAGCTCGGTGAAAGTTGTAGAAATGAGGCAGCTTACAATGGTTTGGACAGTTTTGCAGAATGGGAGACAGATGACAGAAAAGCAAGACGGCTGTTAAATGCCAGGCCTCAGGGATAGCAGGGAGGTGTTCGCTTCTCTTGTGAGACATTATGGAGAGGCTTGGGAGAGATAGTACAAGAAGAGGGCTCAGGGACCAAAATGGGCGAAATAGACTGAAGATGTTCCTCCACTAGAAATAAGGTAGAAGAAGAAGTTCAGTTAACCTTAACTTCTACCAGATAGTGAAAATGACATTGCATTGAAATGATATTGTAGATGGAAGTCTAAGTTTTAGAAATGAATGAATGGAAAATGTTTCAAATAAGGCGTTCAGTGCGTAATTTTAGAAAGTTTAATGAAAAGCTTTCGAGAAAAATTGTTTGAGAAAATCGAAAAAACTGAAAGAATAATCCATTCAGTAAAGTTGCACTTCCGTTTGACGTGAAAAATATGTTGACTAAAACTTTAGTTTCATAACATTTGGCACTAACGAAATATCAAGTTTCAAATGTTCTACTTTCTTAGAAATTGTATACCTACATAAATAAACCATTAGATTAGATTCTGTGAGCCTTCACCGCGACCCCTACTATGGTACCTACAAGTTAGAGTACCCTCTCCAGTCCTGCCTGACCAAGTAGACTTTGAAGTCTGGAGAGAGACTCCCGGGTGATGCTTAGGAGCACTCACCAATCAGAAGAGCACTCTCTCAAGCCCTGCCTGTCTTATACCATTTAGGAGTCCTGAGAGGGACCCTTGCGTGAATCTTGCAGGATCAGCTTCTCTTTCCTAAAGACGCGAAACCTCAACTATACAAGCCCCTCACACTAACCAGTACGAGCATTGCACTTTATTCTTCTTTCTGACAAAACCTATACTGGCTGTTCGATGTGAGGCCTATGCAATGCATGTCTGCAATGGCCAGTACAGATATCCTTATGGCCGACGGCCTTGTTGCAGTAGTTCTGCAATAGGCCTGGCTACATAAACCATACATAAATCTTTAAAAACTTTAATTTCACACCACTTCATTAAAGAAAAATGTATTTCCGGTGGAACTCAATTTCAAAAATTTGATCATTTTTTTTGTTAATTTAAGGCTCGTCAGCATCTATGGTCATTAGCGCCCAGAGCCTTCTCAGGGCACTGCCAGCTCGCTATCATTATATTTCCCCTTACAAGCAGTGAGGGGAAGAAATGAGTTTCACAGTTTCCCATATACAACAGTATTAAAGGAATAAAATAAGTTTAATTGTAAACCATTTTGGTGTTTAGAACTTGAGCTTCAAAGAAAACTTACAACTACTGATAAAAGATTGTACTGATATGGTATCTCCAATTGAATGCAAATTGAGTAAGTAATTTGGGCTGACCCAAAAAATAATTATACAATTGTCCAAAATATTAACAATATATAGTAAAAAAAAAAGACTTTTTTTTTCGTTTGACACAAAAAAATTCGATCTTAATTGCAAATATTATAAATAAAATTATTAATAATTACATAATTTATTTTATGCCAAGGCTTTAGGAAAGTTCCGTCTATCTAGTCACCCAGTGGTTTTGAATAATCAGCTGTTTAAAAATTTCTACAAGAGAAAGTTTGGTTTTATATGCTCACACATATTTTTATTAGTTCAGTTTTTAATTTTCTAAAAATTGAGAATAATATTTAATGAAATCGTTTCAAATTCATGGATAATATTATAAAAAAAAAAAAAAAAAAAAAAAATGGACGGGTTAATCGACCAATTAGGGGTAACCTAAGTTAAACATGTTGTAAGCGAAGTATTTCTATCTGTCGTATCTCGGGTGTGAAACAATCACACGCTTTCTCCTTATGGTAATTATCACAACTCCGCTAATTAATATATTTTCCGCAAATTTGTATTTAATAGGTTAATTGAGAAATAGAATCGCTCTCTACAAAGCACCCTGAGCAAAGCTTGTAAACTGGTGTTATATCTGTACACTTAATATTCGAAGTTTGAAAGAATCTCGTTGGAATAATGTTCTAGTAAAATATTTAAAAAAAAAAAAATATCAGATAAATCATCAGAGATTATTTCTATTTTACCAAATAACGTGAAAAATAAAAAAAGCTGATTTATAAATTTTTCCAGCAGCTCATAAAAAAAAAATTTGATGTGGAACATGTTCACACAACTTGACTACAATTTACATTCTAGTTATTACTGACCGGGTCATTTCAAACATAAATTAAATTTATCGATCAATTTTCTTTAATTTCGAAAAAACATTTTAGAGGAAAGCGTAAGTCCTATCCGACTCCTAAAAGCCATTTTAAATGAATTTTCCGGAGAAATATTTCAAATAAAAGTTTGTAGCACCTTCACATGGGTAGTTGATGCAAGAAAAGAAAATTGTTGGAGCCCTTTTTCTGAGAAAAACGCAAACTGAGAAATCTTGCTCGTACAGTGAAACAAATCTTTCGGGTTGTTAAATTTTGACAGATAACTTTGCATAGTGTTTCCCATAAGGAATGCGAGTTTGAACTTTTTACAATTTTTACTTTGTGTGTCTGTATGCGCGTGTGTTTGAACAGAATGTCTCTAAAACGAAAAATCGCAGAAATCTCAAAGTTGTGATTCCGTTGAGGATATTCCATTTCTGTGCGGTTTGAAATGCGATTTTACTGATTTTTTTTTTTTTTTTTAGTTTCTTGTAATGTTCTCGAAAATGGTTGCAAAGATTTTCTTTAAACTTTGTATACTATCAATACACATACGTATATATACCTACCACTTTCATTTGAAACATTTTCGCTGGAAAATTGATTTTTTTGGTGGTTATATGAGAAAAGTAGCGTTTGCTTGCCTCTAAAGTACCGTTTCAGTATAATATATGGTTTTTCCACCTACACAATATTAATACGCAGAAGTATTAATAGTATTCCAAATTTGAAGAAAATGGGTTTATGATGGGGTTCAAGTGGGATTTTCTAAAAAAAATGATTTTAGAGGGGGGTTTGTCAGTTAGTTTAAAATTCAATTTGCACAAGCTTTCTTAGTTTTGAAGCAAATGCTACGCATGAGGCCGCTCAGGTTTAAGAATAAAATCTCCACCAGCATTTTTATGGCCAGCCCAACTAAACATCATAACGTTGCAATTTTAAATCTATTTCTTGATTAAGTTGTATTAATTAGAATAAGAGAAAGTTGTGTGAGTGTTTCACACCAGATTTTTTTATTGGTATTTTTGAGCTCTGCTGTTCACATATACACACTCACATGCACACACAGATCCATTTTCTAAAATCCCACTGTTGCGTCGTCTTGCCCGGTTGTGCCTGTAGGGGTTAAACTTACTCGTGCGCCCGCGTCGTCCGACCAGACATCGTGTTTTTCTCCCCTTTTTCAATTCTATTCTGCCAATTCTTTGGCGCGCTCACGCCTTCTATCGCGTGTCCGGAAGTTGGTTTCCCCTCCACAGCCATCCCATTTTCCCTGGTTAATCATTCCTTGTGGTTTGGCTCTCTTCAAGTGCATATGAGTGTATTTGTTCTCTGCGTCAGAATCTTTACTGCTTCATCATTAAGTTTCACCGCCTCCACGGGTGTATTGCGTTTACAACACAGGTAATTCATCTCTGCCTCCAACCAGCTTCCGAGAGGTCTTATTCGAATCAACGAACGCACGCTTCCGAATCGCTTCATTCACTAATTTCCTTTTCCGCATCTTCCTTTCATACACATCCATGAGGAACATATTTACACATATACACAGCCTCCTTTACACCCTTTTACGCTTCCTAGCGTCTTTCACATCTTCTTCGGCTCAACATACGCTTCTCATTCATCATAAACTCATCTTCAAGGTAAGCCAATTAAAACTTTATTGCCTTGTTAATTTTCATAATTGCGTGCTTCATTAAGCCCTTCTAACGCTTTCGAGTTCACGTATAGGCGTATACACCCACTTTTCCAGACTCTGTGGACCTCATTATGTGTATTTTCGGGGATAATTGACACGAACGCAATACTTCTCTTCGTAAGAGAAAGTGAAAATTACATTTGCTACCACCATGGTAACCAACGAGGAAAATTAAACCAAGAAACATAAATCCTAGACTCTGAGAAAAATAGAAGATTAGCATTAGTCTTAAAAACATGAAATCATTCATCATTCATCTTAAAAGCATTACATCATTTCCCTTAATTTAATTAGAAATAGGTTATTTAATATTTCGAAATAATAAATCAGGAAAGAATCCAAGGCTTTCTAAATCACAGTTTATCACAAAATAAAGTTAAGGTTAAGGTTAAGGTAAACAAAAAGTAACATTTTTTTTACTTAGAGTTATTTCATTAAATTAGCATTCAATTAATTAATAAATCTTCTCACATCAATAAAATTGACCGCAATAAAAAATTATATATTTTTATAAAAAAAAAATTCATGTAATTATCACCTTGTACGAGGAAAAAACATGTAAATAAATCACCTGTATAACAGTAAAAACACAATTTCAAAAAGAAAACAAATAAATTAAAACTAACTACATTATATGGGGGAAAAACAGCTGATTGATAATAGAAATTTCTTAAGCAACTGATAATAAAAAAGTAATTACTTTCATCACCATGGTAACCATGGTGGATAATGTACACCAGTGTTGGGATGGACAAATTTTCCTTAATGAAATTACCATTTGAATACAAATTTACATACATATATATATATATAAAAATACATAATATATTGAAATGGAAAGAAATGGGATAACAATTTTCCTCTGTGACGTCAGCGAGCCTCAGATATTGAACAGCGTTTATATTGAACTCCTTGTATTAAGTTAAGTAAATATTTGCTTGCATATTCGCTGTTTGCACAGACCCACCAGTCAGTTGATACTTTATGGACTATATAGTAGAAAAAGAACAAATACCTGCAAATTTTTATATAAGTTAACATAACCTAACAAAAAAACAGCTGTTAATAAGAAATAATGAAGATCTATTTTTGGCAGTAGAAATAATGTTCAGACTTTGTTCTAATATCAAGTTAAAGGGGGGATTTTGCTTTAGTGTCTTGATGCACTACCCATTTCTTCAACTTTGCTAGGCCTGGTTAAGAGGGCGAAGCTGTGTAGACTACAGGCATCTTCTTTTGGAGCAAACGCTGCTTAAATGTGTGAGCGTTGCTCTGGTGATGGAACACCTTCTTCTCGAGCGAACGCTGCTTGAGTGATGGAGCGTTGCTCTGGTGATATTACCAGGCTGACAGGCTAACACTGCTTGCTTAGGAATGAGCTATTGGCCAGGGTAGACAAGGCGATCAATGTAGGCGTCTGAGTGTTGGTGCCTGGAGGGATGCATGTACCTTCTGGAATTCTTGAAGTGACTCTATATGAACGAGAAAAAAAACTCTTAAGTAACTCAAAAATAATTTAACACATAGATACACAATAATATTTAAAAAAAATATATATATTTGTTTGGTGTAATAAGCGAGCAGGTTAGCAGGATGCGCAGGGATGTGCGATCGCAGGATTATGAGGAATCCGAAGTTGAATATCTATCCCTTTCGTAGAACGTTTCGAATCTGGAACTAAAACATACTAATATTCTTGCATAAATTTAAATTATACATAAATACATGACAAATAAATTTTAATTCTTACAACTAACATGCAATATTCATGCAATTACATTCATGCACATGTATTCGGGCCGTTTGTATGGCTATGAGTTCCTTCAGTTGCTGCGTTTCCTAAAAACCTTTAACATAAATTAACAATACAAGAAAACAATTAAATATTATAAAAATATAAGATTAAAATACATAAGATAAACAGAATACAAATTATTCAATTTTCCTTTTAGGCGAACTGAAAACAAGATAAATTCGTCAAATACAATAAAAAAGACATCAATATAAAGAAATCATTCAACATTAATATCCGCGAAGGTTTCAGGAGACTCGGTAGGAAGAGACTGAATATTAGTCATTTGCTGTAGGAGTACTAGAGGGGTTTTTCCTTTCTAAATCTAGCAAGAAGTCTTTCAGAAATTAGAGGATACGTTATAATTGTATCCTGGCGTTGTAATTCGGCTTTCTGGGAGTCATAAATTACAAGTCAAATATCATAAATAAACAAGTCAAAAATATCAAACAAATTTTTTCGAATTTCAAAAAATATAGGCATAATGCTTTACACAATTAAATCTGCAAAAAAATATAAATTATTAATTAAAAGTATATCATGATCAAAAAATTTATTATAAATGAATGTCAAAGAGTTAAAAAATTATATAAATTCTGGATGGAAATCGGTAGCTGGAACAAAAATAATTGTTAGTCAAACATATCGGTATTATACATTACAATACATATCAGAATCCACATATCGGTATTATACATTACAATACATATCAGAATCCACATATCGGTATTATACATTAAATTAAACATTTCAGTGAACTTTAAACATTTGCTCGTAAGACTAACAAAATTCTTATATAGAATATATATATATATACATGTGTGTGGTGTAGTATGTAGAATTTTAGCAGTGTGATAGAGTGAGAATAATCTCAAGAGATTCCATGTGTTGTTATGTATTGTGTGCGCGAGGTGGCACTGAAATTTTGTGGCTAGGCAGGGTTTTTAGTGAACTTAGCGAATTTCACTAAATAGTACTAAATTGGTGCGTTTGAGTACTATTTTAAAATTGAATGTTGAATTTATTGAGTGCCAGTGTACGTGTGCGCAAATTAATGATTGCCTTGTTTAATTTAAGGACATCTCGACCAAGTATTAATTGGAAATTGCCTTTTAATTGCGAAACTATCGTCAGAAAAATTGTAATTTTCGACATTGTCCGCATGAACAGTGGTGGCAGGGCCTATTCTTTACTACATTAAAAACTCTACGAGTGATAGTTGGTTTAAATGTTGCTTTCTGACTTTTATTTCGATGCGGGCATTCTGCGTGGAAATGCATTTGTCCGCTGAAACGACATGGAGATGTAGGTGTGCGACGCGAAGAAGTTTTCGAGGTAGGATTTGTTTCCGAAGCCTGCACTTCTTTTAGAGCATTGGCATAAGAAAGAGCTTCATCTAGTTTTTGAGGTAGCTTTGTTCGTACCTCATTACGGAGCGGTTGAGGAAGTGACTTCAGGAACGCATTAGTGGCCAGTTTGTCTAAAATAGTTTGTAAGGCCTCGAGTGGGTTAGCTTGAGCTTTTAAACTAATGGCGGACTGAATGTGTCTAACCCTATCCGCGAAGGTTTCAGGAGACTCGGTAGGAAGAGACTGAATATTAGTCATTTGCTGTAGGAGTACTAGAGGGGTTTTTCCTTTCTAAATCTAGCAAGAAGTCTTTCAGAAATTAGAGGATACGTTATAATTGTATCCTGGCGTTGTAATTCGGCTTTCTGGGAGTCATAAAATATTTTTGCAGAACCTGAGAGTCTAAGTGCTAGGATTTCTAATTTTGCAGGGTCGTCCAAGCCAGAAAGGCTAGCGCAAGGCTAATTTGGTCTAGGAAATCTGAAACACTGGCTGAATTTTGCCATCGAATGTGGGCAAACTATTAATTAATTGCAAATTTTGCAAGGGGCAAGCAGGTTAATTGCTGCAGGAGGATTGGCTAATTGCTGCTGAGTAAGTAAATATTCAACAGCTGCGTCAATGCCCGTATATTGTCCATTAATCTTGTACATTTTGGAAACAAGAGAATTACTTTGGGAAAGATTATATTTTTCAAGGCGTCTGCGTAACTGATTTAAGTTGCCCTTTTGAGAGAGTTTATGGTCCCTCAATAATTTTACAATTTGCGATCTATTAAGAACACTCATAAATTCAAAATTCGCAAAGGATTAGGGTACGGTGGTACAATTACAAAAAATTAAAAATGAAATTCAATAGAAAATTCAATTTTGGGAAATATTTAAGATATTTAAGAAATATCCGCCAAATATTTAAGAATATAATTGTAAAAGCAATAAAATTATCTGATGGATAATTTTTTTTAATTACTATATTGAAAATTTTAGGTACTTGGTAATTTGTGGATCCTGGGGGATAATATCCAAACAGCTGGCACCAATGAAATGCCATTGGTGTGTTGTAGTAGTAGCTTGTGGCGTGAAAGGGCTTGTATAACACACTCCCAGAATAAATATCCCGGGGGGGTGTGGGGAACTAGGATTCGTGATTCTGCAAATAAAATACACCCAGTAAATGTCAAAGCACACTTAGTAAAATGTTACATATATTCTGAAAAGCATATATACAGTAAATGGTTGCTATGACCAATCTGTTCGCTCAGGGAGTGACACAGATTGTCAATCGTCGCTCGTCGAGTAGAGTGGCCTGGCCCTCTTGCCTAGCGCACACTACTTATCGGTGATCGTTGTACGAACAAACGGCCTGGCTCTCCTGCCTAGCGCAGATGTCTTGAAACGGTGATCGCTGGATGAGTAAACGGCCTGGCTCTCTTGCCTAGCGCAGATGCTCTGAGAAGTTAGTTAAGGGCCTGCCTAGCTAGCGCCAAAACTATTAGAAGAGTTTCTAATCGCTGAGTACTTCTCTCTGATTATTCTGGTCGGGTATGGCCCCTTATATACGATTCTGAGGTGGTAGGGATGGTGTCCAGTAGGCGGGTCTAGCCGGTGAAAGTTCTCCCCTCTGTAGTGGAGTAGGAGAGTCCTAGTGTAGTGGGGGGTGTGCCTCCCTAGTGAAAGGTCCACTTGGTGCAAACCTGGTGGCCGGGCGGAGAACTGTTGTTACATCCTCCCCCTTGAGCTCAGGTGTTGCTTGCAATGGCTGAGCTCACATCAATGGCGTGGTCGGCCTCTCTTCCTTAACCTTCGGATTGGCTTCTCCTGGGCGTCTGCGGTGCAGGGCGTCAGGCTTGACACGTGGTATTTGCCCAGTGGTATCGTCGGGGTGTCTTCGGCTGCTACTTCATAGCTGACGGGTCCCTGTGCGTGTAGAATGACGTAGGGTCCGTCCCTTCGTGGAGCGAACTTGGCTGTTCGTCCTTTCGTCTTACTGCTCTGTGTGTGGGTAGTGATCCACACGCGGTCTCCGGGCGCGTACTGGGGTCCGGGACGTGCTCGTTGGTCTGCGTATTTCTTCTGCCGGTCCTGAGCCGTTTCGGGGTTGTCTCGGGCTCTATAGTAGGTGTCTGCCATGCGCGAGAGGGCTGGCGTGATTTCGGCGATGAATTCTCTGAAGAGATGACTTCTCTTAAGTCATGTTGGATCTCTGCGGGGGTCCGTAATTCTCTTCCAAACGTTAAGTATGCAGGCGTCATCTTGGTAGCCTGGCATTCAGCGGTGTTGAGAGCGAATCTGATAGCGGGCAGTCTCCTTGGCCAATCGCTGTGGTCTTCTCCTACGAGGATAGCTAACTGCGTCTTCAGTTCTCGGTTTCGTCTCTCCACGGGGTTCGCTGCCGGGTGGTAGACTGGTGTAAAGGCTTGTGTAATGCCTAAACAGAAGGTGATGTACTGCATCACGTGACTGATGAACTGCGTTCCATTGTCGCTGATCATCTTCCTTGGTATTCCGTATCGTAAGAAGAACTCGTTTAGTAGTAGTTCTCCGCAGCGCTGTGCCGTAGCTTCTTGTAAGGGAAAAAGCTCTATCCATCGGGATGCTGTGTCCTCGATGACTAATATCCACTTGTACCTTTCGACTGATTCGGGTAAGGGACCGAATAAGTCTACGGCGATGACTTCGAATCGCTGGTTCATTGGTGGGGTCCTGAGTAGTCCTGCGGGCTTCAAGTTGGATGCCTTGTACCTCTGGCATGTCGTGCAAGCTCGTATATACTCTTCAATGCTGTGTCGCATTCCTGGCCAGTAATAATGCTGAATTATCCTCTGGTAGGTCTTGTGAATACCGTTATGTCCTGCTGTGGGCGCATCGTGGTACTCCTTTAGTATAGTTACTCGTTCGTGTACTGGAACAGCTAGCTGTGCGTTGTCCACCTCCTCGTCGGTGGCGTATCTGTAAAGGCAACCATTCGATATTAGATAACCTCTGGCGGACCATCTAGCTGCTTCACCATCTTGCTCTGGATCGGTGAAGGCGTCTAGTATTTTCTTCAGCTCGGGATCCTTGGACTGTTCTTCCCGGATCTCCGTAGCGCTTCTCCTCGGCATGTCTATAGTGAGGGTACAGACTGCGTAATTCTCTTCTTCAGGGGGCCTTGATAACGTGTCGGCCACTGCGTTGCTCCTTCCGGGTGTGTATTTGATCTGAAATACGTAGGGTTGTAATTGCAGGGCCCAACGGGCGAGTCGGCCTGTAGGTGATTTCAGGGTCATCAGCCACTGTAGTGGTTGGTGGTCTGTGACTATCAACGTGGGGCTGGCCTCGATATATCCTCTGAACTTGAAGACTGCCCATACTAAGGCGAGTGCTTCTCGTTCGGTCGTCGTGTAGTTTCTTTCAGGCGCTGTAAGCAGGCGGCTGGCGTACTCCACGGGATGTTCTTCTTCTTTCTCCCCCTGGACTAAGACTGCTCCAATAGCATAAGCACTAGCGTCGGTTTTGATAGTGAAGGGGCGAGTCTCATCGGCAGGCTGGAGGATGGGTGCTGACGTCAGTAGTTTCTTTAGCTGGTCAAATCCATCTGCTTGGTCGGTGGTCCATGTCCATGTGGCGGCTTTCCTGGTGAGCAAGGTCATCGGTCGAGCGATCTTGGCAAAGTCTGGGATGAATCGTCGGTACCACGAGCAGGTCTGAAGGAAACTCTTAAGTTCCTTTACGTTCCTCGGTGCGGGTCTCTTGAGTATAGCTTCGATCTTCTCTGGATCGGGGGTGAATCCTCTAGGCGTAATCACGTGGCCTAGGTACTTGATTCGTTCGCAGCAGAAGTGGCATTTGGGCCGGTTGGCCTTCAGCTTGTACTTCTCTAGATGCTGAAATACCATCTGATAGATGCTCCTCGTAGCCTGGTGAGAGCACTATTAGATCGTCTAGGTAGACTAGCAGTGTGATGTGGCTGAGTCCAGTTCAAAACTTGTCCATAAGTCTCTGAAAGGTGGCTGGTGCGTTGCGTAAGCCGAATGGCATTCTGTTAAACCGGTAGGTTCCAAAAGGTGTGATGAAACAGGTTTTATCTCGATCCTCTAGTTTCACCTTGATCTGCCAGTACCCTGCTCTGAGGTCTAGCGTGCTCATATACTGCGTCCCTTTAGCAGTGTGCAAGATGTCATCTATCCGTGGCAGTGGATAATGATCTGCTTTCGTGACTGCATTCAACTTCCTGTAGTCAATGCATAGCCTGTACGTGTTGTCCTTCTTGGGCACCATGACGACAGGTGAGGTCCATTCACTGTCGCAGGGCTCGATGATCCGTCCGTCCAGCATCTGGGAAATCTCCTGTTCCAAGATGTGACGTCTGCTAGGTGATAGCCGGTATGGCGGTGCTGCTATAGGTGATGCCTCTCCGGTGTCTATCCTGTGTTCTGCGTGTGGCGGAGGCTCTGTAGGAATTCCAAACACGTCCTCGTGAGCAGCAAGTATCTCATTAGCCTGCTCCTGTTGTGCTCGGGTGAGCCGGGTGCCTTCGTCTTTTCTAAGCTCCACGTCTATGGTGAAAAGCTGTAGTTGCTCCTCCGATAGCCATAGGGTGTCATCCGCCCATACCCTATGGAAGTCTAGATGGCTATGCCTGGTGGGCGTGTGGTGAGTCCTTTCGGTGGGCTCGCAACGGTGTATTATCCACCTACCCCTGGTGGTGTACTGTTGTACCGGTGGTGAGGGTCCATAGCCTCCGAGTATGGCCTCTTCGGTAGCTTCCATCTCTACTAGCGTTCTTGTTGGTGTGGGTGGTAGCGGGCTGACCATGGTTGTCCTGAATTGTGGCGTCTGCACAATCGCTTCCTGAGTTGTTCCATAAACTCGTGTGTCTTCTGCTCCTGGAGTCCGCGGCGGTGGGCTGATCCTTTCTGATGTGGGTTGTGGTACCTTCACAACCGTGTTCTGAGTTTCTCTATAAACTCGTGTGTCTCCTTTCACTGGAGTCAGCGGCAGTGGGCTGAGTAGTGCTGGCTGCGGTGTCATAGTCACAGTGTCCATCTGTATTCTTCCTGATGTGGGTTGTGGTACCTTCACAACCGTGTTCTGGGTTTCCCTAGGAACTTGTGTGTCTCCTTTTACTGGAGTCAGCGGCAGTGGGCTGAGTAGTGCTGGCTACGGTGTCATAGTCACAGTGTCCATCTGTAACTGTGGTGGTGCTGGCTTGTCCTTTCTGGTGAATGGGTAGAGTGTGGGGTTGTCATGAAACCTCCACCTGTGTTCTCCAAAATCCAATATAAGTCCAGCGTCCTCAATGAAGTCTATTCCGAGCAACGTCTGGGTGGTCCGGGCTCCCGGGAAGAATGTGAAACTGGTCGGGATTGTCCTTCCCTTCAGTTTGACTGGCAGTTGCGTCTGTGCAACCTGCTGCGTTGTTTCTTCTCCGTCTGCTAGCGTCACTGTAGCAGTTGTTAGGGTGAGGGGATGTCCTCGTTCTTCTAGCGGGGTCTGCAGCTGGTGGCTGCCTATACTGGTCTTGGCTCCTGTGTCTACAAAGCCAGTGCCCTCTAGGTTCCACACGGCAAAGCTGAGTGCTGGCCTCTGCCGGGTGCGGATCTGTATGTGGGCAGCACAGAAAGAGCCTGTTCTTTCTTGCTGCGTCTTCGTTTGGTTGCAGTCCGGGCAGTTTCTCCTGTATACTCCCGGTCTGTTGCAACCAAAACAACTGTAGGCCGCCTGTGCTGTAGGCTGCTGCTTGTGCGGGTGGGCTGCCTTTGCCTTCCTGCAGTCCTTCTGATAGTGGCCTCTGATGCCACAGTAGTCACACCTGGTAGTGCCACCTGTCCTCTCGTTTGGCTTCTTTGCTGCGGGTGCTGGGTCCTCATACTGCTCGATACGTCTGGCCTCTTGCACGAGTGCCCAGAAGGTATCGACAGTTTCCCTCCTGATGCGGGTCCTTAACCTGGGATGGAGTACCGCATAGGTCATGTCCAGCTGAACATGGATGTCCAGAGCCAGGGTGATTTGAGCAAGTATTGCTCGCTTGCTGCAGACAAACTGGTCCGTGCTGGTCTTGTTGTCCTGCGGCGTGTTGAAAAACTCTCGGTACAGCTGATCGTTGGACTTCCTAGGTCCAAAAGTTCGCCTCAGCTGCTGTATGGCGTCAGGCCATGTTGTGGTGGTTTCCTTTTCTCCGAGCCACCAAGTTCCTGCAACGTCTGTGAGTAACATGGGCAGTGCGGCTAATGCGTGGTTGTCACTCACTCGGGCTGCTTCCTTGTACGTCTCTGCTGCGGAGATGAAGACATCCAGGTCCTCTCCTGGTTTTCCTCCGTAGCGTGCGGTACACCCAATCATTAGGCCAGACTGCTGGGTCTGCCTGTCTTGATTGATGCCTCGTATCAGCTGCTGCAACATCTCTGGGGTGAGCTGCATGCTTGTGTCTCCTAATTCGGGGCTGGGCTGTCGCTCCGTCGATGGTCGTTCTAGAGCTCGTGCCCCACGTTAGGCGCCATTTCTTTTATAACACACTCCCAGAATAAATATCCCGGGGGGGTGTGGGGAACTAGGATTCGTGATTCTGCAAATAAAATACACCCAGTAAATGTCAAAGCACACTTAGTAAAATGTTACATATATTCTGAAAAGCATATACAGTAAATGGTTGCTATGACCAATCTGTTCGCTCAGGGAGGGACACAGATTGTCAATCGTCGCTCGTCGAGTAGAGTGGCCTGGCCTCTTGCCTAGCGCCACTACTATCGGTGATCGTTTGTACGAACAAACGGCCTGGCTCTCGCCTAGCGCAGATGTCTTGGAAACGGTGATCGCTGGATGAGGTAACGGCCTGGCTCTCTTGCCTAGCGCAGAGTTTGCTCTGAGAAGTAGTTAAGGGCCGGCCTAGCTAGCCGCCAAAAAATATTAGAAGAGTTTCAATCGCCTGAGTACTTCTCTCTGATATTCTGGTCGTGGATGGCCCTTATATACGATCTGAAGGGGGTAGGGATGGTGTCCAGGTAGGCGGGTCTGCCGGTGAAGTTGTCTCCCTCGTAGTGGAGTAGGAGAGCCTAGTGTAGTGGGGGGTGTGCCTCCCTAGTGAAAGGTCCACTTGGTGCAAAACCTGGTGGCCGGCGGAGAACGGTTGTTACACTTGTGTGTATGTTAAAGATAGAGATAGAAGTATTAAAAAATAATCAAGAGACCTCCACTGTTTTTAAAATAAATATATTAATCTCTAAATGAATTTAAATACTTTACAACATCACAACTATATACTTATTAAGTCAATTGTTTATCTAGAATAAATGCTAACATTATAACTGGCACTGAAGTTAAGCGAGCGATTCCTGAATCAAGTGTTATAGGTGAATGTCTGATTCAGACTGTTTAAAGAATGCCCTCTCTAGCGGGGGATTTTCTCTTACAAAACAGTTGTCCAAGTGGCATTGTTGTTACCCTAACGGATTCTTGTGTCTTTGTCTCTTTAGTAGCAATGACCTTAAATTATAGTACCTGACTCTAAAATACATTATTTTTGCCAAAATTATTTCACTTAAAATATTTTTCTAAACTATTATTTTTGCATTTCTTTTTTCCACTACAGTTGCAACATTGAGCTTCCTTTCTTAATGTGTCCTCCTAGTACATTGTTCGATTCTACTACCTATTAGTTCATCTTACTTCTAGTAAATGGTTTTTTTATTATTATTATTTGTTAGTGGGGGAGGCACCAAACCCTCCTTATCCAAAGCCCCACTGGGAACGGCTACCCCGAGAAAAACAACAAAGCGGGGCTAGAACAAATATCCAGACCCGGATCTAATCCATCTAAGATTCACCGTAGTCCGGACAAATCGGACAATTACCTTAAAGGGAACTTGCCTAAGCTCTTCCATGGAAATCCTATTCCGACTAAAGGTACTGAACCTAATTTTCTCACAAGCCATATGTGTTATAAAATGGCTGGTGTTCCTACCTCTGTCTCACATAGTCTACAAAGTGGATCTGGCATGAGCCCCATTGCGTAGAGATGTCTTGTTAAACACAATGTCCAATAAGGTATCCAACCAGCTGCCTGAGAGAATTATGTGAAGACACAGCAACATCTTACTAAAAATAGAATATTGCGATCGTGCCAGATTTTCGAAATTGTGTTTTCACCGGAAATACCTGTTTTGAGGCTCAATATTTTTAGCGATTGATTGTATATATATGTGTGTGTGTGTGAACGTGTATGTGTGCATTTACAGAATATCTCAAAAACGAAAAGTCGTAGAAAGCTCATACTTGGTATTTGGTATTCCGTTATTCTTACTACCTCATCAGACACAAAGATTTCGTGCAAAAACCATCAACCGAAATTATGCCTCTACTGAATGTTTTATTTTTTCATTTTTCGTGATTTTCTCCAAAAAAGGGCTCCAACGATTTTCTTTAAAGTTCGTATACTGTCTAATAAATAGCTATCACTTTTATTTGAAACTTTTTCTCGAAAAAATAGATTTTATAGGAGTTTTGAAGCTCTCCCTGTTAGTTTAAATATACATTTACACAGGCTTACTTGGTTTTCACATACAGCGCTCCACTTAATGCCGCTCAGGTATGCAAGTAAATTCCCCACCACTATTTTATGGCCAGCCCAACTGAACATTGTAACATAGCAATTTTAAAGACAATTTCTTGATTAAATTGTATACATTGTATTTCTTGATCATATATAAATTGTTTCAATGATTTTAACACATTAAAACAAGTTATTTTTATTTATTTTATTATGTTTTTTTTAATATGTATCTATGTTTATACAATTTAATTTGAAAGAATTAATTTAATTAATTAATTAAATTGAAAGAATTTATTTAATTTGAATTTAGAAAATGTAATGAAAGAAGAATTAAGAAAAATAGTAAACTAAAGTTATTAAAACATTCCCACAGATCAATGAGTGGAA
The DNA here is from genome assembly GCA_011037195.1 of Triatoma infestans. NCBI lineage: Eukaryota > Metazoa > Arthropoda > Insecta > Hemiptera > Reduviidae > Triatoma > Triatoma infestans. The sequence continues at coordinate 319,291 of JAAEAF010000220.1, forward strand.
TATGTGCCTTGCAGAGAGTTGTATAAAAAATCGATTTCAGGAGTAATATTTTAATATTTTTTAAATTATAAAAGTACGTTAAAAAAAAAAAAATTAAGTACCTAATAATTCTTAATAGATCTGTTATGTCTTGATTCCTGTTTTCATGTTTAATTATTTTTAATGATACGTATGCAATTTCAGTGTGTTATGTCTTGTTTGTTCGTTTCAACCTCCCCTCACGCCACTCCCCACTTTGAGAAGCTCTGATCATCCAAACCTTCTATCACACTTATATGAAACCTCTAACCCGGAAAACTTGATTTTAAATGGATTCTAGGGGAATGTATGACGTCAGGCTGAAATTTAAACAGCCATTTCCAATTCTATTGAAATTGATACATTGTCGCCCACATGTTTAATTGAATTGCTTTCAATAATATCGATCGGTTGGCTATTGCAATCAATCAAGGTGCAAAGAAGTCTTTCAGGATTATTTAATATAGACTAACATGATCACTTAAAATAAATAGAATTATTTTACTATGAACTCCAATTATTATTTATATTTTTTTTTAAACCTTCGGCACCAAAAAATAACTAGATCAAAGGTTAAGTAAAGGAAAAAACCGAGCATCTATATCAATATTATGTGATTCATTTTTCTTTTTTATGTTCGGGTTATAAGAGAGAGAGATATAGAGAGAGAGTGAGCGAGTAGGTAGCTCTTAACATGATTACGTCCTATATAAAGTGATGTCTGTCTTAGGCCAGTCAGTCAGGCAACCTCAGTCACCATGACAAGTGGAAGGTGTGTCAAAATGTCCGTCCGTGTTAACAGAAAGCACACAAAAACAAAAATAATACAGAAGTAGACAATATATCGATATATGATAACGACTATAGTAGAAATAATATAACTATTTCCTTTAAACTTGGAATACTAACCACACAGTAATAAAGTTATCATTTCTATTTGTACTCATATTTGTGAAATTTTTGTTCACTCTCCGACAGCTGTATATAGACCATTCATGAAGACAATTTTTCCGTTCACAAGAGTCATCAAAACATCTAATTTCCGGTTTGAAACTCAAATTTCGAAAATTAATATCGATCCCAGCACTTTCCCTTATAGCGGTAAGAGAAAGTAATAATAAATACATAAAACAAAATGAATAAAAATTTGTTTATGACTTTTAAAAAAAGCAGTTATCTTCTGAGAAAATGATTTAATATTCCTACTACAATCTTTCCATAACAAATTTATCACTGAGAAACAAATGAAGAAAAAAAAAAACATATCAGTTTTAGTTTATATAAAAAAAAACATGATAAGAACCTCTAAACTGGTTATAATCAGAAATTAAACGTTATCAACAAAGTGTATTGATAAAGGCAGTTTTTTTCTGTTCATTTTTCTTCTTCTTTTTCTCCCTTAACACTTGGCCTTTTTATTAAAATTGAAAAATAATTTTACATGTTCAATGTACGAGTACTTAACGTATTATTTACAAAATACAATATTTATAGAATAAGAATGAATGTTTCTTTTTTTTTTTTAATAAACACAGTTATTCAATAATCAGTTATACTGAACATCTATTTTCAGTATTCTTACGGAAAAGTTTGAACACTGTGTCTTGCTAAGTCCAAGTTTAAATTTATACAGAATAAAAATTGTTTAACATCCCAAATTTTAACTTCTTATAATTTTTATTATAAATTTAACCCTTTTCATGGCAAATTTTGAGCGTATGGTTTCTAATTGGGCGCCCTGCTTATCTTAATTTCCACTTCTTATTCAGCCATGTTGACGGTAAGTAGCCTAAGAGGTTCTGAAATGGTTAACCTCTGTTTTTAATTTATGTCTATTATGAAATTGATAAACAAAATTTTTTTTATTTGATGCATGGAGGAAAGTCAGATGAAAAAATTATAATGCAATTGTGAGTTGTAGTGACCCCTGTCATGGCGGACATGTTCTACACACCTCTCGCAACTGTCACCCTTTCAGCACAGTCAAATGCAATCCATTCCATCGATAGTGAATTACACTTTGGTCTTCTCATTACAACCTAAGAAACTATTTACATAATAATTCATTCATTTTTTTCTTTGCGCTTCACAACACATGCGGGAAGACAAAAAATAGAACAATTGATGCCTGAACAAATTTTGTGATGTGCGTAGGTAAAATGTCTTTATAAAGCTCATACTGAACAAATTAATAGTAATAATAGGTGTATTTATGTACCTGATCTAATCTGAGAAGAGGATATTCACACAACTTGTACTGATAGGAAAGTGACCGTTAACCGTTATTTTTTAAAGTTGCAATGGTTGGTCCCGCAGAAGTGGAAAGTTCCGTGATAGTCTACTCGATAACCACAAAAAGAAGCAGGCTATCACGGAGAATATCGTATGATTTTTTTTTTCAAGTGTTTAATGTGTGTGAGATATGAAAGTTGTTTTAGAAGATACAAAAATTAATTGAGAAACATGTAAATATTGTGTTGAATTGTAAACGAAGCTTGGAGAAAAGGAAAACAATGATAAAAAATTGGAAAAATGTAAAATAAAGTAATATACAGACTAGGATAATTATATCGAAGTGTCATTAATTGGAAGAGTAAACGTAGCATTTTTGACTACAGGAAGGGGTCCTATAGTACAGTGTACGCCATGACGGGTCATTAAAAGTTCATTTTGTAAAAAGAAAAAACTACGTTATGAAGTAATCAGCAAATTTTGGAACTTTATTTTTTTACAGAACTGTTGTGGTGGAATCAATCAAAATTGATATGTCAGTTAAATAAAATTATGGTTTGACTATCGCAGATGATAATTCACCATATATTCAATACAAGGTTTTCCAAGAAACTGTACAAACAAAGGTAAGTTTTTAAGACGATAATTATAATTCTTAATATCTCTTACTGCTATAAGAAGGAAGTACATATTAGCGATCGTGGCAAGTTTTAGAATCTGAGTTATGTTTAAGTTTCCATTAATATAAGAAACAAAATGTTTTTAGCTAATAGCTTTTTTGTGTATGCCTCTTTTGTTTGCTTTGAAAAAAAAAAATTCTTAAACAATGAACAATCATAAGAAGCTCAAAGTTAATATTTAAATTTGGATACGCCATTGCATCATATATGAATGTTTCGGTGTTATAACGATTATGCCATAAACTTTACATGCTAACTAAAATATAGAACTATATTGAAAATTGAAGATCATTCATAGAATGCTTCTTCACCTTATTGCTGTCAGGTTCCGGATATTCCTCTTTCTTTAGATGCCTGCAGAGTCTTGATTCATGAAGTTTGTATAAACACATTGATTTTCACATTTGTGTCAGAAACTTTAAAATAGATGGAAGTCAATGTCTCTTCGCAAACTTGATTGAATCAATTACTGACTGACGTGGAGTATTCAGTAAATTATGGTAAACAGCTAGCCTCTTAAGAAAATCTATTTTCATGGGCTATTTGAAGAAGATCTATTAACCAGTAGTTTAACATTAGAATGAGTTTTTTCTCTCCGATTTATCACGATTTTCTTGAAAACAGAAGATTTTTCTTTAAACTTCGTATAACTACATAATATGCATTTATACCAACTTAGTAATATTTATGTGCATTAGAAATATTTTTCCAAAGAAATTGAGTTTACAGATTTCTAGAGGAGCGGAAACTGTAGCTTCCCTTTTAAATGTTCATGAAAAATAGACTGCTTTTAAGGAAAATTTTTGGAAAATGCAGTTTAGAAAGGTCATGTGAATGTATCACTCATCTATTTCTGGGACACAAAAAACAATCTGGTGTGAAACATTCACATGGCATTCTCTCACGTCTGTTTGCCAAATATGGCGAATAAATAATTTTGTTAATAAAAAGAGTTTATTCACTGTTTTGAGGCAATAAAAAGAAAAAGTTAATAAATTAAGTACTGAAGAACTATAAATAATAAAAACTTTTTTGTATACAAAGAATCGGAGGTTGTTTGATACTTGCTTATAAAAATTCACAAAGAATGGTAAATAGTAATTATTCCATTTGGGAAAACTAGGTTGCTTTGTAAGTTGCCGGCTTTAATTGCACTGATGTTATATTAATCGAATGACTTTCATAAAAAAGGGAGAAGAGTTCAACGAAGAATAGCACTTAGAATCATGAAGGTTTTAGAACGATTTCGTTTTATTCGGCAACACTACTGACTGGTATAATACCAATTGATATTAAAATAGTGGAAATGAACGAGATTTATATGACATTTAAAAATAGCTTTGATATCCCAGGTTTGTTTTGTCCTCTCAATATGAACTGGATATACCAGTTCGTGTGGACGAATGGCCTCATTCATCAGTTTCTACCTTAATCAGACAAGAAGTCCATGGTATTTCCTCGTATAACATCTT